>JARQOD010000001.1:603713231-603756344 GCA_033576555.1 Oophaga sylvatica | reverse complement strand
AAACAAAACAATAAAAGTACACATATTTGGTATCGCCGCGTCCGTAACGACCCCCCCTATAAAACTGTCCCACTAGTTAACCCCTTTAGTGAACCCCTTAAAAAAAAAAAAAAAAGAAGCAAAAAATCAATGCTTTATCATCATACCGCCGAACATAAAGTGAAATAACACGCGATCAAAAAGACCGATAAAAATAAACATGGTACCACTGAAAACGTCATCTTGTCCCGCAAAAAACGAGCCGATCACACAGCATCATGAGCGAAAAAATAAAAAAGTTATAGCTCGCAGAATAAAGCGATGCAAAAATAATGATTTTTTATATAAAATTGTTTTCATTCTATAAAAGCGCCAAAACCTAAAAAAATATATAAATGAGGTATCGCCATAATCGTACTGACCCGAAGAATAAAACTGCTTTATCAATTTTACCACACACGGAACGGTATAAACGCCTCCTCCAAAAGAAATTCATGAATTGCTGATTTTTGTTCATTCTAACCACACAAAAATCGAAATAAAAAGCGATAAAAAAATGTCACGTGCTCAAAAATGGTACAAATAAAAACGTCAACTCGTCCCGCAAAAAATAAGACCTCACATGACTCTGTGGGCCAAAATATGCAAAAATTATAGCTCTCAAAATGTGGTGATGCAAAAAACTATTTTTTGCAATAAAAAGCGTCTTTTAGCGTGACAGCTGCCAATCACAAAAACCCGCTATAAATAGTAAATCAAACCCCCTTTATCACCCCCTTAGTTAGGGAAAAATAATAAAATTAAAAAAATGTATTTATTTCCATTTTCCCGTTAGTGTTAGGGTTGCGGCTAAAGTTAGGGTTAGGGTTGGCGCTAACGTTAGGATTAGGGTTGGGATTAGGGTTATGGGTGTGTTAGGGTTAGGTTTGTGGTTAGGGTTGGGACTAGGGTTATTGGTGTTTGGGGTTAGGGTTGGAGTTAGAATTGGGGGGTTTCTGCTGTTTAGGCACATCAGGGGCTCTCGAAATGTGACATGGCGTCTGATCTCAATTCCAGCCAATTCTGCGTTGAAAAAGTCAAATGGTGCTCCTTCACTTCTGAGCTCTGCCATGCGCCCAAACAGTAGTTTACCCCACATATGGGGTATCAGCATACTCTGGACCCCAAGAGTTATTGTGCAATTTGGCCTATTTCTCCTGTTACCCTTGGGAAAATAAAAAACTGGGGGAACAAAATCATTTTTGTAAAAAAAAAAAATGATTTTTTTGTTTTTACGGCTGTATGTTATAAAACTTCTGTGAAGTACTTGGGGCTTCATAGCGCTCACCACACTTCTAGATAAGTTCCTTGTGGGGTCTATTTTCCAAAATGGGGTCACTTGTGGGGGGTTTCCACTGTTTAGGCGCATCAGGGGCTCTCCAAATGTGACATGACGCCCCCAGACCATTCCATCAAAGTCTGCAATCCAAAACGTCACTACTTCCCTTCCGAGCCCCGACGTGTGCCCATACAGTAGTTTTCTCCCACACATTGGGTATCAGCGTACTCAGGACAATTTCGACAACAACTTTTGGGGTCCAATTTCTCCTGTTACCCTTGTGAAAATAAAATATTGGGGGCGAAAAAATCATTTTTGTAAAAAAAAAAGGATTTTTTATTTTTACGGCTGTACGTTATAAACTTCTGTGAAGCACTTCGGGGTTCAAAGTGCTCACCACACATCTAGATAAGTTCCTTGTGGGGTCTATTTTCCAAAATGGGGTCACTTGTGGGAGTTTCCACTGTTTAGGCGCATCAGGGGTTCTCCAAATGCGACATGACGCCCCCAGACCATTCCATCAAAGTCTGCAATCCAAAACGTCACTACTTCCCTTCCGAGCCCCGACGTGCGCCCATACAGTAGTTTACTCCCACATATTGGGTATCAGCGTACTCAGGACAAATTGGACAACAACTTTTGGGGTCCAATTTCTCCTGTTACCCTTGTGAAAATAAAATATTGGGGCGAAAAAATCATTTTTGTAAAAAAAAAAAGGATTTTTTATTTTTACGGCTGTACGTTATAAACTTCTGTGAAGCACTTTGGGTTCAAAGTGCTCACCACACATCTAGATAAGTTCCTTGTGGGGTCTATTTTCCAAAATGGGGTCACTTGTGGGGGGTTTCCACTGTTTAGGCGCATCAGGGGCTCTCCAAATGCGACATGACTCCCCCAGACCATTCCATCAAAGTCTGCAATCCAAAACGTCACTACTTCCCTTCCGAGCCCCGACGTGCGCCCATACAGTAGTTTACTCCCACATATTGGGTATCAGCGTACTCAAGACAAATTGGACAACAACATTTGGGGTCCAATTTCTCCTGTTACCCTTATGAAAATAAAATATTGGGGGCGAAAAAATCATTTTTGTAAAAAAAAAAAGGATTTTTTATTTTTACGGCTGTACGTTATAAACTTCTGTGAAGCACTTCGGGGTTCAAAGTGCTCACCACACATCTAGATAAGTTCCTTGTGGGGTCTATTTTCCAAAATGGGGTCACTTGTGGGGGGTTTCCACTGTTTAGGCGCATCAGGGGCTCTCCAAATGCGACATGACTCCCCCAGACCATTCCATCAAAGTCTGCAATCCAAAACGTCACTACTTCCCTTCCGAGCCCCGACGTGCGCCCATACAGTAGTTTACTCCCACATATTGGGTATCAGCATACTCAGGACAAACTGGACAACAACTTTTGGGGTCCAATTTCCCCTGCTACCCTTGTGAAAATAAAATATTGGGGGCTAAAAAATCATTTTTGTAAAAAAAAAAAGAATTTTTTTATTTTACGGCTGTACGTTATAAACTCCTGTGAAGCACTTTGGGGTTCAAAGTGCTCACCACACATCTAGATAAGTTCCTTGAGGGGTCTAGTTTCCAAAATGGTGTCATTTGTGGGGGGTTTCCACTGTTTAGGCAGATCAGGAGCTCTCCAAACATGACATGGCATCCAGCCAATTCTGCGTTGAAAAAGTCAAACGGCGCTCCTTCCCTTCCAAACTCTGCCATGCACCCAAACAGTGGTTTACCCCCACAGATGGGCTATCAGCGCACTCAGGACAAATTTCACAATAACTTTTGGAGTCTTGTTTTACCTTGGGAAAATAAAAATTGGGGTGAAAAGATCAATTTTGTGGAAAAAATATAATTTTTTAATTTTACGGCTCTACGTTATAAACTTGTGTGAAGCACTTGGGGGTTCAAATTGCTCACCAAAGATCTAGATAAGTTCCTTAGGGGGTCTAGTTTCCCAAATTGGGTCACTTGTGGGGGGTTTCCACTGTTTAGGCACATCAGGGGCTCTCCAAATGCAACATGGTGTCCAATCTCAATTCCAGCCAATTTTGGTTGGAAAAAGTCAAATAGTGCTCCTTCCATTCCGAGCTCTGCCATGCGCCCAAACAGTGGTTCCCCCCCACATATGGGGTATCAGCGTACTCAGGACAAATTGGACAACAAATTTTTTGGTCCAATTTCTCCTGTTACCTATGGGAAAATAAAAAATTAGTGACTAAGAGATAATTTTTGTGGGAAAAAAATAGGATTTTTTATTTTCATGCCCGGGCATTATAAACTTGTGTGAAGCACTTGGGGGTTCAAAGTGCTCACCAAAGATCTAGATAAGTTCCTTAGGGGGTCTAGCTTCCAAAATGGGGTCACTTGTGGGGGATTTCCACTGTTTAGGCTCATCTGGGGCACTACAAACGGAACATGACCCCCATCAATGTTTGCATTCCAAAACGTTACTGCTTCTTTTCCAAGCCCTGCCGTGCGCCCAAACAGTTTCCCCCCCCACATATGGGGTATCAGCGTACTCAGGACAAATTGGACAACAAGTTTTGGGGTCCAATTTCCTTGGGAAAAATCAAAAATTTGGGACTAAAAAATCATTTTTGTGGAAAATTGTTTTTTTTTTTTTTTAAAACCCAGGCATTATAAACTTTTGTGAAACACTTTGGGGTTCAAAGTGCTCACAACAGATCTAGATAAGTTCCTTAGGGGGTCTAGTTTCCAAAATGGTGTCACTTGTGGGGGTTTCCACTGTTTAGGCGTATCAGGGGCTCTCCAAACACGACATGGCGTCCAATCTCAATTCCAGCCAATTTTAGTTTGAAAATGTCAAACGGCGCTCCTTCCCTTACGAGCTCTGCCGTGTGCCCAAACAGTGGTTTTCCCCCATATATGGGGTATTGGCGTACTCAGGAGAAATTGCACAACAACTTTATCTGTCCATTTTCTCCTTTTACCCTTGTGAAAATAAAAAAAAGTTTGTAAAAGATCATTTTTGTGGCTAAAAAGTTAAATATTAATTTTTTCCATCCACGTTGCTTCAGCTCCTGTGAAGCACCTGAAGGGTTAATAAACTTCTTGAATGTAGTTTTGAGTACCTTGAGGGGTGCAGTTTTTATAATGGTGTCACTTTTGGGTATTTTCTGCCATATAGACCCGTCAAAGTGACTTCAAATGTGAGGTGGTCCCTAAAAAAATGGCTTTGTAAATTTTGTTGTAAAAATGAGAAATCACTGGTCAACTTTTAACCCTTCTAATTTCCTAACAAAGAAAAATTTTGTTCCAAAATTGTTCTGATGTAAAGTAGACATGTGGGAAATGTTATTTCTTAACTATTTTGTGTGACATATTTCTCTGTTTTAAGGGAAAAAAAATTCAAAGTTTGAAAATTGCAAAATTTTTAAAATTTTCGCCATATTTGCGTTTTTTTCAAAAATAAACGCAAGTTATATCGAAGAAATTTTACCACTAACATGAAGTACAATATGTCACGAGAAAACAATCTCAGAATCGCGAAGATCCGTTGAAGCGTTCCAGAGTTATAACCTCATAAAGAGACAGTGGTCAGAATTGTAAAAATTGGCCCGGTAATTAACGTGCAAACCACCCTTGGGGGTGAAGGGGTTAAAGAAGTGAATTTATTGGGGAATTTTTTTATTTTTTTCATTGTTTAGGATTTTTTTTTTACACGTTTTTTTTTTTTTTTTCTAACATTTTTACTTTGTCCCAGGGTGGGACATCACAGTATGGGGTCAGATCGCTGGTGTGACAGTGTGCACAGCACTCTGTCACACCAGCGATCGCACAGGCAGTGCTGGAGGCTTCTCAGTGCCTGCTCTCAGCAGGCACTGAGGAAGCCGCCTCCCTGCAGGACCCGGCGGCCATCTTGGATCCAGGGTCCTGCAGTGAGGAGAGTCCCTCGGAACAGCGCGACACATCGCGCTGTTCTGAGAGTCTCAGTCAGGGGACCGTGCAGGGACCGCTCCCCTGTGCCCCCGGTACACCGCGATCATGTTTGATCGCTGTGTGCCAGGGGTTAATGTGCCGGGAGCGGTCCGTGACCGCTCCTGACACATAGTGCCGGATTTCAGCTGTGATAATCAGCTGACACCCGGCGGCGATCAGCTGCGCTCCCCCCGGGAGCGCAGCTGATCGCCCTGGACGTACTATTCCGTCCATGGGAATTAAGTACCAGGTCACATGGACGGAATATTATGTCCAATGGGATTAAGAGGTTAATAGGCTCCTCAATAAAACTTAAAAAATTATGCAAAAGCCATCTAAAGAATAAAACAAAGTTTAAAAAGAAGGAAAAATGAAACTATATGATGCATAAATAACATAAATTAATAAAGTCTTACATTTTCTAATTTAACTAACAGTAAAAAAAAAATAACAAGAGACATCAGTTAGGGGAGTCATTTGGTTAAAATATAACTGTCATTTTGGGAGAACTTGCAGTAGAATGTCTGTGTCTGCCTCTCACTCCTCCTCCTACTACCTCCCTACTCCGTAGAATGTTATGAGAGCCAACTGCCATCTCCTATCTCAGTAATGGGAAATTTTGTCTGAAGCCAGAATTTATCCATGAAATGAGAATACTAAAAATGAAAAATCAGCCTAGTAGGAGAAAAGGGCAGACTTCTCTGATAAGATATAATGCAATGTTTCTCCTTTTCGTGTTGAACTTCCTTTTTAGAGGTTCTGTAGCATTATGTACTGAATATTAGATATTTTTCTATGACCATTAAATAATTTAGAATTTATGATGAGATAGCACTGATCAGATATCATTGATACCAAATTATAGGAATTTTATTGTATATTAAAAGCTACTTATGTAAGAAGGAAAACGGAGAACAACTTTACTGAGAACTTGGTAAAATACCTAACACGACTATGGCAATAATACTTTACCTATTTTTAAAGCATGTCCTGCACTCATTTATATGTCCTTAACAATGGTTATTTTTATTTAGCAGAACATAATTGTGATGTCAGGCCTATAAAATGGAGTGTTATAACGACTTATGGCTTAGCACAGCACAGAAAATTTTGGCCTATACATAGCAAGGTAAAACCTAACACAGGAAAAGCAGATAATTTTCTCCTTGTGAAGTACTGTTTAAGTGTATATACTAACACCTCATCCATTCTTTTTTTTTCTGCAACGTATATGTTTCACTTCCCACAAAATGAACATTTTAAGTTAAAACCCAAGCTTAGCACTCACAGACGTGTGATTGTGCATTGTAAAAATAATATGCCCATTTTAAACTCTCTGTAAAAGAAGGAAAACCTCTTAATCCTTTTGATGTCATTCAAAAGACCCTTTTAAAATAAATACCATGGCTTTCTACATCCTTGACACCTTTAAATCCGGCAATCTTTTTTTTCCACTAAACCTTATTAATTCCATAACTTACAAAGTCTGGAAAGTATCATAGGTCACATTTAGAACAATCAGCTCTGTACTTTCCATCTTAAGGTGCGAGTGAATATAAATGTAACTGTCCATAATGTCATAATTCTACAATGCGTTCCCTCTATTGGCTATGATTTAAGAACTTGAACAATAAAAATGGAAAGATATATTTATGTAACATATAGATGCAGGTAAAACTTAATGGCCTGCAGGGAAAAAGTGTCCCTATTCTTAATTCGTCTTAATTCCTCTGTCACTTTGGAAAACAAATTGGCATAATAAAGTAAGATATGTTAATGTAGTAGGATCAAGAAAGATATATTTAGTAACCAGAATAGTAGCCATGATTATTATAATATAAACCAAGGATTCTGCTATTTTTTGCTGCTACATTTAACCCCTCTCTGCCATCAGACGTACTATTCCGTCCATGTGACCCTGGACCTAATTCCCATGGACGGAATAGTACGTCATGCCCTTTAATGCGACATCGCGACTTGATCGCATTAAAATTCCGACGCCATCTTACCTCTAGGAAGATGACGTCGGCATCCCGGGCTGCGTCCTCCCCTCCGGCCTCCCGATCGCTGTGATTGGCTGTTCAATTCTGAACAGCCAATCGCAGCCTTTCTCACTGTTTCAGCCAATCAGATGGGCTGAAACAGTGAGATCCCAGGCTAGGATCGAGTACCGATGTACTCGATCCTAGGCCTGGGTCTAGCACTATGCAGACCCCCCCCGGATTGGCGCGATCGCCGATCATATCGATCGCGCCAATCGCAGGGCACAGAAGCGGTATTACTGCGCTGTGCCCTGCCGGTTCCTGCTGGATCGGTGCTATAAAAGCACCGATCCTAGGCCGGAACGTAGGACAGGCCTAGCAGGGCCTGCAGGAGCTGATTGGCGCGATCGATGTTATCGTCGATCGCGCCAATCGCAAGGCACAGCCGCGGCGCAGGAGCGCTGTGCCTTGCTGCTGACCTGCCGGATCGGTGCTGTAATAGCACCGATTCTGGCTGGATCAGTGCTGTAAAAGCACCGATCCTGCTGTGGAGGCTCAGGACAGGCCCAGTAGGGCCTGCAGGAGCTGATTGGAGCGATCGATGACATCGTCGATCGCGCCAATCACAGGGCACAGCAGCGGTCTGATCGCTGTGTGTCCGCGCTGTGCCCTGCAGGTGACCTGGCTGCTGCCCTGGCTGTGACCTGCCTAGGATCGGAGCTGTGAGCTCCGATCCTGGGCAGGTTGCCAGGGTAACCAGGAGAGCTCTGATTGGTGGGATCTTGTTATGATGGATCCCACCAATCACAGGTCACAGAAGCGAATTGACCGCTCTGTGACCTGTCTCACCTGGCTCTGACCTGTGAGTGACCATTCTGCAGGGGTCCTCACACTTGCTGAGGATTCCTGCAGAGCGGTCATACAACAGATCTCTCCTGTGCTTGGCCTTGTAGTACAGAAGACAGAAGAAAGAAGAAAAGAAGAAAGAAGAAAAGAAGAAAGAAGATAGAAAAAAGAAGAGAGACTACAACCGTAGGTGTTGATCCCTCTCTTCCTCCCTCCCCATCCCCCTTCCCCCTCTTTTTACCCCCTCTACCCCCCTTTGCGCCGCCTCCGTGCGCACACCCAGCCGCCGAGCGTTGATTGGTGACGCATTTCACCGATCAACACTCGTGCTCTCAGCCCACTTTGCGCCACCTCCGTGCGCACACCCTGCAGCCGGCGAACTTTGATAAGTGACGCAGTTCACTTATCAGAGCTCGCGTCCGGCGGGTTTCCTTTTTTTCACCCCCTCTTTGCGCCGCCTCCGTGCGCACACCCAGCCGCTGAGCGTTGATTGGTGACGCATTTCACCGATCAACACTCGTGCTCTCAGCCCCCTTTGCGCCACCTCCGTGCGCACACCCTGCAGCCGGCGAACTTTGATAAGTGACGCAGTTCACTTATCAGAGCTCGCACCGGCTGTTTTCCTTTTTTTTTTTTTTTTTTTCACCCGCCTTTGCGCCGCCTCCGTTTCCACATCTAGCAGCCGCCGAATTTTGATAAGTGACTCAGTTCACTTATCAGATCTCGTGCCGGCTGTTTTCCTGTTTTTTTTTTTCACCCCCTCCCTGCGCCACTCCCTTTGCGCCACATCTAGCAGCCGCCGAACTTTGACAAGTGACACAGTTCACTTATCAGAGCTCGCATCGGCTGTTTTCCTTTTTTTTTTTTTTTTTTCCTTTTTCTTTTTTCACCCGCCTTTGCGCCGCCTCCGTTTCCACATTTAGCAGCCGCCGAACTTTGACAAGTGACACAATTCACTTATCAGAGCTCGCGCCGGCTGTTTTCCTTTTTTTTTTTTTTCACCCGCCTTTGCGCCGCCTCCGTTTTCACATTTAGCAGCCGCCGAATTTTGATAAGTGACTCAGTTCACTTATCAGATCTCGTGCCGGCTGTTTTCCTGTTTTTTTTTTCACCCCCTCCCTGCGCCACTCCCTTTGCGCCACATCTAGCAGCCGCCGAACTTTGACAAGTGACACAGTTCACTTATCAGAGCTCGCACCGGCTGTTTTCCTTTTCTTTTTTTTTTTCCTTTTTTTTTTCAACCGCCTTTGCGCCGCCTCCGTTTCCACATCTAGCAGCCGCCGAATTTTGATAAGTGACTCAGTTCACTTATCAGAACTCGTGCCGGCTGTTTTCCTGTTTTTTTTTTCACCCCCTCCCTGCGCCACTCCCTTTGCGCCACATCTATCAGCCGCCGAACTTTGACAAGTGACACAGTTCACTTATCAGAGCTCGCACCGGCTGTTTTCCTTTTCTTTTTTTTTTTTTCCTTTTTCTTTTTTCACCCGCCTTTGCGCCACCTCCGTTTCCACATTTAGCAGCCGCCGAATTTTGATAAGTGACGCAGTTCACTTGTACCACACCTCCATGCACTACTAATTTACTTTACAGGAAAGATTAGTTCCAGAAGGGGGGCACATCTAGAGAAGCTTCTTGGGGTCTAATTTCTAAAATTATGTCACTTGTGTTTTTTTTTTCCTGTTTAGGCACATCAGGGGCTCTGCAAATGGAACATGACGCCCGCAGACCATTCCATCAAAGTCTGCATTCCAAAACGTCACTACTTCCCTTCCGAGTCCCGACGTGTGCCTAAACAGTTTTTTCCCACATGTGGGGTACCAGCGTTCTCAGGACAAATTGGACAACAACTTTTGGGGTCCAATTTCTCCTGTTACCCTTGGGAAAATAAAAAATTGGGGACTAAAAAAATCACTTTTGAGGGAAAAAAAAAATATTTTTTTTTTCACGCCAGGGCATTATAAACTTTAGTGAAACACTTGGGGTTCAAAGTGCTCACCACACACCTACATAAGTTCCTTAGGGGGTCTAGTTTCCAAAATGGGGTCACTTGTGGGGGTTTCCACTGTTTAGGCACATCAGGGCTCTGCAAATGGAACATGACGCCCGCAGACCATTCCATCAAAATCTGCATTCCAAAACGTCACTACTTCCCTTCCGAGTCCCGACGTGTGCCTAAACAGTTTTTTCCCACATGTGGGGTACCAGCGTTCTCAGGACAAATTGGACAACAACTTTTGGGGTCCAATTTCTCCTGTTACCCTTGGGAAAATAAAAAATTGGGGACTAAAAAAATCACTTTTGTGGGAAAAAAAAATTATTTTTTTTCACACCAGGGCATTATAAACTTTAGTGAAACACTTGGGGGTTCAAAGTGCTCACCACACACCTAGATAAGTTCCTTAGGGGGTCTAGTTTCCAAAATGGGGTCACATGTGGGGGTTTCCACTGTTTAGGCACATCAGGGGCCTCCAAACGCGACATGGCGTTCGTTCGCAATTCCAGCCAATTTTGGTTTGGAAAAGTCAAACGGCGCTCCTTCCCTTTCGAGCCCTGCCGTGCGCCCAAACAGTGGTTCCCCCCCACATATGGGGTATCAGAGTACTCAGGACAAGTTGGACAACAACTTTTGTGTGGTCCAATTTCTCCTCTTACCCTTGGGAAAATAAAAAATTGGGGACTAAAACATCATGCTTGTGGAAAAAATATGATTTTTTTTCTTCACGGCTCTACATTACAAACTTGCGTGAAGCACTTGGGGGTTCAAAGTGCTCACCACACATCTAGATAAGTTCCTTAGGGGGTCTAGTTTCCAAAATGGGGTCACATGTGGGGGGTTTCCACTGTTTAGGCACATCAGGGGCCCTCCAAACGCGACATGGCGTTTGTTCACAATTCCAGCAATTTTGGTTTGGAAAAGTCAAACGGCGCTCCTTCACTTTCGAGCCCTGCCGTGCGCCCAAACAGTGGTTCCCCCCACATATGGGGTATCAGCGTACTCAGGACAAGTTGGACAACAACTTTTGTGGTCCAATTTCTCCTCTTACCCTTGGGAAAATAAAAAATTGGGGACTAAAACATCATGCTTGTGGAAAAAATATGATTTTTTTTTCTTCATGGCTCTACACTACAAACTTGCGTGAAGCACTTGGGAGTTCAAAGTGCTCACCACACATCTAGATAAGTTCCTTAGGGGGTCTAGTTTCCAAAATGGGGTCACATGTGGGGGGTTTCCACCGTTTAGGCACATCAGGGGCCCTCCAAACGCGACATGGTGTTCGTTCGCAATTCCAGCCAATTTTGGTTTGGAAAAGTCAAACGGAGCTCCTTCCTTTTCAAGCCCTGCCGTGCGCCCAAATATTTTTTTCTCCCACACATATGGGGTATCAGCGTACTCAGGACAAGTTGGACAATAACTTTTGTGGTCCAATTTCTCCTCTTACCCTTGGGAAAATAAAAAATTGGGGACTAAAACATCATGCTTGTTGAAAAAATATGATTTTTTTTTTCACGACTCTACATTATAAACTTGCGTGAAGCACTTGGGGGTTCAAAGTGCTCACCACACATCTAGATCAGTTCCTTAGGGGGTCTAGTTTCCAAAATGGGGTCACATGTGGGGGGTTTCCACTGTTTAGGCATATCAGGGCCTCTCCAAACGCGACATGGCGTTCGTTCGCAATTCCAGCCAATTTTGGTTTGAAAAAATCAAACTGCGCTCCTTCCATTCCGAGCCCTGCCGTGCGCCCAAACAGTGGTTTTCCCTCACATATGGGGTATCGGCGTACTCAGAAGAAATTGCACAACAACTTTATCCATCCATTTTCTCCTTTTTCCCTTGTGAATATAAAAAAAATGTTTGTAAAAGATAGTTTTTGTGACTAAAAAGTAAAATGTTCATTTTTTCCTTCCACGTTGCTTCAGCTCCTGTGAAGCACCTGAAGGGTTAATAAACTTTTTGAATGTGGTTTTGAGTACCTTGAGGGGTGTAGTTTTTACAATGGTGTCACTTTTGGGTATTTTCTGCTATATAGACCCCTCAAAGTGACTTCAAATATGAGGTGGTCCCTAAAAAAAATGGCTTTGTACATTTTGATGTAAAAATGAGAAATCGCTGGTCAACTTTTAACCCTTATAACTTCGTAACAAAAAAAAATTTTGGTTCCAAAATTGTGCTGATGTAAAGTAGACATGTGGGAAATGCTATTTGTTAACTATTTTCTGTGACATATTTCTCTGTTTTAAGGGAATAAAAATTCAAAGTTTGAAAATTACTAAATTTTCCAAATTTTCACCATATTTGCGTTTTTTTCATAAATAAACGCAAGTTATATGGAAGAAATTTTACCACTAACATAAAGTACAATATGTCTGGAGAAAACAATCTCAGAATCGCGAAGATCCGTTGAAGCGTTCCAGAGTTATAACCTCATAAAGAGACAGTGGTCAGAATTGTAAAAATTGGCCCGGTCATTAACGTGCAAACCACCCTTGGGGGTGAAGGGGTTAACAGAATATTCCAGTAGAAATAATTTTTCAACTTTCTTTTTTCCTGTGAAATACTGTGATAATATAATCTGGTCAGATGAGATCAAAATTTAAATCTTTGAATACCATAATACACATTATGTTTGGAGGCCAAAAGGCACTGCATTTCACCCTTACCAACAGTGAAGTTTGGAGATGGGAACATCATCATGTGACTGTTTTTCAGCATACAGCACTGGTAAATTACAAGGAATTGAAGGAAGGATGAATGGACAAATGTACCTAGACATTTTTGATAAAAAAAATGTTGCCATATACAAGGGTGGTGAAGATGAAACGAGGGTGGACATTTCAGCTTGACAATCATCCCAAATACACAGCCAAGGAAATTCCTAATTGGTTTCAGAGAAAGAAAATAAAGCTGCTAGAATGGCCCAGCCAAACACCTGACCTGAATCCAATGGAAAATTTATGGAAGTAATGAAAGATCAGAGTTCAAAGAAGGAGCCCCCTGAACCTTCAGGATTTGAAGAGTGCTTGAGTGGAAGCATAACCCAAAATTACACTGAGAAATGCATGTGATTAGCTTCTCCATACAGTAGGCGTCTTTGAGCTGTGATGACGAACAAAGGCTTTTTTGCAAAGTATTAATTACATTTCAGTAAGCGTGTTAAATAATTTTTCTCTGTGTCATTTCTCATTATTACACCTAACTTAATGTGTTGAAATTTATGGTTTTATTTCTTACCTGTGTGGATTGTATGGGTTGTTACCGACATCTGATAAGAATTTCATGCCAATAGCAACTTTATAAATTTATTTACCGTATATACTCGAGTATAAGCCGAGATTTTCAGCCCATTTTTAGGGCTGAAAGTCCCTCTCTCCGCTTATACTCGAGTCATATACAGGGGGGAGGCAGAGCGCAGCTGTTCTATATACTCACCCCTCTGCCGGCGCAGTCTCTGCAGCCCCTGCTCTTCTCCCACGGACTCCGGCGCCAGTGTTCAGCGGTCAGGTGGTACCGCTCATTAAAGTCATGAATATGCACATATTCATGATTTTAATGAGCGGTACCATCTGACCACAGAACACTGGCGCCGGAGACCGCGGAGAAGAGCAGGGCAGAGACGCGCTGGCGGAAGGGTGAGTATAAGCGCTATTTACCTGTCCCGTTTCACCGCTGCTCGCCGCTGTGTCCTCGGGTCCTCTTGCTGCGATGTTCAGGCAGATCATTCACTGCTGGAGGACCCGGAATACAGCGGCGCTCAGCGGTGGACCGGGTGACAGGTAAATATCGCAGATTCCGGGGCCCTGAGCGAGCGGTGACACCGGCACCTGTCCCCCATAGCGCACCGGTGTCCCCGCCTGCTCAGGACATCGGCACCCGGCCCCCAGCGACGAGAGGTGAGTATGTCTTTTTTTTTGTTGTTGCAGCAGATGCGGCAGCATAAGGGGCCTATTCAATGCAGCATCTATGGGGCATAATACATGGGGCATCTATGGGGGCATAATCTATGGAGCATCTATGGGGCATAATACATGGGGCATCTATGGGGGCATAATCTGTGGAGCATCTATGGGGCATAATCTGTGGAGCATCTATGGGGGCATAATCTGTGGATCATCTATGGGGGCATAATCTATGGAGCATCTATGAGGCATAATCTATGGAGCATCTTGTGGGGCACAATACATGGGCAACATATGGGGCACAATCTATGGAGCATCTTGTGGGGCATAATACATGAGGCAGCATATGGGGCACAATACATGGAGCATCTTGTGGGGCATAATACATGGGGCAGCATATCGGGCATAATCTCATTTTCCACCCTAAGCTTATACTCGAGTCGATAAGTTCTCCCAGTTTTTTGTGGCAAAATTAGGGGGGTCGGCTTATACTCGAGTATATACGGTACTTAGAAAATTGACAAGTGTACAATATTTATTTTATTTCTCATGCTTTGCTTACATATAGCTATCTTATTCCACATTGCTTTACAGACATTATTAACACTGTCCCCAATGAGGCTCACAATCTAAATTCCTTATCAGTATGTCTTTGGAGTGTGGGAGGAAACCGAAGTACACAGAAGAAACCCACACAAACAAGGGGAGAACAAACAAACTAATGTGAAATCCAAAGATACAATACTTGAGTTATCATTTCCAACTTATCCATAACTTTACAGAGACCGCATCATTAAATTTACTCCATAATGCAGTAGGTTTACTTTTTATTCTTATGTACCTTCTGGTAAGCTCATCATTTTATAGACAATCATCTTGGCTATCTAATACTTAAATTTGATTTGCAACTATTTAGCATATGTTTAGTTTGCAGATTCTTGTCATGTCACTTCATTCTTACTGTTTTTTTCCTAAAGATCTAAATTTTAATTTTCATTATTTGGTTAGTATTTTGAAAATCCACCTTTGGCTTTCAACACTACCTGAATCCTTCTGGGCATGCTCTCGATCAGATTCAAAAATGTGTCAACCGAAATTTGATCTCAAGTCTCTTCTACAGGATCACAAAGTTGGTGTAAGCTGGTCGACTCACTTGTGTATGTGTTATGATTCGGTAACCGAGGAGGATAACAGGAAAAATAGGCTAGGCAACCAGACACCCAGAGAAGTTGGTAACTTAGTGGATTGCAGACCCCTAAACTGACAACACAACTAGAATTAGCCGTGGGAAGTACCTACGATGACCTAGACGCCTCATCACAGCCAAAGAGTTAACTAAGCCTAAAGAGAAAAAGGGGAAAGCTAACTGCCCCGGATTAGAGCCTCAAAGGAATAGATAGCCCCCAAACATATATTGTCTGTGAGTCAGATGAAGCACAAACACAGACAGAAAATAGTGTAAGCAAATGCTAGGGCCCAAACTGTCTAGATAGAACAGGACAGAAAAGATACTGTCTGCAATCCTGTAAAAACCCTAAGAAAAATTCCAACACGTCTGATATTCAAAAATACTGAGGCCACCGACCTCTCCCCCGCTAAATCAGAACTCTGGTGTGAACTGGACGCAACAACAGATATTGAAATAAGAAGGAACTAGAAATGCATAAGCTGTGGCAAATGAGAACAGAGCACTGCACAGGCCCCCGCAGGGGACCTGGCTGAACTAACTCCAGCAAGGCAGAAAACTGAGAAAAGCAAAAGGGTAAACAAATGCCACAGAAATAAACAGCAAAATAATTTATCTGAAAGATGCAGGACACAGCGGGGAGCAAGCAGATTTCCAAATGGCTCAGGAAGAAAACAATCACCGGCAAGAATCATGGGAAGGCTGCTCACTTAAATCTCCTCAGTCAGTAACACCTGATTTCCAATCATCCCCGTCAGGTGAGAGACTTCTGTTAGCCAGGGCACCTTCATTACCAGCAACAACAACCAGAGGGAGCCCAAACTCAGAAGTCAGATTAAAAGTGTTCACAACAGGTATGTATGCAGCTTTTTCTTAAATTCTACCCACAAGTGTTTGATTGAGGTCTGGGGACTGTGGGGGCCAATCCAGCACCTCTATTTGTCATTGAACCATTTCTACACCAATCTTGACATATGTCTGAGTGTACATACAGGAAACATTTGTACTAGGGCTCTGTATGTGGGGTAGACCGGGCAAAAACTGAGAACTTGGATGAATTCTCATTGCAACACAATAAGAGAAAAAAGAATGGATCTACCTGTTGCAAAACATTTTTGTATCCCCGGTCATAGCATGATGGACATTAAATTACTTGTATTAAAAGGTAACTTAAGTCTCAGAGAGACGGAAAGGTCTGGGAGTATAAACTCATGACAACCTTTGACACATAGTGCAGGAATGAATGTGTCACATGGATTTATGTCTTTTTACATCAATTAAGGAATTTGCTCTTCAAACCTTCTGGGGCATCAAAACAAAATACCAGACCCCAATTAGAGGACAATAAAACTTTCACACTCCTTATCTATGAACTGTTCCAATATTTATGTTCAACTCTCTCCCATAATGACAGTTCTGCTTCACATCAAATGTCTTATCTATTGCATTGTTTCTGTGCTGTGTTGTGCATAAATATGTGATTCTTCATATTTTGTATTAGTCTTTGCCTGATGAAGAGACCTGAGTAGTCTGGAAAGCTTGCACTTTGTTACCATCTTTTCAGTCAGCCATTAAAATGTATCAACCACTGAGGACTCTCAATTCTAAATATTTTTGAGTGTACATAGTAACTCATCTTGTAGGATACTCACATATAGCTCAACAATAAGACCACCATCGATCCTGGTCAAATAACAAATGCCCTTGGCTGTGAAAAAATTCCATATCATCAAACTTCCTCCACCGAAGTTGACATTTCCTTCAATTTCTCAATCCATTAGCCCCTTTTTCCCTTGGCTCTTTCAGACCATACCCATTTGCAGCTATCAGAGCAGAGTCTATTGACTTTCATGTCATTGCCCCAAATCACCCGTTTCAAATTTTTAAGTGTCCACTTTTCATACTCGTTTGCAAACTCGAACTTACGCTTCTTATGACAATATTGAAATTGAGGCTTCTTCACCTTTTTTCGGGCCAACGTTCCAGCCTTGTGTAATGTGCATCGCATGGTGCTTGCATCGACGTCAGTGATCTCACTATTACGAAGCATATGATTCACCTCCCCTGCCGTGTTTGTTGCGCCAGAACTGATAGACCTTATGATGAGCCAACTTGATGACATGAATACTTTGCCTGGATGTCCACCTTTTGTCTTCTGAATTGATGAAGGGATTTTATTTTGTATTCTTCTGACTGTGATGGCACTCACATGATGCAATTTGGCAACTTCCTTGTCCAAGAGACTGCTTATGGTGAACTGGATGATGCTGTTCCTCTTTTCTTGGAAAATCGTCTTCATGGCTGCTTCTTGTTTTCGAATCAGTGACCTTTGACTTGGGAATCAACCTAATAATCCACTGAGCTATTAGAGAATGTGAAAACAGGTTGTATTTGGTAATAATGAGGATGAAAAATAGTTTTCACCACTAGGAGCAAAACAGTAACAAGGCAGTGACATGACAAGAATCTGCATAAATATTCATATACTAAATAGTTGCAAGTCAAATTTATGTATGATATAGTCAAGATGATTGTCTATAAAATGATGGTAGTCTCACAATCAATGCAGTAGTCAATGGTGAGATATGGAGCCTGAAAGTGAAAAGTTCAAAACATTGTCATCCTTTTGCTCTTCACTGTAGCTAGCAAGTTAAAGTAACTTTGTTAAAATATTTGTCTATTTACCTTTTGCTTATCTTGAGTTAAAAGGGTTGTCAGGTCCAAACTGATAAGTCTGCAGTCACTCTGGACCACTGGATGGTCATGTTAATAGATGGGACATGGCATTGATCAATGCAATTGTATGGAGCTAGGCTACGCCCACTAGATGGCACTGGTGGAAGTATGTATAGCTTAAACATACCCTCCGGTCCAAGATGAGGAACTGCCAAATCATTGCCATGCACAGTGCATGTGCTTTAGAGGATTCATAAGTTTGCAGTCACAGAGTGACTGCAGACTTTTCAATTTGAACAGGACAACCCCTTTAGCCTTGAGCTCACAGGTCAACTAGCTTATTATTAGTATCTTACAATGTAGAGGAAAAGTAAGTTTTTCTCCTCACCTTATTGTAGACCAGGTTTGCCTCTAAAGTGTGCACTCCAATAAGATCTCTAAGTGACTGATTCGTTAACACTGGCGATGTACATGCCAGGGTTAATGAAGGGCCGTCGTGGAGTAGGATGCACTAAATTCATGAAAAGGCACATTCTACTTAATTAATTTGGTGCATCTTCTCAGTGGTGTTCACCCCAACAGAAATGTAACTCCAGTCAGGGAATAGCTTTTATGATGTAAATTACACCAAAACTTTTAATGAATTCACCAGGAGTGTGTTAACACACTTTGTCCCACACATGCTCAGCACACTTTAGTGGGGTTGGCCAGAACTGGCTTAAGGACGCTAAGAGTTGCAGCCTTCTTTGCACAATGTCACATTCCGCAAAAAAAATGTGCAACTTCTCAAAGGTGTTTTATGAAAGCACTTTAATGAATTGCCCCCTAAATATTTACATGGTATTGCACATCATCCCATCAGCACCCCACAATCACATAGGTTAAATGCTGCAGTAGCATCTAAAGCATTAAACAGAGTCATCCTGACTATTTGAAGACTACAATTTGAAATACACACCCCAAAAACATGACATGTCATAAAAAATAAAAAGAATATTGTAATATGAATGAAATCTCTTATCTCCAACATTTTCAAGTTTAGAAAAAGACTTCTGGACTATAAGTTTAAACTCACCAGGCAACAACTGGCCAACAGATTTTTGGCATAAAAATGTCACAAACTATATATATTATAAACATGCTTGCAACAAATCAAAGACTAATTAGACCCTTAAGTAGACCCTTAAACTGGAAAGTGTTGGAAACTAGCAAAATATTTAAAAATGTTGTACAGACATTATTCTTTTGTATGTAACAAAAAGAATGCAAGATCAAAAATGCATAGTTTAATTCAGATTTTATAATAAATTGTTTTACTTTTTATAAAAACTATCCAAAGGTTCCACATCCTTAACTAAATGAAAAAAGATTGGTTTGGTACCGTGTTAGCCAGTAGAAAAAAACATATAGAGTGCTTTCAGTGGGAGAAGCAAAATAGGAATATTGTGAGTATGATACCTTTTAATGGCTAACAAAATATAGTTTAAGATATTAGAGGGCAAGCTTTCGAGACTGATTACGTCTCTTCATCAGGCTGGTATAGCAAAATATTTGAAGAAACCAAATTATATACAGTGAAAAGCAAAGGCATGGTGTGATACATGGACATTTAAATAAACAAACACTGAAATAAACAAACACTGAGCTTAAAGAGAGAATCCTTAATTAGGTAAGATTAGATAAGTGGTGTGAAAGTTTCATGGACCCCATATGCATGTGGGATCAAAGGACTGGTGGTGTCTCCATTGTTTTTGGAGGAAGTTGCTCAGATTTGGTAATGCGACATGAAACCTCCTCACAAATTGAGTCCAGTGGGAGAAGCAATTGGACTCAATTTGTCAGGAGGTTTCATGTGGCATTACCAAATCTGAGCAACTTCCTCCAAAAACAATGGAGACACCACCAGTCCTTTGATCCCACATGCATATGGGGTCCATAAAACTTTCACACCACTTATCTAATCTTACCTAATTAAGGATTCTCTCTTTAAGCTCAGTGTTTGTTTATTTCAGTGTTTGTTTATTTAAATGTCCATGTATCACACCATCCCTGTGCTTTTCACTGTATATAATTGTTTCTTCAAATATTTTGCTATACCAGCCTGATGAAGAGACGTAAGCAGTCTCGAAAGCTTGCCCTCTAATATCTTAAACTATATTTTGTTAGCCATTAAAAGGTATCATACTCACAAGATTCCTATTTTGCTTCTCCCACTGAAAGCACTCTATACATCCTTAACTAGCACACAAAATGGGATGACATTACTAACTTGTCAGCATTGCTGTATAGATTGGAGCAGAATGAGCATGTTTATCTCATGATAAAGAATACAAAGAAGCCAATAAGAGCCATTTTGTACTGCTTGAGGACTAGATAAGCAAAAACAGCAACACATTACACACAGATACAATTTTAATTACATCTCTTTTGTCACTCTGGTCTCTGTGGAAAGGCAGTAACTTATCAATAGAGACTGTTTTAATTGTTTACATTTCTTTGTCAGTTGGCTCATTTGTTCCAGTTGCTATACATTGCATGAACTTCTGTACTGTCAGTACAAAGCACAATTTATGTATTGATGTAGGAGGTGCCTATTTCAATTGCATCTACATTTATTGTACAGATCGAGAGGCATGAAACTGGCAGTAATTGCAACTGTATGTGTTTCAAATATAGTCACAACCATAAAAATAAAAATAATTAGACCCAATGATTTTAATTATTGGCAATAATTAAATGAGAAACAAATGCCTAATTTCTCATGGGCATTATTTCTCATTCACATACTTGTTCAAGTGAAAGAAAGACTGTTCCTTTTTCAGGTGAAAGAAATACTGTTCTTCTGCACAGATAAAACTGCAAAAGCTGCAGCCAATCAATGGCCACTGACTGACTGCGGCAGTTATATGACATTTTTTATGTCACGAGACAGGTGATGGACACAGGGCTGATGTGCCCTCTTGTCTTGCTCTTGTCATGGGTCACATCACCTCTAATTCCAACTAGGCCTTGATACAGAATAGAGCCTCAGCTCCCCATTATGTGTTGATAAAATACTTGATGGGGACTGGCTGACTCTGTTAGGGTTGACGGATCGCACTTTATTAATGACTGTGTTGTGACCCGCACCACAATTGTGGGTTACCAGGGCAATGGGGTACTCGGAGCCGAGCCTGTAGATTTCTATAGGGAATGTCACTGGCAGCGTGGCTCGGTCCGTGGCCCTGGCGGTCAGGCGTATGATGGGGGGAATTATTTACAGGGGATTGGTAGATAACAGTTCGTGACGCCACCTGTAGTTTTCTAGTCACTAAGACCAGCGCTGCTGTAGATCTCTGAGGGGATGTTGTGGCAGCTAGATGACGGGTCCCCCACAGGTGGGACTGGTCCCTCAAAGTCTATGGTATTAATGATGTAGGATGCAGATAAATGAATCAGTCTCACACCATCCAGCGTCTTTCCATACCTTTTACTTGTCAGATGTTAGGCAGGTCCCGGGGAGCTGGTCAGGGTGGAGAGTGTGCTTCGAGATAACAGCTGAACAGGTTAGAGGCCTCCTTTACTTTCAATATGATGAGTCCAACTAGCATAGAGCTAAGTTAACTCTGAATACTCCAGCTAACTCCATAGCTGTACTGCCCGGTCAGCATTGTGGTGGAGCCTTCCAGTGATGAAACTAGGTTCTTCTATGCTTGGCCTAGCTCAAAGTCCCTATTCCACCTGACTCCGGTTACGTACCGACTCTCCAAGGGCTGCTTTCTGCGACCTAAGGTCCAGTAAGACTCTGGTTGTTCCGTTACTATGCGTGAAGCGATAGCAACACTTCGGTCCCCAGTGACCGGGTAAATTGTGCAGGTAATCCTATACCTAAGGCACTGCTCTGTTTCTTCCACTGCGCCCTTCGCCCTGTTCGCGCTCTTAACATAAGCACTCCACACTTCCTAGGATGGTACAAGTCAATCCTTTCTTACTTCTTCCTTGGAGCTCGCTGACAGATTCTCAGTTTTCTCCTAGTTCAGGAACACATCAACTGAACTTCACTGTCCTTGGGACAGGCGACTGAAGTTTCTGCTGCAAACTTCCCTTTCTCCAAAGCTGTCTCCGTCTGTCTGACTTTAGCTCACACAGAGCTCTGACAGGAAATGCAATCTGATCTCCTCTCCTCCCTCCGAGTCCAGACTAGACTCCTCTGTCCGGAGACAGGAAACAGACTCACTGAGCTCTGCTGCATGTCACTACCTTATATACCCTATGGGTGTGTCCAAGTGTGTGATGGAGTGAATGGATATCAAGCATTAAACTGTTACCTCTCCGCACATCCTCCAGGATACTGTGTGCCTTACACACCAGGGCTACACATCCCCCTTGGTAAAACACAGCACTCCCGGGCTGTAAATATAAAAAGAAAGACATTTTGTTTTGCATTTAAACAATAAACATTACAACTCTTTCCATCCGGGAGGTGAGGATTCTTAAAACGTTGCAATATGTACAGTAAGAAAATACAAAAGTATCAGAACATCAAGACACTCAATAAATATTCACATTAATACTTGACTTTATTCTTTTGGAGGACCCGCACCAAAAACCTCCCACGTAGGTCCTGGGTGGGCTGCAGGACTTTATTGCAGACCTCTTTCTGGGCCCCACCATACGGGTTTTTCTTCTGAGGTAGTTGTATAATAGTGGCTTCGTGTAAAGCCAATATAATGCACCGAAGCGCAACTATGTACAAAGATAAGTTCTGGGCTGGCACAGTCCTCAGCCTCTCAGTCCATGGCATAATAAAATACACATATTGGTAACTTCTGAAACTCACATTATACTTCTCACGGTATTTACCCAATCAGGGTATTCTATATGTAAAACTATGCAATCAACATATTACTTTTTAATTTCTCAAAATTCTTCAACTTTTCAAAATTCCTTTTACCCAGCCGGGTATTCTACTCAATATATATAAAACTATGTAAACACTATACATAGCAATAAAGTGCAAAACAGCAATTATTTCTTTTATCAAAAACTTTTTACATCTTCTTAGTTGCGGTAAAACCCTGTCTGGGTCCTACCGGTCTTCACATTTTCTTGCTGACTTCAATTACATTTTCCACCCCGGGGGCTGGAACAATGCGATGCTCCTTAGAGCACATGACAAACAGGTCGTGACCTGCTATCAGGGTTTGGGTCGCTACTGTTCTTGTGCGAACCGCTTGGGGCACGCCGGGTGCTTTCTCCTTGTGAGACGCCGATTGCGTCGCAGTTTGCGTTGCAGGTAGCGATTCAAATTTAACCGCAGTTTGCGATACAAAGGAAGACTTGGGTGAAGAGATGCGAGCAGGTAGCGATGCCGACCGCGTCGTAGACTGCGATGGGCCTGCAGGGGGCGATGCTGAAGTACGGCCTGGTGCTATTTGAGCTCGAGACGGGGACGCTGCGGTAGTGGTGACGTTACCTGCGTCGGGGACGGGGTCACAGATGATTTCCACATTAAGGGCATACCATCCCTTCAGGCCCCAGTGACGTGTATAAGTGACAATGTCCCCATTAATCAGGTCCCTTCCCGGATGACCTTGTGGTAGGTGGGACTCTACATCGCGACGGCTCACGAAGACCCCTTGATAAAGTCCTGGCTCGCGGATGAATCCCCAGCCCTTGCGAAGCTGAAACTCCACTACGCACCCCTGACGCCGTGGTTCCCTCCGGGTACCTTTATCACGGCGAACGGTTTCCTTGTCTGCGATGAGCTCTGCATGCTGTCGCTGCCGGTTCTGCTGCACCTCCCGCTCTTCCTCCTGCCGGCGTCGCTGCTCCTCTTTGCGACACGGCATCTCTCTTTCCCACTGGACCGCGTACGTGACGTCATCAATCCGCTCCATTGCATCCCAGTCGACGTCTGGCAACGATGGGCAGGACCCCTCCGGTGTCCCTGCCGGGGAACGGTAATCCGCTGCGGCCCTCTGACCTGGCTGGCATTCAGGGACGGGCAGGACCTCCTCAGCCTCCTTCGCCTCCACCGCTCCATCGGTGGGATCAGGTACAGCATATCTGGCGTCCGCCTCCAGTCGCTCCGCAGCCTTTTTCATCAGGGCCTTAGGATAATCCAGTGGTAGAGAGGTATCAAGAGACGGTATTTCACTTGTGGGAGAGAACATGGCGTCCCACAGCAGCCGCTGTGTTTGGGTGCGCCAGCGTCTCTCCGTCTCTTGTCGAATTGCACGATTCTGCAGCTACTTCTTCAGCTCTGCGTTCTCCCTCCGCAGCTCCATCATGGCGGGGTCGGTGTCCCGATCTGGGGACAGCTCTGGCACAGGCAGACAGTCCTCTGGTAATGGGCACTGATTCTCCTGTCCTTCCGCCATCTCGGTCCAGGTATATCTGTGGTATCCAACAGGAACATTCTGGTCCTTTCCGTGGAGGCGGGATTTGCGTCTCCTCCTCTTCGCATAGAGGATGAAGAGGAGGCGTATTTCTTTAGCAGTGGGGCTGGATCTCACATTGTAATAGGCCTTGGAGAGGGCGGCCATAACTTTTCGCGCTTCAGGGGGGTACACGCCCACGAAGGTACCCCACCTTCTTCACCAGCGCCTCAGGGCGCGAATATGGCGGCAAAGATGGCGGTATTTGGCGCAAAAGTGCAAACAGTCTTTTTCACCAAAACACTCCACAGGCACACAGGGCTCGCAATGCTGCAAGTTTCGTATCCTGTTCGTGACACCAAGTTCTTGTTGTGACCCGCACCACAATTGTGGGTTACCAGGGCAATGGGGTACTCGGAGCCGAGCCTGTAGATTTCTATAGGGAATGTCACTGGCAGCGTGGCTCGGTCCGTGGCCCTGGCGGTCAGGCGTATGATGGGGGGAATTATTTACAGGGGATTGGTAGATAACAGTTCGTGACGCCACCTGTAGTTTTCTAGTCACTAAGACCAGCGCTGCTGTAGATCTCTGAGGGGATGTTGTGGCAGCTAGATGACGGGTCCCCCACAGGTGGGACTGGTCCCTCAAAGTCTATGGTATTAATGATGTAGGATGCAGATAAATGAATCAGTCTCACACCATCCAGCGTCTTTCCATACCTTTTACTTGTCAGATGTTAGGCAGGTCCCGGGGAGCAGGTCAGGGTGGAGAGTGTGCTTCGAGATAACAGCTGAACAGGTTAGAGGCCTCCTTTACTTTCAATATGATGAGTCCAACTAGCATAGAGCTAAGTTAACTCTGAATACTCCAGCTAACTCCATAGCTGTACTGCCCGGTCAGCATTGTGGTGGAGCCTTCCAGTGATGAAACTAGGTTCTTCTATGCTTGGCCTAGCTCAAAGTCCCTATTCCACCTGACTCCGGTTACGTACCGACTCTCCAAGGGCTGCTTTCTGCGACCTAAGGTCCAGTAAGACTCTGGTTGTTCCGTTACTATGCGTGAAGCGATAGCAACACTTCGGTCCCCAGTGACCGGGTAAATTGTGCAGGTAATCCTATACCTAAGGCACTGCTCTGTTTCTTCCACTGCGCCCTTCGCCCTGTTCGCGCTCTTAACATAAGCACTCCACACTTCCTAGGATGGTACAAGTCAATCCTTTCTTACTTCTTCCTTGGAGCTCGCTGACAGATTCTCAGTTTTCTCCTAGTTCAGGAACACATCAACTGAACTTCACTGTCCTTGGGACAGGCGACTGAAGTTTCTGCTGCAAACTTCCCTTTCTCCAAAGCTGTCTCCGTCTGTCTGACTTTAGCTCACACAGAGCTGTGACAGGAAATACAATCTGATCTCCTCTCCTCCCTCCGAGTCCAGACTAGACTCCTCTGTCCGGAGACAGAAACAGACTCACTGAGCTCTGCTGCATGTCACTACCTTATATACCCTAATGGGTGTTGTCCAAGTGTTGTGATGGAGTGAATGGATATCAAGCATTAAACTGTTACCTCTCCGCACATCCTCCAGGATACTGTGTGCCTTACACACCAGGGCTACACAACTGTATTTAGTGCGATCGCAACCCGGGGTCCACCGTGCAGAGATGAAAACCTGCTGCTAACGAACAATGGTGGAGCAGAGCGGTGAGCCAAAGCACGTAGTTTGACTGTGCCCTGTAAACAGCCCGAGCTAATCAGCACAAGTGGCTGAGACAGACGTTAGGTCAAGCTGAGGAAAAACCTGTCTCTCTAAGGAAAACTGGACATTCACACACGCCGACAAAGCGGCAGAGTCTCAGGCCAAACACACGTGCACACAGAGTGGTAGCGTATCACTCACACACATAAACAAATGATCTTAGCGTACCGAGTCCAACAGGCACCCCAAAGATTCTTTTATAGACTGCACCTAAGTCCAGTCAGACAGGACCTTGCTTGCTGGCCAATCAGGAGCTGGCACAGGACTTGAACAGCTGACGGCCGACCACCATTGAGAGGTCAGCTCACGAGCATGCTCAGTAGGGTGAATACTGGACTAAGTCTCAGGAAAGGCCGCTTGCTGCTGTCTATTACTAGTTACCATAGCTGAACCGAACCTGGAGAGGCAGCGGTAACAATATGCACAGACCGAGCCTGAGCAAGACGCCGAGACCTACATCTCTACTGAGCAGCATCTGCTGTGGTCGGAATTGAATGGGAGACTGCAGGAGAAGACAAGGCTTGGGATCTACCCAGTGCAGGGAGAGATCCTGAAGCCTAACACACTCACTTCTCATTTTAATAATTAAATCCAATGCCATTTCTAGTATGAATTGAGATTGGCCAATTTATTTGAGTGGAATTGAATTATTTTCTAATTTTACAAAATTCTGCATTCTCTAGAATACAGATTTTTATTTTGTAATTTCCCCCATGTGAAATCGGAAAAATGGTGGCACCATCATGCTGAATAGTAGAACAAAAGGTTTAAAACAAAATTCTCTCAATCGCTCACCTCTCTGACCACCCCTATTGATTCTGAACCCCTATCGTGCTGCATTGCATCACCGAGCCAGTATTCTCTCTAGTCTGGGACTTCCAGCTGTGAGCAAGGCCTAGGTTTTACTGCACATGTGCTGGGCCTACTTGCAGCATGAAGTCTCAGCATAGAGTCAAAATGTGTTTGTGACTTCCTGCCACAGTCCTTGCATGTCTGGAAAGGTGAGCGGTGAGGTGAATATGCTTTTTTCTTTTTAGTCTTTTGGAAGCAACTTACCTCTTCAGCTGCACTCACTTCTCCCTGCCTGCTGTTCAGTCCTCTGTGCCGCCATCATGTTGCATTACTGGCCTGATCCTAATGTTCATTATAAACCAGGATTTACAACCGTGAGCAGGCCATGGAATTCACTACTCTACTCTCGGGTAGAAGTCCTGTCATAGAGTGAACACTGGCTGGATATGCGACACGACGGAGGCACAGAAGACAGCAGGAGAGGTAATCTGCTGACAAAAAGTTAGAAATAAAAAAAAAAACCTCACCAGTCACCTTTCTGGCTGTGTGAGGGAGAGGAGGAGAACTGAACAATGGGTAGGTGAAATGAGATTGGCCTGATAGATGAGGTGAGCAGTACGCTGAGTAGATGTATTTATTTATTTGTGACGTCTTACATTTATTATTCTCTGTGGTCTGGAAAGGCTTCGGTGCATAATAAGGGACATTAAATTGGGAGAAAACAACTTTTCCACAAATCAAATTTACTGGTAAAATCTGTGCGAACAGTCGAATTTGAATTTTTCAACCTACCTACAAATAGAAGTCTTTGCCACAAGTATTAAAAAATCAACTTTATTGAGAAAAACATTTTTTTTAACCCCTCTCTGACATTAGACGTACTATCCCGTCCATAAAACCCGTGCCATTCTGCCCATGGACGGGATAGTACGTCATAGGCGATCAGCTGCGCTCCTGAGGGGAGCGCAGCTAATCGCCGCCGGGTGTCAGCTGATTATCACAGCTGACACCCGTGACTGTGTGTCAGGAGCGGTCACGGACCGCTCCCGGCACATTAACCCCTAGCACACCGCGATCAAACATGATCGCGGTGTACTGGGGGCACAGGGGAGGATCGCGCAGGGTGGGGGCTCCCTGCGCGCCCCCCTGAGACCCTCAGACCAGCGCGATGTGATCGAGCTGTTCTGAGGGCTTCCTCCCTCCCAGGACCCAGATCCAAGATGGCGCCGGAGTCCTGGAGGGAGGCAGCTTCCTCAGTGCCTGCTGAGAGCAGGCACTGAGAAGCCTGCAGCTATGCCTGAGCGATCGCTGGTGTGACAGAGTGCTGTGCACACTGTCACACCAGCGATTTGATAAAATACAGTGATGTCCCACCCTGGGACAAAGTAAAAAAGTTAAAAAAATAAAAATAAACATGTTATAAAAAAAAATCCAAAATAAATAATAAAAAAAAAAATATTCCCCAATAAATTCATTTCTTCCTGTAAATAAAAAAACAAAACAATAAAAGTACACATATTTCGTATCGCCGCGTCCGTAACGACCCCCCTATAAAACTGTCCCACTAATTAACCCCTTTAGTGAACCCCTTAAAAAAAAAAAAAAACGAAGCAAAAAATCAATGCTTTATCATCATACCGCCGAACAAAAAGTGGAATAACGCGCGATCAAAAAGACCGATATAAATAAACATGGTACCGCTGAAAACGTCATCTTGTCCCGCAAAAAACGAGCCGCCATACAGCATCATCAGCGAAAAAATAAAAAAGTTATAGCTCGCAGAATAAAGCGATGCAAAAATAATTATTTTTTATATAAAATTGTTTTTATTCTATAAAAGCGCCAAAACATAAAAAAATGATATAAATGAGGTATCGCTATAATCGTACTGACCCGAAGAATAAAACTGCTTTATCAATTTTACCACACGCGGAACAATAAAAACGCCTCCCCCAAAAGAAATTCATGAATTGCTGATTTTTGTTCATTCTAACCTCCCAAAAATCGAAATAAAAAGCGATCAAAAAATGTCACATGCTCAAAAATGGTACAAATAAAAACGTCAACTCGTACCGCAAAAAATAAGACCTCACATGACTCTGTGGGCCAAAATATGCAAAAATTATAGCTCTCAAAATGTGGCGATGCAAAAAACTATTTTTGCAATAAAAAGCGTCTTTTAGCGTGACAGCTGCCAATCATAAAAACCCGCTATAAATAGTAAATCACACCCCCCTTTATCACCCCCTTAGTTAGGGAAAAATAATAAAATTAAAAAAATGTATTTATTTCCATTTTCCCATTAGGGTTAGGGTTGCGGCTAAAGTTAGGGTTAGGGTTGGCGCTAAAGTTAGGATTAGGGTTAGGGTTGGGATTAGGGGTGTGTTAGGGTTAGGTTTGTGGTTAGGGTTGGGACTAGGGTTAGGGGTGTGTTGGTGTTAGGGTTGGAGTTAGAATTGGGGGGTTTCCGCTGTTTAGGCACATCAGGGGCTCTCCAAATGTGACATGGCGTCTGATCTCAATTCCAGCCAATTCTGCGTTGAAAAAGTCAAACGGTGCTCCTTCACTTCTGAGCTCTGCCATGCGTCCAAACAGTAGTTTATCCCCACATATGGGGTATCAGCGTACTCTGGACCCCAAGAGTTATTGTGCAATTTGTCCTATTTCTTCTGTTACCCTTGGGAAAATAAAAAACTGGGGGCGAAAATATCATTTTTGTACAAAAAAAATATTTTTTTGTTTTTACGGCTGTACATTATAAACTTCTGTGAAGCACTTGGGGCTTCATAGCGCTCACCACACACCTAGATAAGTTCCTTGTGGGGTCTATTTTCCAAAATGGGGTCACTTGTTGGGAATTTCCACTGTTTAGGTGCATCAGGGGCTCTCCAAATGCGACATGACGCCCCCAGACCATTCCATCAAAGTCTGCAATCCAAAACGTCACTACTTCCCTTCCGAGCCCCAACGTGTACCCATACAGTAGTTTTCTCCCACATATTGGGTATCAGCGTACTCAGGACAAATTGGGCAACAACTTTTGGGTCCAATTTCTCCTGTTACCCTTGTAAAAATAAAATATTGGGGCGAAAAAAAATCATTTTTGCAAAAAAAAAAAGATTTTTTATTTTTACGGCTGTGCGTTATAAACTTCTGCGAAGCACTTCGGGGTTCAAAGTGCTCACCACACATCTAGATAAGTTCCTTGTGGGGTCTATTTTCCAAAATGGGGTCACTTGTGGGGGGTTTCCACTGTTTAGGTGCATCAGGGGCTCTCCAAATGCGACATGACGCACCCAGACCATTCCATCAAAGTCTGCAATCCAAAACGTCACTACTTCCCTTCCGAGCCCTGACGTGCGCCCATACAGTAGTTTTCTCCCACATATTGGGTATCAGCGTACTCAGGACAAATTGGACAACAACTTTTGGGGTCCAATTTCTCCTGTTACCCTTGTGAAAATAAAATATTGGGGGCGAAAAAATCATTTTTGTAAAAAAAAAAAAGATTTTTTATTTTTACAGCTGTGCGTTATAAACTTCTGTGAAGCACTTCGGGTTCAAAGTGCTCACCACACATCTAGATAAGTTCCTTGTGGGGTCTATTTGCCAAAATGGGGTCACTTGTGGGGTCTCCACTGTTTAGGTGCATCAGGGGTCTCCAAATGTGACATGACGCCCCCAGACCATTCCATCAAAGTCTGCAATCCAAAACGTCACTACTTCCCTTCCGAGCCCCGACGTGTGCCCATACAGTAGTTTTCGCCCACATATTGGGTGTCAGTGTACTCAGGACAAATTGGACAACAACTTTTGCGTTCCAATTTCTCCATGAGGACGGGTGTCGCTTCTTCTGTCTCAGCGACCGGGGCAGACAGCGGATTTGGGGTGCTGCTGATGGCGCTGCGGTTTTTGCAGGAACGGGTGCCTCCACTGCGACAACGTCAACCGGATCACATTGCAAGGGCTCCTCTACTATAACGGGTGCCTCACCTTCCGGTACAGACACTTCAGGTAAGAGGGATTGGCGCCGCTCCAAGTTTATTTTTAGGGCACGCCAGCTGGCTTCCATCCTGGCGACCTCCTCCCAGTGCCGGGCCAGGCCTCTCAGGGTATCCTCCGCTTCTTGCAGCGTAGGAGGGTTTACAGGCCGGGTGCCCAACGGTGATTCCGTGGCGATCGGGTCGCTTCCGTGGGGGGAGAGCTCTGACTGCTCCATCCCTTCCCACTTCTGCTCGTCGTGTCCATTAGCCATCTCTGCCAAGTCACATGTGTCATATCTGGAGAGGGCCCCTCTTTTGTAGGGAGGCGGGACCTTCTCGCACTGAGGAGGATGAGGAGGCGGAACTCCAGAGCTGTGGGGCACAATGTTACATTGCAGTACCATTTACAGTGGGCGGCCATCATTTTCACGCCACTGAGTGAGTGACACCCACGAAGAGCACGCCCTTCTTCTTCACCAGTGCCTCGTCGTGACGCAGATATGGCGGAAAAATGGCAAATACATTCTCTGATGATTTTAGCAATTCTCAAGCACAAAACCAGTGCAATTCAGGCACACAGGACTCGCTTATAGCGAGCTACAGAATCCTGTTCGTGACGCCCAAGTTGAGTCGCACAGAGCCAGAGGTTTTCGGGGTACTCGGCACCGAGCCCGTCGACTTCTATGGGGTATGTCACGTCTTTACCCAGCAATTGAATTAGAGTCGATTTTACTACGTAGAAGTGTATAAACTATAAATATATGTATATATATATATGTCACAATGACATGTATATATATATATATATGTATTCTATGTGTGTATATTTTGTGTTTACAACGAAAGAAAGGGTTTTTTTTGTTGCGATAGTTTTGTTCGCATAGACTACATGGACTTCGGTATCGAAATCGGATATTTTTAGATATCGAGCAATATCGCTCAACACTAGTCCTTAATTAATCTTGCTTAAAGCCTAGAGTGCTAGTGATTTTTAGTCCATGCTCAGTTTTATGTATATAAGATGATGGTATTTTCAAAGGTGGTGTTGTCACTGCCAATGTGCTTTTGGTGTCTTTATGCATGTGCGCAAGTATAGTAGCAGTTGCTTAAAGTAGTACCCTGTCAGTCAGACCTAGCCCCTTCATGCATTTGAGTGGCCAGTGGGTAATGTTACTTATCGTATGCTGCAGTCGCTACTTTTTAAACAAATATCCATGGTGATTAAAGAAGCCAGACCCACCTTACTTAATCAGCTTCTTTATGAAAAATGTATTTTCATGAGGATACCCCTTTAGGGTTGTATTATTTGCACGCAGAGCAGTTCCCATTTATTGAGCTGATTCTGTGATAAACTCTCCTCAAGCATTTCATTTATTGAATAAAAAGATCATAGAAAGTTGTTTAAGGGAAAGAGCATAAAATTTGCTAATGTGATAAGCTGGGGTTAATACTCAGCAAAAACAGTGTCATCTACACCAGAACTTTTAGAGGAGCATTTATGAGTACAAACATCCAATTTGGATGGAAAAAGGCAACTGGTTTGCACAATGTTAAGGGAAGGAGACAAAACATCTGCAGGAAGAGATATTGTTCTTTTGACATCCACAAAGGAGTTGGCAGATGTCACTGCGCAAAGTTGGAAACAGTAAAGGATTGTTTCAGAGATAAAAATTGGGATATTCCAAGATGTCACAATGATAAAGATTTTCTTCCTAACATTACATCGAGCCATGTTGTTCTCTTTGTACTCATTCCATTAATAGTGCTTCAAATGCAAACCATATAACCGCCAGCTGGGTAAGATTGCAGAAGTTTGCTTGAAAGGAAGGCGGTGTAAGCACACATGTAAAAAAAAGATCTGGGACAGAATTTTTTTTTACATATTGTGGATATATAGTACATATATAAGTAGCTCAAAATGGACTCAAAATATATACAGAGATGTCCATGATAGAGAGTAGCATAAAGGTCTTTTTGGTATACAACCATCACTATTCTATAATGTAGTCCAATTTGACTATTGTCTATTTAGCAAAATAATTAAGGAACTGTGGAAAGTATGAATAAAATCACTTTTTTATCTTTCAAAATGTACCAGATTTTCTGGTAGTTGTAAGCAAAAAGCAGTCTGAAAATTATCAAATATGTAACTCAAAATATGACTTATATTTAAGTATCTAAATTACATAAAACCAGGTGAGATCAGTCTTGTAAGGACTCATGAAAACTGTAATATAGTGCCTTTACAGAGCTGGTTCAAAGCAATATAATGGGTAGGGTTCTTCTGACCACTGGGACCCACACCATTAGAATGGAGTGGCAAGGTGCATGCTCAACTGCTGCTCCATTCATTCTCTATGGGGATGTTGAGAGCTGTTCTTGGCTTTCCGCTAGCCCCACAAAGAATAAGTAGACCAGTGGTCAGGTGTCTGACCTGCTGCTCCTTTTTGCAACAGAGATAAAAATTTCTGATTGTGGATAAAAATTCCTTGTTCTCCTGATAGGTGCAGGTCTCAGCCAACAGACACCCACTGATCAGCAAGTAATCACCTATTCTGTGGATATCTTTTGGCAATCCCTGTAATCTACTATGAGACCAAATTTTATCTCTGTGTGCCTTCAATTTCATATAGAGGCTAAAAAAAAATTTTTAATTCTGTATGGAAAAAAATCTAGCATGGCCAATTAGAAAGTGGTATCACTTTGTAGGTAAAATATTTGCTTATAATTCAGAATACAAGGTCTCATGGAGACAAACAAGGGAAACATGGAGCAAATGTGAGTTCACAATATAAACCAGTGTGGACTTTGTGTGCGACTGTACAAAGTCTATGCAATCTCAACTAAAATAACAAAGATGCCCAATACAGTTACAGTGTAATCTATAATGATTTTTCCATATTTTCAGTACCGTTAATGACAATATAAAATCTTATTTGTCATACCTTATTGTCACCAAACTCCAGGAATTTAATAATAAAAATCTACAAAAATCTTTTCTCTTCTCTAGGATGGCTCTGGTTAAGTTAATGCATAAAAAATTATACCAAATGTTGGCCATTTAACTTGTAAATCAAAATTTATAGCAAAAGGAAATATGAAACATTTTGACCACCTGAACTCGATTTGTGTTATAAGTAGTTGCGTGGACTTTAGCAGTAATATAGTACTATGGTGCAGTATTTATTAATTGTATTAATATTGGATATGCGTATACAGTGGTGGCCAAAAGTATTGGCACCCCTGCAGTTCTGTCAGATAATACTCAGTTTCTCCCTGAAAATGATTGCAAACACAAATTCTTTGGTATTATTATCTTCATTTACTTTGTCTTCAATGAAAAAACACAAAGAATTGACCTAAAGCCAAATTGGATATAATTCCACAGCAAACCTAAAAAATGGGGTGGACAAAAGTATTGCCACTGTTTGAAAAATCATGTGATGCTTCTCTAGATCGTGTAATCACCAGCACCTGTAACTTACCTGTGGCACCTAACAGATGTTGGCAATAACTAAATGACACTTGCAGCCAGTTAACATGGATTAAAGTTGACTCAACCTCTGTCCTGTGTCCTTGTGTGTACCACATTGACCATGGAGAAAAGAAAGAAGACCAAAGAACTGTCTGAGGACTTGAGAAACCAAATTGTGAGGAAGCATGAGCAATCTCAAGGCTACAAGTCCATCTCCAAAGACCTGAATGTTCCTGTGTCTTCCGTGCGCAGTGTCATCAATAAGTTTAAACCCCATGGCACTGTGGCTAACCTCTCTAGATGAGGAAGGAAAATAAAAATTGACGAGAGATTTCAACGCAAGATTGTGCGGATGGTGGATAAAGAACCTCGACTAACATCCAAACAAGTTCAAGCTGCCCTGCAGTCCGAGGGTACAACAGTGTCAACCCTTACTATCCGTCGGCGTCTGAATGAAAAGGGACTGTATGGTAGGATACCCAGTAAGACCCCACTTCTTACCCCGAGACATAAAAAAGCCAGGCTGGCGTTTGCCAAAACTTACCTGAGAAAGCCTAAAATGTTTTGGAAGAATGTTCTCTGGTCAGATGAGACAAAAGTCGAGCTTTTTGGGAAAAACCATCAACATAGAGTGTACAGGAAAAGAAAGAGGCATTCAAAGAAAAGAACACGGTCCCTACACTCAAACATGGCGGAGGTTCCCTGATGTTTTGGGGTTGCTTTGCTGCCTCTGGCACTGGACTTCTTGACCGTGTGCATGGCATTATGAAGTCTGAAGACTACCAACAAATTTTGCAGCATAATGTAGGGCCCAGTGTGAGAAAGCTGGGTCTCCCTCAGAGGTCATGGGTCTTCCAGCAGAACAATGACCCAAAACACACTTCCAAAAGCACTATAAAATGGTTTGAGAGAAAGCACTGGAGACTTCTAAGGTGGCCAGCAATGAGTCCAGATCTGAATCCCATAGAACACCTGTGGAGAGATCTCAAAATGGCAGTTTGGAGAAGACACCCTTCAAATATCAGGGACCTGGAGCAGTTTGCCAAAGAAGAATGGTCTACAATTCCAGCAGAGCATTGTAAGAAACTCATTGAGGGTTACCGGAAGCGGTTGTTCGCAGTTATTTTGGCTAAAGGTTGTGCAACCAAGTATTAGGCTGAGGGTGCCAATACTTTTGTCTGCCCCATTTTTGGAGTTTTGTGTGAAATGATCAAGGATTTGATTTTTGCTTCATTCTCTTTTGTGTTTTTTCCTTGCAAGCAAATTAAATGAAGATAAAAATAGCAAATAATTTGTGATTGCAATCATTTTCAGGACGACACTGAGTATTATCTGACAGAATTGCAGGGGTGCCAATACTTTTGGCCACCACTGTAAATGACTGAGTTGCTCAGAAAATGTACTCAAGTTGAATATAATCTCAAACTTATCTTAAAAAGTAATTATTTTTTTGAGGCATATGAAGAAAAGGGAATGCATGATGAAAATGCAAATTCTATCAATTTAAACCCCTGAATTGAGCAGAACTCATGATTCCAGTAGCTCATCCTTATCATATTTTGTATATGGGTTTTCCCAAAATCATAACTTAACCTGAGTCCCTGATGCAAATGGAGTGGTAATGCGCGTACATCATTACTGCTTTATTCACTTACATGTACTGTAATTGCGGGATTTAATGCTTGGGTTTCTATTTTTTGTAAGTCAACGCTTCTTAAAAAATGTGCATCTACATATATTACTTTAAACAGCTCAGAACAGATTAGGTTTGATCATCTGCACTTAATAAAGAAATGATATAACACAGAGATCACGAAACGCAGAATTAAAAAGGACGGCGGAAATATTAAGACTATGAGTTGGATACACAGTTGACATACAAACAAGATTTACAGACTACATTTTTATCTACAGATGTCAAATGAGCAAAGAACCATTGAAAACAGGCACATCTGTGAGAAATAAGCACAGTGTTCAAGATTTCTATGCTGCAGTTTCCAAACCTGGATTCAAACTTTACAGTCATTGTTCAGTAATACAAGTCCTTATGTGCGAAGTTGACTGCACAAGCTTTTGTGCAAAATCCTACACTTACACTTACTCATCATACCTGTAATACAATGGCATGTAAAAGTTTCGGCACCCCTGCCTGGTTAAAATTACTGTTATTGTGAACAAGTTATCAATATATATCTATTAAACTTCAAACTTCAATATATATCTATCAAACTTCACATGCCAGAAATGCAAGATTGTGTCCCTGTTGGAGGAAAAGTTGCAAAATCTGGAAGAGAGGTTATCTACATTGAAGACCATTAAGGAAGGTGAAGAGTTCTTAGACAGAGCAGAATTATCTCTTCATGGTACAGAAAGAGAAGAAATTCGAAGTGCAACTGAAGAAACAGAGGAATGGAAGCATGTGACCCAGAGAAGCAGGAGGATCAGGAGGCAGTCAGCACCAATTCTGCTCAGGAACCAATACCAGGCTCTTACACAGGAGAATGATGAAGAAATACATCAGGATAAGACTTTGCCCACAAACAACCTTGTACGCCCTCAGAGTCCTCCTGAATGGAGAAAGAAAACTGTTGTGAAGAAGAAACGGAGAGTTGTTGTCATGGGCGATTCCCTGTTGAGAGGAACAGAGGCCGCTATCTGCAGACCGGATATAACCTCAAGAGAAATGTGCTGTCTTCCAGGTGCAAAAATTAAAGATGTGTCTGACAGGATATCAGGACTCTTCAGACCTAAAGATGACTACCCATTCCTGCTAATACATGTGGGGACAAATGACACCGCTAGAAACGACCTGGAAACCATCTGCAGTGACTTTGAAAACTTAGGTAAGAAAGTGAAAGAACTGGGAGCGCAGGTGGTCTTCTCTTCCATCCTCCCAGTGGATGGCCATGGAACAAGGAGGTGGAATAAGATTCTGCAGGTGAACAACTGGCTACGTCGATGGTGCCGTCAGCAAGGATTTGGATTTCTGGATCACGGAGTGAATTACCTATACGATGGACTACTTGCTAGAGATGGGGTGCACCTTACGAAGACTGGAAAACATGTATTTGGAAGTCGCCTTGCTACACTCATCAGGAGAGCTTTAAACTAGAACAATGTGGGAAGGGAAGCAAAACGCCAGCAAAAGCCATACACTTGACAAATACTATTGAGATTTCTGCAATTAGAAGTGAAGGGGAAGAACAAAGACAAAAAAATTTACATAATAAAAATATTGAAGGAAGAGAAACCAATCACAAACTAAAGTGTTTCTATACGAATGCACAAAGCATGGGCAACAAACAAGGAGAACTGGAGCTACTAACGCAGGAGAAGAAATATGATGTCATTGGAATCACTGAGACTTGGTGGGACGATACACATGATTGGAATACAAGGCTAGAAGGATACAACTTACTTGCAAGAAACAGACTTGATAAACGAGGAGGAGGTGTTGCATTGTATGTTAGAAAAGCGTATATCTGCACAGAGATTGACGCTTCAAAGACTGGGAGTTCTGTGGAAACTGTTTGGGTAAGAATACAAGGACAGAACAATGGAAAGGACACCATTGTAGGCATTTACTACAGGCCGCCTGTGCAAGCTGAAGATATGGATGAACTCTTTATGCATCAAATGGCCAAGTTCTCCAAAAAATATGACATAGTGGTCATGGGAGATTTCAACTATCCAGACATTTGTTGGGAATCTCTCTCAGGCAAAACTAACAGGTCCAGGAAATTCTTATCCTCTCTTGCTGACAACTTTATCTTCCAAAAGGTAATGGAGAAAACAAGGGGATCTGCTACCTTGGATCTAATCCTCATAAACAGGGAGGAAATGGTGGAGGAGGTAAGAGTGGCTGGGACTCTAGGAGGTAGTGACCATGCTATTTTAGAATTTTGGATAACAAGAGGAGGAAGACCTGTGAAGACTCAGACGTCAAGGTTAGATTTCAGAAAGGCAGATTTTAAGGAACTCAGAAAGAGAATTGGAGGGATCCAATGGCTGGATATCCTTAAGGACAAAAATGTCCAGGAAGGATGGAAAATCTTGAAAAATGAGATTCTCAAAGCACAATCGTTAACAATTCCGAAAAGAGGGAAGAATGGGAAGCATTTAAGGAAACCAGGATGGATGAACATAGAACTTAAACACATGCTAAAAAGGAAGAAAGAAATGTTTATCAAATGGAAAGAGGGAGGCATATCTAAAGAAGAATATAATGCCGTCTGCAGAACCTGCAGGGCACAAATCAGATTATCTAAAGCTGACAATGAATTAAGGCTTGCAAGTGATGTCAAAAGCAACAAAAAAGGATTTTGGGGATACGTCAAAAGTAAAAGAAAAGTCAAAGATGCTATAGGATTTTTACAGGATGAAAATGATGAAATGGTAAGTCAGGATGTTGAGAAGGCTGAACTTTTAAATTCCTATTTTGCATCTGTTTTCTCTCAGAAAGGAAATGTAACATCAACTGATCTTCACTGTCCTATTAAAGGAATAGAAGAATCCAGGATATCTATAAACAGAAAGACAGTGAGGAAACACTTAGCTAACATAAATGAATTCAAGTCTCCAGGTCCAGATGAATTACACCCCAGGGTACTGAAGGAGATAGCAGAAGAAATTCTTGAACCACTGTCCATAATCTTTGAAAATTCTTGGAGAACAGGAGAAGTCCCAGAAGACTGGAGAAGAGCAAATGTTGTTCCTATCTTCAAAAAGGGGAAGAAGGTGGACCCAGGGAACTACAGGCCGGTGAGTCTGACTTCTATACCAGGAAAGATCTTTGAACAAATTATTAAAGAACATGTATGCAAGTACCTGGATAAGAATGAAGTGATTAAACAGAGTCAGCATGGGTTTGTAACTAATAAGTCATGTCAGACTAACTTAATTTCCTTCTATGACAGAATCACTGACTGGGTGGATCAGGGAAATGCTGTAGATATAGTATATCTTGACTTCAGCAAAGCATTTGACAAAGTATCTCACACAATCCTTATTGAAAAAATGACTAAGTATGGAATGGACAAGGCAACTGTTAGGTGGATTCATAACTGGCTTAGTGATCGGACCCAAAGAGTGGTTGTAAATGGCTGCACATCCAGTTGGAAGAATGTCTCAAGTGGGGTACCACAAGGCTCTGTTTTGGGCCCTGTATTGTTCAACATCTTTATCAATGATTTAGATGAAGGAATTGAGGGTAAACTGATCAAATTTGCTGATGACACAAAGCTAGGAGGGGTAGCTAATACTAGAGAAGAGAGAGAGAGGATTCAAAAAGATATACATAAACTGGAGCAGTGGGCAGCAACTAACAGAATGGATTTTAACAGGGAAAAATGCAAAGTACTACATCTGGGCAATAAAAATGAAAAAAGCATATACAAAGTGGGAGGAATAGGGCTAAGTAACAGCACATGTGAAAAAGACTTGGGTATACTAATTGATCACAGACTTAACATGAGTCAACAGTGTGATGCAGCAGCAAAAAAGGCAAATGCAATTCTAGGATGTATCAACAGAAGCATACAGTCTAGATCACGTGAGGTCATTATTGCCCTCTACTCCTCTTTGGTCAGACCTCATCTGGAATACTGTGTCCAGTTTTGGGCACCACATTTTAAAAAAGACATCAACAAACTGGAGCAAGTTCAGAGAAGAGCCACCAGAATGGTGACCGGTCTGCAAACCATGTCCTATGAGGAACGGTTGCAGGATTTGGGAATGTTTAGCTTGCAAAAAAGAAGACTGAGAGGAGACTTAATAGCTGTCTACAAATATCTCAAGGGCTGTCACATTGTAGAAGGATCATCTTTATTCTCATTTGCACAAGGAAAGACTAGAAGCAATGGGATGAAACTGAATGGGAGGAGACACAGATTAGATATTAGAAAAAACTTTTTGACAGTTAGGGTGATCAATGAGTGGAACAGGCTGCCACAAGAGGTGGTGAGTTCTCCTTCAATGGAAGTCTTCAAACAGAGGCTGGATAGACATCTGTCTGGGATGATTTAAAGAATCCTGCTTTGAGCAGGGGGTTGGACCAGAAGGCCCAGGAGGTCCCTTCCAACTCTACCATTCTATGATTCTATGATTCTATGATAAACTAAAGTTATAGCACTTCCCCATGTGGCACAAAAATAATTAAATAACCAAAGAAAGAAAAAGATTATCCTGGGATGATATATATCACAAGAATCATTTAAAAAAGTTACATTTTATTGTGTGAATTCATTAAGAACATGTATATGCAACATAAATAGAGCAAACACCAAAAGACAAACAGAGACACCTTAAAAAAAACTATATGATACATACATGCATGTTCATACATCTAGGTGAGCTGACCTACCACATACACACATATGGTTATATGTATGCACATGCATGTATGCAATGCATGTATGCATCATATACCGTATTTTTAGGATTATAAGACACACTTTTTTCCCAAAAATTTTGGGGGAAAATGAGGTTGCGTCTTATAATACGGATATATCTTACCAGTACCGTTGCTGCAGGCCACAGGCTAGGATGAGGGGGTGTACGGCGGTGCTCCGGGTGCCTGGCGGTGCTATTGGGTGTCCAGCGCTACGGGGGTGTCCGGCGGTGCTGCGGGAGTTTCAGGTGCACCTCCAAAAATCATACATTGATCAAATGCCGCTAGGCAAAAATATATATAACTGAACTTGAGGTTCTTAGTTTAATATTCTGATCAGACTGTATGAAGCCAAAGTGTTACACTTTGGCTTCATACAGTCTGATCAGAATAACTCATCTCCAAACAGGCAGTGTAAGGGAGCTGACAGTGCTATGAGAGCACGAGAGCTGATAGAAGAGTTTGTGATGGGGCACTGTTAAACTAATCTGCACATCCTTACTATGCACATTAGATCACCAGTAGAGTTGAGCGATACTTTCCGATATCCTAAAGTATCGGAGTCGGAATGGTATCACCGATACCATTAAAATATCGGCGATACCCGATACCGATACCGGAAGTCCCATGTAAGTCTATGGGAACAAAATATCGCAACTAAAAAAACCTCTTTCTTTCCTTGTAAACACTAAATATACACAAATAGAATACATATATATATATACATGTCATTGTGACATATATATATACATATATGTATAGTTTATACACTTCTACATAGTAAAATATCCTCTGATTCAATTGCCGGGTAAAGCCGGCTTCAGTGAAAAGACAGAAGCACCCGACATGAAATGACACTTGGTGTACATAGGGTTAACCATGTATTTTCATGTCGTTTGCTATCTGATTTGCACAAACAATTAAATCAGTCTATGTGTGCAAAATTTCACACCTGTAGGGGTTAATTAAAGGTGTAAATTCGTTGTAAAAAAAAACGGACTTTTTTGCTACGAATTTACACCTTTAATTAACCCCTACAGGTGTGAAATTTTGCACACATAGACTGATTTAATTGTTTGTGCAAATCAGATAGCAAACGACATGAAAAGACATGGTTAACCCTATGTACACCAAGTGTCATTTCAAATGACACTTGGTGTACATAGGGTTAACCATGTCTTTTCATGTCGTTTGCTATCTGATTTGCACAAACAATTAAATCAGTCTATGTGTGCAAAATTTCACACCTGTAGGGGTTAATTAAAGGTGTAAATTCGTTGTAAAAAAAACGGACTTTTTTGCTACGAATTTACACCTTTAATTAACCCCTACAGGTGTGAAATTTTGCACACTTACACTCATGTAATTGTTTGTGCAAATCAGATATCAAACTACATGAAAAGACATGGTTAACCCTATGTACACCAAGTGTCATTTCATGTCGGGTTCTGCATTTTCACAAAAGCCGGCAATTGAATTAGCGGCTATTATACTATGTAGAAGTGTATGAACTATAAATATAAATATATATATATATATGTGTCACAAATTAAATGACATGTATATATATATATATGAGGTGTAAAATTGCTGAAAAAAATGCGTGGGCTCCTGCCCTATTTCGCAACCAGACAGACAAAGCCAGTGAGAGGGGGCAGATAATAATAGCCCAGAGAGGGACCATTTTTTTTGGCCCCCCCCGGCTACTTAACATCTGCCCCCAGACACCCCAGAAAGGGCAAATCTCTAATTAGATTTGCCCTTTCTGGCACTTTGCCCGTCTATTCCCATTGCCCTGTAGCGGTGGCGAATGGGTTAATAAGGGGTTAAAATGACCTTGCAATTGAAAGGTCACTTTAAGCCAGGTTAATAATTGAGAGCTGTCAATTAGACAACTATCAATTATTAATCCTATTGTATGAAAGAAAAATCAAACACACACACTTTAATAAAAAAGAAGTTTAATAAAATAATCACACAGTTTTTGACCATATTTTATTTACCTGCTAAAACCATTTCCTGTAATAAAAATAAAATAATAAAGCAAAATTATTCTTACCAATCCAATGCACAGTCAGGTCCCACGGTGTAATCCTTCAGAAAGGGTTAATTTTTACTGCAGGGACCGCAGCTAATGCTGCAGCCTCACAGTAAACCCCCAAATGAATGAGTTCCTCTCCTGGCTGACAGGAGAGGAAGTGGAAAGCTTAATTGATTGCTTTCCACTTTCACTTCAGGTCAGCCAGGGACACCATCAGTGACGTCAGAGGGAACTGATTAACAAAAATAGGGGTTCCCTTCGAAAAAAAAATGGCGTGGGTCCCCCCTATTTTTGTTAACCAGCCAGATGAAGCAGACCGCTGAGGCCTGGTTTTTCAGGCTGTTAAGGAGCCAAGATCCATGGACCTTGCCAGCCTGATAATACCAGGCCACAGCAGTCTGCATATCTTGGCTGATTAACAAAAATAGGGGATCCCCTCGAAAAAAATTGGCGTGGGGTCCCCCCTATTTTTGTTAACCAGCC
>JARQOD010000001.1:603581755-603713131 GCA_033576555.1 Oophaga sylvatica | reverse complement strand
CTGCAGTACATGAACATGTGACCCCTGATCTCCAATGAGAGATCTTACCCTGGGCATGCTCAGAAGGGGAAACGCAGGACTTCGTCCCAAAGACGTCTGCTCCAGCACTGGCTATAATAGCAGATCCAGGAGAGGCAGCAGCAAGTCTCTGCACAGTACTGGAATGGGCAAGACGCTGGGACCGACGTCTCTGCTGAGCAGGCTCCACTGCGGCCGGAGATGACCGCAGCGGGACTGGTTCGAAACTCCCCTTGTGCAGCATCGGGAACTCGAACCCTAACAAAAAGGGTTACTCTTAGAGGTCTCTGGATCTCTTTGGGACAAAACGGCACCTGCCCCAAATTTCAGAGGCATCAACCTCCACCTGAAACGGTAGAGAAACATCAGGCTGCCGTAGAACAGGAGCAGAAGTGAATCTCTGCTTAAGTTCCTGAAATGCAGAGACTGCCTCAGGAGGCCAATTCACCACATCAGAAGCCTTTTTGGTCAAATCAGTCAATGGTTTAACAATACCGGAGAAATTACCAATAAATTTACGATAAAAATTGGCAAAACCCAAAAATCTCTGAAGAGCCTTTAATTAAGTAGGTTGGACCCAATCACAGATGGCCTGAACCTTGACCGGGTCCATTTCAATAACAGACGGAGACAAAATGAATCCCAGAAATGAGACCTTTTGTACGCCAAAAAGAAACTTTGATCCCTTCACATACAGTGCATTCTCTCTCAAAATCTGGAACACAGTCCGAACATGTTTCACATGAGAGTCCCAGTCATTGGAAAAAATCAAGAGATCATCCAAATAAACAATCAGAAATTTATCCACAAAATCCCTGAAAATATCATTCATGAAGGATTGGAAGACGGAAGGAGCATTAGTGAGCCCAAAGGGCATCCTAGGTACTCAAAATGCCCCTCTGGGGTATTAAACGCCATCTTCCATTCATCCCCATGCTTAATGCGAATAAGGTTATACGCCCCCCTGAGGTCAAGCTTGGTAAACCAACTAGCACTTTTCACCCTGGAAAACAGGTCAGAAATCAAGGGTAACGGATATTGATACTTCACAGTGATCTTATTCAAGAGACGATAATCAATACACAGCCTCAATGAACCATCCTTTTTGGCCACAAAGAAAAAACCGGCACCCAAGGGTGAAGAGGATGGTCTGATATGACCCTTCTCCAATGACTCCTTGATATAAGATCGCATAGCATCATGTTCAGGTACAGACAAGTTAAAAAGGTGGCCTTTAGGAAATTTACCACCAGGCACTAATTCAATAGCGCAATCATAGCTCCTGTGAGGGGGCAAGGATGCAGATTTACTTTCACTAAATACATCCGAAAAATCAGTCAAAAGTCAGGAACATCCTGAGACTGGGAGAGGCAGAAAAAACAGAGTGTCGGCATTAACACATTGGCAGCCCCAACTGTCACAGACACAGATTTCCAATCCAAAACAGGATTATGAGACTGTAACCAAGGGAAACCTGGTACAATGTCATGCAGATTATACAGCACCAGAAATTTGCAACTCTCCTGATGATCTGGTTCAACCCTCATTATCACGTGAGTAGAAAACTGGGGTTTATTCTCTGCCAAAGGGGTAGAATCAATGCCCAGTAGGGGAATAGACATTCGCAGGGGTGTCATGGGAAACCCACAACGTTTGGCAAAGTCAAAATCCATCAGGTTAATAGCTGCTCCTGAACCAACAAAATCCTGAGCAGAAAATGTGGACAGGGAGCAAATCAGGGTAACAGTCAACAGAAATTTAGTCTGAACACTACCCAAGACAACTGAGCGTGCAAAACGTCTTCCCCGCTTATGGCAGACTGAAATAGCAGGAGAGGCATCACCACAGTAGAAACATAACTCATTGCGCTTTCGAAACTCATGACGCTGTGCCCCAGAAGTCACTCTATCACACTGCATGGGCTCAGAAGCTGGCTCACAAGGCAACACTATCTCACGCATACCTCTGCGCTCCGCAAACGTCTGTCAATTTGAATAGCCAATGACATAGAATCATTGAGACCAGAGGGAGCAGGGAATCCCACCATAACATCCTTTACATTCTCTGACAGCCCCTTCCGAAAAAGGGCTGCCAAAGCATCATCATTCCATTTGGTCAGGACTGCCCACTTTCGGAATTTCTGACAGTACAACTCAGCGTCTTCAAGACCCTAATTAATGCCAACAAGGTTTTTTCAGCTTGATCAGTGACATTAGGTTCATCGTACAATAACCCCAGAGCCAGAAAAAATACATTAACATCATTCAAAACAGGATCCCCAGGTGTCAGGGAAAAAGCCCAATCCTGAGGGTCGCCGCTCAGGAGAGAGATGACAGATTTGAACCTGCTGTGCTGCGTTCCCTGAGGACTTAGGCTTTAAGGCAAAAAACAACTTACAGTTATTTTTGAAATTCAGAAATTTAGCCCGATCCCCCAAAAACAAATCTGGCATGGGAATCCTAGGTTCCACAACCGGCAACCCAGCAAGATAGGTAGCAATACTCCGAACCTCAGTGGCAAGCTGATCCACACGGCCAGACAACTGTGCAACCTCCATTGAGAGAAAAAAAAATCCTCCTCAGCACCCAGAGAAAAAGAGGGAAAAAAATGCAACAAACAGGGAAAAAAAAAATCTCTGACAACTCTGACAACTTATTTTTTTCTTTCCACACCATTTTATTCTTCTGTGAGTACCATATAATTTTCAGTTTGGGCCGGTGATACTGTTATGTTTTTGTAGCTGAGGAGAATAAGCAAAAACGGCAATACACCAGAGAGGCTGGAACCTATTGGATTGCAGTAACCTGAACTAAGCCACACAACTAGAGGTAGCCGTGGAGCGCTTCTACGTTGATCCTAGACGCCTCGTCACAGCCTGAGAGATAACTACACCTAAAGGCAGAAAGATGAAAGCTATCTGCACCGGAGCAGATCCCCAAAGAAAATAGGAAGCCCCCAAACATGTAATGACGGATAGACAAGAAGAAGCACGGACCCAGACAGAAAATAGAATGAGCATACGCTGGGCCCAATCTGTCTAGACAGAAAAGTACAGGAAAGGATACTCACTGCAATCCAAAAAAAAACCCTAAAAAACACCACCTCTTCTGATTGCAAAAACACCTGAGATCACACGATCTCTACCACCTAATCAGATCTCTGGTGTAACAAAACCAAGCCGCAGCCACTGAAAAAACAGGAAAAAGCAAATGAACAAACAACAGTGGCTCCAGATAAACTGAGAGGAGCACAAGCCCCCGGAGGGGACCTGGCTGACTTCCACAGAAGTGCAGGGAACAATGCAAAAAGCAAGCACAAAAATAAAAGCAGAAAATATCTTATCTGATAGCAGAAGATGCAGGCAAGACTCAGCAAACTTCCAAATGAACCAGGAACCACAATTGAGACAAGAACAATTGATCACCGGCAACCATCATGGGAGGGAACCTCCCTTATATCAGACCAGTCCGTGATCCCAGATTGCCATTCCTCACTGAAAGGTTCAGTACTGTCTGTAATCACCAGAGGGAGCCTCTGCTCAGAAACCATCTCTAGCACATTCATAACACAGTCCGTATTCATGCAGACAGAAACGCAAACAACCAACTCCTCACCGGAGTAGCCGGTATTCTAGAGGCTATTACAGCCAAGCCCTGAACACGTGCATACAAAGCTCCTCACCGGAGGTGCCGGTATTCTAGGGGCTTATTTCAGCGGAGCCCTAACCGCATGCGTACATGACCACACTGGTGCAAAGCACATAACAGGATTAATACTAGCCCATGGCCGTGCGGCCATGCAACCCTTTTATAGCAGCAACAACTGCAGGACCTTCTTGGAAGAACCAATGGAAGCCTGCCCCAGAACTCGAGCAGCTTCAGGACCTTCCTGGAGGACCAATGGGAATCGCTGCAGTGCCTGATCTCCAATGAGAGACCTTACCCTGGGCATGCTCAGAAGGAAACACACAGGACTTAGTCCCAAATACGTCTGCTCGCCGCTGACCTGCACTGGTTATAATAGCAGGACCTGGAGAGGCAGCAGTCATCCTCTGCACAGTATTAGACTGGGCGAGACGCTGGGACCGACGTCTCTGCTGAGCAGGTTCCACTGTGGCCAGAGATGGATGGGGGACCGCAGCGGGACTGGCTCAATATTCCCCTTGTGCAGCAGTGGGATCTCGACCCCTAACACACATAGCGACACACCAGCGATCCCGACAACGATATGCACTTGTCAGGATCGCTGGTGTGTTGCTACATGATCGCTGCTGAACTGCCAAACTCAGGCAGCGATCAGGACAGCGATGCTGCGGGTAACGTCGCTTAGTTACCCGCAGTGTACGTTGGATATCAGCCCGCTGGTGCAGGGAGCTGGTAACCAAGGTACACATTGGGTTTCCAGGCGCTGCACGGCACCTGGAAACCCGATGTGTACCATGGTTACCTGCTCCCCTGCAGCAGCGCGCTGGTATCCAACGTACACATCGGGTTTGCCGATGTGTACCTTGGTTACCAGCTGATCGCTGGTCTCCTGCCTGCCACACGCAGTGATGCGTGCTGGCCAGCAGGAGACCAACGATCAAAAAAATGTCCAGGACATTCAGCGATACCCAGCAGGGGGGCTGATCATTGCTGAATGTCACACACAGTGATACCGCTGGGGAGATCGCTGTTGTGTCACAAAACTAGTGACTCAGCAGCGATCTCGCTAGCAAGATCGCTGTGTGTGATGGGGGCTTTAGTGTGCCTGAACAACACCTTTATACCTAATGATTTTGATTAGCAAATGTGACCTCCTGATTTCTCACTGCAACATAGTTGTATCGCAAATAATTTGGATTAGCAATTAGGCCTAATATTGGGGTTTAGCCAGGAGGCCCTAATGATTTTTAAGTGGAAATCTGGCATTCTTGGATTAGCAAATTGGCCCTCCTGACTGCACCGCAATATTAGGTCTAACAATTTGTAAGTGGAAATTTCGCCTTCTGATTTCTCACTGAAACATAATTTTAACACAAACTATTTTGATTAGCAAAAAAGGACTCTTGGCTGCACCCCAATATTAGGCTTAACGATTTTTAAGTGGAAATCTGGCCTTCTGATTTCTCACTGGAGCACAGTTTTATTCTAAATTATTTGGATTAGCAAATGGGGCCTCCTGAGACTGCAACTCAGTTTTAGCACAATCTAGTATGATGCTGGAAGATCTATTTCACACAGACCAGGATCCAATCTAGCTAACTGACAAGTTCACTTTCAGCAGCAGCATTAGCAGGAGATGGCCTCTCTGCACTGTGACACTGAGAAAATGGTGTCAGCAAATTAAGATGTCCACTTTTTATATGGATAGATACATTAACTTTGGCAGCCAATCATAGAAGATCTTGTATCATGATGTTGTGGATGGTTTCTGCTTCCTGATTGGCTGTCGGAATGTACACACATTAAGTTATTAAAAAAACCCACTCTGCAGCTCCTCTGATTTAGAGACCCACCTCCTAGCCAAAGTTATAACAAAAGTATTAGTGGAAATGTGATGATTTATCGAACTGTGACCGAATTTTGCCGACTTTGAGTAAAAATTCTCCAAAAACTGCACACAAATCCGAATGCGCTATGTTTGTACCAAACTTGAGATTGGAGAATGTTTTCCAAACAAGTTCACTCATCTCTATACTCGTATAGACTCAGCAGTAGAATAAATTATTTTTTCACCCCACAAATGGGAAAGAGACAGCTGCATAGTAGAACTTTTTTTGTAAACCCTACTCACAAAAAAATGGTAAACACTACTCGTATAGACACAGCGGTAAAATAAACAATTTTTTTCTGCCCACAAATGGGAAAGAGATAGCTGCATAGTAGAATTTTTTTAGATACACTACTCACAAAAAAAAAGCTGCATAGTAGGAAATCATTTTAGACACACTACTTGGATATACCCAGTGGTAAATTTAAATATCTTTTCTGCCCACAAATGGGAATGAGATTGCCACATGCTAGACTTTTTTTGGATACACTACTCACAAAAAGACACCTGGATAGAACATTTCTTTAGAAACACTGCTCGGATAGACACAGAGGTAGAATAAAATATTTTTTTCAGCCCACAAATGGGAAAGAGATGGCATTTTTAGGCACACTACTCACAAAAACACTGCTGCAGAGTAGACTTCTTACATACACTACTCACATAGACGCAGGGGTAAGGGACGGCTGGGTAATTATTTTATTTGAAACAATAGACACAGTGGTATAATAAAACATTTTGCCCACAAAGGGGAATAGATGGCGGCATATTAAAAAACCCTTTTAGAAACACTATTCATATAGACTCAACAGTACAATAATATAATTTTTTCAGACCACAAATGGGAAAGAGATGGCAGCATACGAGAATTATTTTGTAGACACGCTACTCACAAAAAGATGGCTGCAGAGTAGATTTTTTTTTGCACACTACTCATACAGACATGGCTGCAGAGTACACAGAGTCTTTTTGGAACAGTACTCCCACAGATGGAGTAGCAGAGTACACACAGAGGCTTAAAGGGAATCTGTCACTCTAAATTGGCGGGATATTTAAATGATGGCAGTCAGGTCAGATCAGCAGTGTTTTGGGTACTTGCCTTAACATGTTGTTCGCCGCTGTCTCCATTATTTCTGGGAATTGTAGTCGTTGCCCTCCATATAACGCGCCTACGCATTGCAATCTTGAATTGCGCACGCGCAGTATGCTTTGCCCGCAGATTGCAATGCGCAGCCACGTTATATGGAGGGCAACGACTACAATTCCCAGAAATAATGGAGACAGCGGCGAACAACATGTTAAGGCAAGTACCCAAAACACCGCCCATCTGACCTGACTCCCATCATTTAAATATCCCGCCAATTTAGGGTGACAGATTCCCTTTAAAGGTAAAGTACTCCCACAGGTCAGGTTACATATTCACACAAATGCTTAAAAGCACAGTACTCCCACAGGCAGGGTTGCAGAGTACAAACAGAGGTTTAAAAGCACAGTACACCCACAAGTAGGGGTGCAGATTACAAACACAGGCTTGAAGGCACAGCACTTCCACAGTCGGGGTTGCAGAGCACACACAGTGAATTTTTAGCACAGTACTCCCACTCAGACACATTCAGAGGACACACAGTAGCTTTTTTGCAGAGTGCACAACCTAAAACTGTCCCTTACTCCACCTGCATACTGTCCCTACACTAATCAGAGCAGAATGGTGGCGGCACACGTGATCCGGAATTTATACAGGCTGAGTCACATGCAATATTTGGCATGGCTGTGATGGTTCTTGTTGTTTGGAGGGGCTGCAGCTTTTCAACAAACTTTATTGGGCATCTGAACCCAAACAGAAAACTGTACATCCTGTTAAAAGTCTGTGTTCTGGGTTCGGTAACAGACACTAGGTTTCCAGTACAGACCCAGAACTTCACAGTTCGGTTTCACTCATCCCCAGTTATTGATTTAAAAACTTAAAAACAAAACACAAAAAAACTATTGGGAAATTGCAGTTTAATTTTCCATTCTGACCAAAATGGTGGCAGTAAAAAACAACTCATTCCACAAAGTTAAGACCTCGTATAGAAAATGAAAAATGGATGGCTTGCAGAATGGGGTGATTAAAAAAAATATTGTGACTTGTAGGCCCAAAGAAGGACATGGATAAAGAAAAATATAGGTTTTAGATTAAGGAACTTTGATGCAAAGCATACACTGGACTAAACAGAACAGTAAAATATTTTAATATTACTGCAAAAGTTATATTTATGAACATTAGCAGTCTAGAAACAGAAAGAAATGAAAACTGGAACAAAAATTACATCACAATATTATAACGCCAGAAAACCAGTCTTGGTCTTTTTCCCAAAGCACATGTACATGCCTATGCCTTCTGATTTCTTTCCATTGCAACTTGGTCAACATAACTGTTGGTGGTCTAAAACTGGCAGTTTCCTTATTGTTACTTCAGGGGATTAGGAAAATTCCCATTTCAAAGAACATAAAGATTAGTATTCTCAACAAAACTGTAAAGCAAAAAGTAACAACTTTACTGCTTCTGAATGTTTATGTACAGTGTGTGCAGTCTTCCATTTGTAAGCAAAAAATGATGTGTTCCAAGATTGCCATATTCAGTATCTAACCTAAAAAGCTGCTTCTTGTCAGCTCCACTAAAAATCAAGGGACTAATTTAATAGTCATCCAGTCACAAACAAGCCCACTTCTAAAGTCAAACACTAATCTGGCCCTTGTAGTTCAGGGGCTCCAAAAGAAACTTCACTCATGCAGCTCATTTTGTGGAGGTACTTATGCAGCTCAAAGGTAGTAGTTGCGAGGTACCAGGTAACCTGTACAGAAAAAAGTTATCTCCTTAGTATTGTGAACAATCTAAAAGTATAGGTCTTTTTTCACAGTATATATTATTTTAAAACAGTAGCCTATAGATTTAATCTTTTATAGTATGAACATGGTCAAAGGTTTTTGCAAACCAAAGTCCACAAAGAAATACATCATATGTAACCAGTAGAGATGAGCAACTTTGCCTCCGGGAGGGTAGAGTCGGGTTTCGGACCACCCGACTTTCACAAAAGTCGAGTTGAACGAAATCAGTCGACTATCGGAAAAAGTCGAAGGTCCGACTGAAACTCGAACCTACCGCAATGCAAGTCAATGGGGACGAAAAGTCGACAGGGAGTGGAGGACACACCTACAGTGCCCATTTCAATGCCAACGACTTCAATTCTTATTACTTAAGCTTGTCAACCTTAATTTACTTTATAATAACAGTCACGCATTGAAAACTGGGGGTTATTTGGCTAAAGTTGTGGGGGGGGCAGGACTGGCCCCAGGTTTTTGTGGGCCTCGGGCCAAAGAGTCTCAGTGGGCCCCTTTAACACATAACACAATTCATAATGCTCCAATATGGCAGAGAAATATAGGTATAGTACAATGACAAATACTTCACTTCTTACATTACATGAGTGATATCTATTTTAAATTCTACAATAGCTCAAAAACAGGACAGTATATTCCTCCATACAGTATTATGGCCAACACATAGTGCGCCATACAGAATAATGAGCCCCATATATTGCTCCATAAATAATTTGTCCCATATAATGTTCCATACAGTATATGATGAGCTCCACATAATGCTACAGTATATGATGGTCCCCATGGATGATGCTCCAGTGTATGATGGGCCTAAATAATGCTCCATATAATGGGCCCAATATGATGCTCCAGTATATGATGGGTCCCATGAATGATGCTCCCGTGTATGATGGGCCTATATAATGCTCCATATAAAATGGGCCCCATATGATGCTGCAGTATATGATGGGCCCCATGGATGATGCTCCAGTATATGATGAGCCCCATATAATGCTCCAAATATAATGGTCCCCATATATAATGCTCCATATATAATGGGCTCCATGTGATGCCCCATAAATAATTAACCCCATATGATACTCTAGTATATGATGGGCCCCATATGATGCTTCAGTATATGATGGGCCCCATGGATGATGCTCCAGTGTATGATGGGCCTATATAATGCTCCATATATAACAGGCCCCATATGATGCTCCAGTGTATAATGGGCCCTGTATATGATGCTCCAGTGTATGATGGGCCCCTATTTATAATGCTCCAGTGTATAATGGGCCCCGTATATGATGCTCCATTGTATGATGTGCCCCATTTATAATGCTCTAGTGTATGATGGGCCCCATGGATGATGCTCCAGTGTATGATGGGCCTATATAAAGCTCCATATATAATGCGCCCCATATGATGCTCCAGTATATGATGGGCCCCATGGATGATGCTCCAGTGTATGATGGGCCTATATAATGCTCCATGTATAATGGGCCCCATATGATGCTCCAGTATATGATGGGCCCCATGAATGATGCTTCAGTGTATGATGAGCCCCATATAATGCTCAAAATATAATGGTCCCCATATATAATGCTCCATATATAATTTGCTCCATGTGATTCCCCATAAATAATGAACCCCATATGATGCTCTAGTATATGATGGGCCCCATATGATGCTCCAGTATATGATGGGCCCCATGGATGATGCTCAAGTGTATGATGGGCCTATAAAATGCTCCATATATAATGGGCCCCATATGATGCTCCAGTGTAAAATGGACCCCGTATATGATGCTCCAGTGTTTGATGGGCCCCATTTATAATGCTCCAGTGTTTAATGGGCCTGTGTATGATGCTCCAGTGTATGATGGGCCCCATTTATAATGCTCCAGTGTATGATGGGCCCCATGGATGATGCTCCCGTGTATGATGGGACTATATAATGTTCCATATATAATGGGCCCCATATGATGCTCCAGTATGTGATGGGCCACATGGATGCTGCTAAAGTGTATGATGGGCCTATATAATGCTCCATATATAATGGGCCCCATATGATGCTCCACTATATGATGGGCCCCATGGGTGATGCTCCAGTGTATGATGGCCTATATAATGCTCCATATACAGTACAGACTAAAAGTTTGGACACACCTTCTCATTCAATGATTTTTCTGTATTTCCATGACTATGAAAATTGTAGAATCACACTGAAGGCATCAAAACTATGAATTAACACTTGTGGAATTATACATTACACTATACAAAAAAGTGTGAAACAGCTGAAAATATGTCTTATATTCTAGATTCTTCAAAGTAGCCACCTTTTTCTTTGATTACTGCTTTGCACGCAGAAAAGGTGAACAGATGGATTCTACATGCCTGGTTCCCACCGTGAAGCATGTAGGAGGTGGTGTGATGGTGTGGGGGTGCTTTGCTGGTGACACAGTTGGGGATTTATTCAAAATTGAAGGCATACTGAACCATCATGGCTACCACTGCATCTTGCAGCAGCATGCTATTCCAACCGGTTTGCGTTTAGTTGGACAATCATTTAGTTTTCAACAGGACACTGACCCCAAACACACCTCCAGGCTGTGTAAGGGCTATTTGACGAAGAAGGAGAGTGTTGGGGTGCTACGCCAGATGACCTGGCCTCCACAGTCACCAGACCTGAACCCAATCGAGATGGTTTGGGGTGAGCTGGACCGCTCACCGCTTCAATTTTGAATAAATCCCCAAAAGTGTCACCAGCAAAGCACCCCCACACCATCACACCACCTCCTCCATGCTTCACGGTGGGAACTAGGCATGTAGAGTCCATCCGTTCACCTTTTCTGCGTGCAAAGCGGTAATCAAAGCAAAAGGTGGCTACTTTGAAGAACCCAGAATATAAGACATATTTTCAGTTGTTTCACACTTTTTTGTAAAGTGTAATGTATAATTCCACATGTGTTAATTCATTGTTTTGATGCCTTCAGTGTGATTCTACAATTTTCATAGTCATGAAAATACAGAAAAATCTTTGAATGAGAAGGTGTGTCCAAACTTTTGGTCTGTACTGTATAATGGCCCCATATGATGCTCCAGTATATGATGGTCCCCATGGATGAGGCTCCAGTGTATGATGGGCCTATATAATGCTCCATATATAATTAGCCACATATGATGCTCCAGTATATGATGGGCCCCATGGATGATGCTCCAGTGTATGATGGGCCTATATAATTCTTCATGTATAATGGGCCCCATATGATGCTCCAGTATATGATGGGTACCATGGATGATGCTTCAGTGTATGATTAGCCCCATATAATGCTCAAAATATAATGGTCCCCATATATAATGCTCCATATATAATTTGCTCCATGTGATTCCCCATAAATAATGAACCCCATATGATGCTCTAGTATATGATGGGCCCCATATGATGCTCCAGTATATGATGGGCCCTATGGATGATGCTCAAGTGTATGATGGGCCTATATAATGCTCCATATATAATGGGCCCCATATGATGCTCCAGTGTATAATGGACCCTGTATATGATGCTCCAGTGTATGATGGGCCCCATTTATAATGCTCCAGTGTTTAATGGGCCCTGTGTATGATGCTCCAGTGTATGATGGGCCCCATTTATAATGCTCCAGTGTATGATAGGCCCCATGGATGATGCTCCCGTGTATGATGGGACGATATAATGCTCCATATATAATGGGCCCCATATGATGCTCCAGTATATGATGGGTCCCATGGATGCTGCTCCAGTGTATGATGGGCCTTTATAATTCTCCATATATAATGGGCCCCATATGATGCTCCACTATATGATGGGCCCCATGGGTGATGCTCCAGTGTATGATGGGCTTATATAATGCTCCATATATAATGGGCCCCATATGATGCTCCAGTATGTGATGGGCCCCTTGGATGATGCTCCACTGTATGATGAGCCCCATATAATGCTCCAAATATAATTATCCCCATACATAATGTTCCATATTTAATGGACTCCATGTGATTCCCTATAAATAATGAACCCCATATGATGCTCTAGTATATGATGGGCCCCATATGATGCTCCAGTATATGATGGGCCCCATGGATGATGCTCAAGTGTATGATGGGCCTATATAATGCTACATATAAACTGGGCCCATATGATGCTCCAGTGTATAATGGGCCCTTTCTATGATGCTCAAGAGTATGATGGGCCCGATATATAATTCTCCAGTGTATAATGCTCCCCATATATTGCTCCAAACATTTAAAAAAATGAAATACCTCTCCTTTACCTCTCCTTGCTGGGCTATGCTCTACTCTGGACTCCTCAGCGTTGCCATCTTCCAGCTCTCTGCACTGTGACTGTTCAGGCAGAGGGCGCACAGACGTGACGTCATCACGCTCTGTGACCTGAATGTCACTGTCAGGAAACGCGGAAGACATCACAGTGGTGAATCAGGGAGAGGTAAGTATTGCAAGTGTTGGAGCACTGAGCAAGCAGGGGGGCCCCACTCATTGGCGCCGGCACTGGCACAGGGCCCCTCAAAGTACGCCGTTGTCTCTGACGGCGAGTGGCCCCCACCTGCTCAGGGGCCTGGTACTTTCCCGGGTGCGCCAGGTACTGACGCCGGCCCTGGGGGGGTGCAGCCCAGTTAGGGAGGTGGAAAAACTGGCATATGTTGAGGTGTCGTGTGAGCGGTACTTGAAAAATCAGTCCACAACATGGTCATGAAACCCCTGTCTCCAACGCCACTTCGGCTGCGTGCACCATGAACGCCTCTTCCATGTTGCCCAGTACGGCTCGTGGTAGATCCACCACCACTGCTGTGTGCTGGGAATGCCTCTAACAAATGGTTTACCAGAGTTGCTTGTTTGTTCACCAATATTAGCTCTAGGTTCTCCTGTGGCATGATGTTCTGTAATTTGCCTTTATAGCGTGGAACGAGAATGCTGGCCAACCAGTAGTCGTCATCCTTCATAATTTTGGCAATGTGGGGGTCCCTTTTTAGGATCCGCAAGACATAATCACACTTGTGGGCCATTGTTCCAGGTGTCAATGATGCACTGCCAGTGGTGGATGGAGGAGCACTTTCTGCCAAGTCCACATCCCTCCAGTCACCTGACCTTGGCAAGCCAATATTTTCTCTTGCCCCCTGAGAAGCATCCTCCTCCCCAAAATAATCATCCCCCTCATTCTCCTCCTCTTCTTCCTCCTCCTCATCCAGGACAGTTCCCTGAGCAGACCATAGCTGACTGTCATCAAGGCTTCTCTCCTCCTCTTCCTCCCCCACTGCAGACGCCTGATCCTTAATGTTTGCATGAGCAGACACATAAGTGGGATGCTTATGCTTATGATGGCGTCGTCTGTGCTTGCCAGCCATGTGCATTCCTCAAAACACTGAAGGACTTTTACAGAGGTCTTTCAGCTTTGACCACTGCACACCCGAAAACTCCATGTCTGCCCTCAAACTGCCTGCCCGTCTATCCTCCCACAAATGAATTACAGCATGACTGTGTTCGCACAGCCTCTCAACCATGTGCATTGTGGAGTTCCACCTTGTTGCAACGTCTATGATAAGGCGGTGCTTGGGGAGGTGGAGCGATCCCTGCAGCCTCTGCATACGACTGGAGTCTACGGGCGAGCGACGGATGTGCGAGCACAGTCTTCGTACCTTATGGAGCGTGGATTTTAACTTCAGATAATTATTTAAGAAGCACTGCACCACCAGGTTCAAGGTGTGGGCCAGGCAAGGTATGTGTCTGAGTTTTGCCAGGGCTATGGCCGCCACCAAATTACGGCCGTTATCACTGACTATCTTGCCTAGCTCAAGATGTAGACTGCCTAGCCATGACTCAGTTTCTCGGTGCAAGTAGTCGGGCAGTACCTCCGTGGTGTGTCTGTTGTCGCAAAAAGACATAATCCTTAAAACAGCCTGCTGACACTTACCACTAGCTGTTCGATAGTGGGACACCTCGTGTGCAACACTGTCAGCTGTGGATGGAGAGCTCGTGCGACTGCGCTCTGTCGATGAGCTTTCGCTTCCGGAGGAGGGGGTTCGAACTCCTACAGCCAACTATTGCCTGTTATGATTTGGTAGCTGAGGAGTGCAGGTAAAAAAGGCAATACACCAGAGCAGTTGGAATCTATGAGATTGCAGTACCCTGACTAACCACCACAACTAGAGGCAGCCGTGGAGCGTTCCTACGTTGGTCCTAGACGCCTCGTCACAGCCTGAGAAACTAACTACACCTAAAGATAGAAATAGGAAAGCTATCTGCCCCGGAGCAGAACCCCAAAGATAATAGAAAGCCCCCAAACATATAATGGCGGTTAGACAAGATGAAATACTGACACAGAAAGAAAATAGTATGAGCAAACGCTGGGGCCCAAACTAACTAAATAGAAAAGGATAGGAAGGGCACTTACTGCAATCCCAGAAAACCCTGAAAGGCACCAACTCTACTAATTTCAAAAACACCTGAGATCACACGACCTCTTCCACCTAAATTAGTTCTCTGGTGTAACAAAATCAAAACAGCAGCCACTGAAAAAACTGGAAAAAGCAAAAGTAAAAACAACAGTGGCTGAACAAAACTGAGAGGGCAGAAGCCCCCGGAGGGACCCTGAAGGCCCCCACAGAAGTGCAGGACAAAATGCAAAAATATAGCACAAACACAAAAGAAGAAAAAGTCTTATCTGTTAGCAGGAGATGCAGACACGACACAGCAGGCTACAAGGGAAACTGGAATAAAGGATTCAGACCAGAACAATTGATCACCGGCAACCCTGATGGGAAGGTGACTCCCTTATATCAGACCAGTCAGTAACACCTGATTCCCAGTCCTCACAATCTTCACTGGACAGACTAGCACTGCTTGTAACCACCAGAGGGAGCCTCTGCTCAGAACTCATCTCAAACCCATTCACAACAGTACCCCCCCTTGAGGAGGGGTCACCGAACCCTCATTTGAGCAACCAGGTCGGTCAGGATGAGTTCTATGATACGCACGGATAAGTCTCCTAGCATGGATGTCCGAAGCAAACACCCAAGAATTGTCTTCTTGACCATAACCTCTCCATTTAACCAAATACTGGAGTTTCCGTCTAGAAAAACGAGAATCTAATATTTTCTCAACCACATACTCCAGATTGCCCTCAACCAAAACAGGGTCAGGAGGCACAGCAGCAGGAACCACTGGCTCAACAAACCTCTTCAACAAGGACTTGTGGAACACGTTATGAATCTTAAATGTCCCTGGAAGAAGCAAACGAAAAGAAACAGGATTAATAATCTCCATGATCTTATAAGGTCCAATGAACCTAGGCTTAAATTTAGGAGATGCCACTCTCATAGGAATATTCTTTGAGGACAACCAGACCAAGTCCCCCACTTTAAACCGAGGACCATCAGTCCTATGCCGGTTAGCAAACCGCTGGGCCTTGTCCTGAGAGAGGGACAACCTCTCCACTACCTGGTCCCAAATCTGTTGCATACGCTCCACAACAGAGTCAACACCTGGACGGACAGAAGCCTCCGTCTGTCCTGAAGAAAATCGAGGGTGAAACCCAGAATTACAGAAAAACGGAGACATCAAAGTGGCAGAGCTAGCCCTATTATTAAGAGCAAACTCAGCCAAAGGCAAAAAGAGACCCAGTCATCCTGATCAGCAGACACAAAGCATCTTAGATAAGTCTCCAATGTCTGGTTTGTTCTCTCAGTTTGACCATTGGTCTGAGGATGAAATGCCGAGGAGAAAGACAATTGAACACCCAGTTTAGAACAAAAAGTCCTCCAAAATCTGGAAACAAACTGGACTCCTCTGTCAGACACAATGTTCTCAGGAATGCCGTGTAAACGAACCACGTGCTGAAGGAACAACGGCACCAATTCAGAGGAGGAAGGCAACTTAGGTAATGGCACAAGATGTATCATTTTGGAAAACCTATCACAAATTACCCAGATGGTGGTCATTCTCTGAGAAACAGGAAGGTCGGAAATGAAATCCATAGAGATATGGGTCCATGGTCTCTTGGGCACAGGTAATGGCATCAACAAACCACTAGAGCGAGAGCAAGGCTTGGAGCGAGAGCAAGTCCTGCAGGACTGCACAAATTCCCTGACATCACGAGACAAGGTAGGCCACCAAAAGGACCGACTAACCAAGTCTCTGGTACCAAAAATTCCGGGATGCCCAGCCAATGCGGAACAATGAATCTCAGACATCACACTCTTTTTCCACTGATCCGGGACAAACAATTTTCCAACCGGGCAGCGCTCGGGCCTATCCTCCTGACACCCCTCCAGAGCAAGTATCAAATTGGGCGAGATGGCGGAAAGAACTACACCCTCTTTCAAAATAACAGAAGGATCCGATAACTCAGGAGAGTCCGCAAGGAAGCTCCTCGAGAGGGCATCCGCCTTAACATTCTTAGTGCCAGGAAGAAAGGAAACCACAAAATTAAAACGTGTGAAAAACAAGGCCCACCTGGCCTGTCTAGGATTGAGTCGCTTGGCAGATTCCAGATAGACCAGATTCTTATGGTCCGTAAGGACCACCACCTGATGTTTGGCTCCCTCCAGCCAATGTCTCCACTCTTCAAAAGCCCACTTCATGGCCAATAACTCCCGATTACCCACGTCATAATTACGTTCAGTAGGAGAAAATTTTCGAGAGAAAAAGGCACAAGGGTTACTTTTAGAGGTCTCTGGATCTTTTTGGGATAAAACGGCACCTGCCCCAATTTCAGAGGCATCAACCTCCACCTGAAATGGAAGAGAAACATCAGGCTGCCGTAGAACAGGAGCAGAAGTGAATCTCTGCTTAAGTTCCTGAAATGCAGAGACTGCCTCAGGAGGCCAATTCACCACATCAGAACCCTTTCTGGTCAAATCAGTTAATGGTTTAACAATAACCGAGAAATTACCAATAAATTTACAATAAAAATTGGCAAAACCCAAAAATCTCTGAAGAGCCTTTAATGAATTAGGTTGGACCCAATCACAGATGGCCTGAACCTTGACCGGGTCCATTTCAATAACAGATGGGGACAAAATGAATCCCAGAAATGAGATCCTCTGTACGCCAAAAAGACACTTTGATTCCTTCACATACAGAGCATTCTCTCTCAAAATCTGGAATACAGTTCGAACATGTTTCACATGAGAGTCCCAGTCATTAGAAAAAATCAAGATATCATCCAAATAAACAATCAGAAATTTGTCCACAAAATCCCTGAAAATGTCATTCATGAAGGACTGGAAGACGGAAGGAGCATTAGTGAGCCCAAAGGGCATCACCAGGTACTCAAAATGCCCTTCAGGGGTATTGAATGCCGTCTTCCATTCATCCCCGTGCTTAATGCGAATAAGGTTATACGCCCCCCTGAGGTCAAGCTTGGTAAACCAAGTAGCGTTTTTCACCCTGGAAAACAGGTCAGAAATCAAGGGTAACGGGTATTGATATTTCACAGTAATATTGTTCAAGAGACGATAATCAATACACGGCCTCAATGAACCATCCTTTTTGGCCACAAAGGAAAAACCGGCACCTAAGGGTGAAGAGGATGGTCTGATATGACCCTTCTCCAATGATTCCTTGATATAAGACCGATAGCGTCATGTTCAGGTACAGACAAGTTAAAAAGGCGACCCTTAGGGAATTTACTACCCGGCACTAATTCAATAGCGCAGTCATAGCTCCTATGGGGAGGCAAGGATGCAGATTTACTTTCGCTAAACACATCAGAAAAATCAATCAAAAAGTCAGGAACATCCTGAGCCTGGGGGGAGGCAGAAAAAACAGGAGTGTTGGTATTAACACATTGGCAGCCCCAACTGGTTACAGACACAGATTTCCAATCCAAAACAGGACTATGAGACTGTAACCAAGGGAAACCAGCACGATAATGTCATGCAGATTATACAGAACCAAAAATTTGCAGCACTCCTGGTGATCAGGTTCAACCCTCATTATCACCTGAGTAGAAAACTGGGTTTATTCTCAGCCAAAGGGTAGAATCGATTCCCAGTAGGGGAATAGACTTCTGCAGGGGTACCAAGGGAAACCCACAACGTTTAGCAAAATCATAATCCATCAGGTTAATAGCTGCTCCAGAATCAACGAAAGCCTGAGCAGAAAATGAGGACAGAGAGCATATCAGAGTGACAGTTAATAAAAACTTAGTCTGAACACTACCCAAGACAACTGAGCGTGCAAAACGTCTTCCCCGCTTAGGGCAGACTGAAATAGCATGAGAGGCATCACCACAGTAGAAACATAACCCATTGCGCTTTCGAAACCCATGACGCTGTGCCCCAGACACCACTCTATCACACTGCATGGGCTCAGAAGCTGGCTCACAAGGCAACACCATTCCACGCATACTTCTCCGCTCACGCAAACGTCTGTCAATTTGAATCGCTAATGACATAGAATCATTGAGACCAGAGGGGACAGGGAATCCCACCATAACATCCTTTACATTATCTGACAGACCCTTCCGGAAAAGGGCTGCCAATGCGTCGTCATTCCATTTGGTCAGGACTGCCCACCTACGGAATCTCTGACAGTATAACTCAGCATCATCAAGCCCCTGATTTAATGCCAACAAGGCTTTTTCAGCTTGATCAGTGACATTAGGCTCATCGTACAATAACCCCAAAGCCTGAAAAAATGCATCAACATCACTCAAAACAGGATCCCCAGGTGTCAGGGAAAAAGCCCAATCCTGAGGATCGCCGCGCAGGAGAGAGATGACAATTTGAACCTGCTGCGCTGCGTTCCCTGAGGACCTAGACTTCAAGGCAAAAAACAATTTACAATTATTTTTGAAATTCTGAAACTTAGCTCGATCCCCTAAAAACAAATCTGGCATGGGAATCCTAGGTTCCACAACAGGCAACCTAGCAAGATAGGTAGCAATACTCTGAACCTCAGTGGCAAGCTGATCCATACGGCCAGACAACTGTGCAAACTCCATTGAGAGAAAAGATCCTCCCCAGCACCCAGAGATACAGAGGGAAAAAAAAAAATGCAACAAACAGAAAAATATCTCTGACAACTCTGACAACCTTTTTTTTTTCTTTCACAATATTTTTCCCTTCTGTGAGTACACACACAATTTTCAGTTATGGCCGGTGATACTGTTATGATTTGGTAGCTGAGGAGTGCAGGTAAAAAAGGCAATACACCAGAGCAGTTGGAATCTATGAGATTGCAGTACCCTGACTAACCACCACAACTAGAGGCAGCCGTGGAGCGTTCCTACGTTGGTCCTAGACGCCTCGTCACAGCCTGAGAAACTAACTACACCTAAAGATAGAAATAGGAAAGCTATCTGCCCCGGAGCAGAACCCCAAAGATAATAGAAAGCCCCCAAACATATAATGGCGGTTAGACAAGATGAAATACTGACACAGAAAGAAAATAGTATGAGCAAACGCTGGGGCCCAAACTAACTAAATAGAAAAGGATAGGAAGGGCACTTACTGCAATCCCAGAAAACCCTGAAAGGCACCAACTCTACTAATTTCAAAAACACCTGAGATCACACGACCTCTTCCACCTAAATTAGTTCTCTGGTGTAACAAAATCAAAACAGCAGCCACTGAAAAAACTGGAAAAAGCAAAAGTAAAAACAACAGTGGCTGAACAAAACTGAGAGGGCAGAAGCCCCCGGAGGGGACCCTGAAGGCCCCCACAGAAGTGCAGGACAAAATGCAAAAATATAGCACAAACACAAAAGAAGAAAAAGTCTTATCTGTTAGCAGGAGATGCAGACACGACACAGCAGGCTACAAGGGAAACTGGAATAAAGGATTCAGACCAGAACAATTGATCACCGGCAACCCTGATGGGAAGGTGACTCCCTTATATAAGACCAGTCAGTAACACCTGATTCCCAGTCCTCACAATCTTCACTGGAGTTACTAGCGCTGCTAGTAACCACCAAAGGGAGCCTCTGCTCAGAACTCATCTCAAACCCATTCACAACAATTGCCTATACCGTGGGCTAGGCAGCACTTTCCCACAGCCGCTGTCCCCTGTGGACCCTGCATCCGCCACATTAACCCAGAGCGCAGTGATGGACACATAACGGCCCTGGCCATGCCTACTGGCCCATGCATCTTTTGTGAAGTGCACCTTTCCACTCACTGATTGCTTGATTGCATGGACAATGCAGTCTTTCACATGCAGGTGGAGGGCAGGAATTGCTTTTCTACAAAAGAAGTGCCGACTGGGTAGGTCATAGCGTGGGACAGCGTAGGCCATGAGCTCTCGGAACGCTGCGCTTTCAACCAAACGGAAGGGCATCATCTCTAATGAGATCCATTTGGGAATGTAGGCGTTCAAAGCCAGTGTACGCGGATGAGAGGATGAGTACTTTCTTGTCCTACTCAGAGTGTCTGCTAGAGTGAGCTGGACTTGAGAGCTGCATATGGGGGAATTATCGGTGGACATGGCGGACTGAGAGGGGGTTGGTGATGGTGATGGTGGTGGTGATGGCCTAGATTCAGTCTTTAGTTGCAAAAACATTGTGATTCCCTGACTGCTTTGGCCTTGCGACGACACCTCAACATTTCTTGCTGGTGGTGTGCTAACCGGTGGGCTTACAGTGGGGGAAGAGATGTAGTGTTGCAGGCTACCTTCAGTCGGAGCAGGTGCACATGTGCTACCTGAGGTTTTGTAGTCCGTCCACGCTTGCAAGTGCATGGTGTTTAAATGTCTAAGCATGCAACTGGTATTCAAATTTCTGAGATTTTTCCTTCGGCTAAAGGTCCTTCCGCACTTCTTACCTTTTGCCCCATCAATAGGATTTTGGTGAAAAAAGTGCCACACTGCACTCTTCCTACTATAGGAAGTTTTCAGGGTTTGCACGCTGTGCTAATTTGACCGTCTGGCCAAGCTGTCCTGCAACTCCTTTTGTTTTTTTAACACATTTTTGGACTGCTATGGCCTGCCAGATAACTGCAGCTGCGATGTCGATGCCTGCTGCTGATCTTCCTCCTCTTCTGAGCTATTTCCAGCGGCACCTTCTTCCCCCAATAGATGCCAATCCGGGTCAACAACTGGGTCATCCATCACCTCCTCTTCAATTTCATCTGCACCTTCCTCTGTGTCACCGAGTAAGGAGGTATAGTATGCGTGAAGGGGCACCTGAGTTTCATCAGGGTCAGATTCTGGCTCAGTAGACTGCGAGGGCAATGTAGTGCTCTGGTGAATATATACATAGCATATAGCAGTGGCTGTGCATCAGTGCACTCCATGTCAGATTCATCTTGGACTGTGGAATTGAGAATTTGACTTGATAACCCAGGCATGATATGTGAAAAGAGCTCCATGGAGTAATCTGAAGTGCGGCCTGCCGCATACTTCACTTTTGGTGGGGGTGAAGGACACAAGGAAAGGTGTCGTTCCTGACCAGGAGCCTGAACTGACATAGTAACATAGTAACATAGTTATTAAGGTTGAAGGAAGACTCAGTGCTTGCATTTTTGAAACTTCAGAAGAGTAGGCGATAGAGCTGGAGGCTGTTTCGGCAATGTAACCCAAAACATGTTCCTGTAGCTCCGGCTTTAAAAGCAGTTTACCTACTCCCAGAAAAGGGAGCCTTCCTGGTCTTCTGGAGCCAGACGATGACACAGGCTCAACACCTCCTGCCTTAGGTGCTATTGTGCTTTTGGCACTACCAGCAGATGCACCACCACCACCATCAGTAGCAACTGGCCCCCCACGCCCACATCCACGGCCTCTTCCACCATACTTCCTCATGTTTGGGAAAATTTACCAAAAATACCAGCAGATATATGGTACTGCATCAGAAGCGTACAGCTGTATACGGTTAAGGGGAAATTGTAAATCTCCTTATATATTTCCGTAGTCACAGACGCTCACTCTTTATGAATTACAACAGAATATGAAAAGCAGAAAAACGGTACTGTAGCAGAAGCGTACAGCTGTATACAGTGTAGGGGTAATTGTAAATTTCTGTGTATATTTCTGGAATCACACACAGACGCTCACAGGCTCAGTATAGATTAGACCAGTATATAAAAAGCAGAAAAAGGGTACTGTATCAGAAGCGTACAGCTGCATACAGTGTAGGAGTAATTGTAAATCTCCGTATACATTTCCGGAGTCACACACAAACTCTCTCTCAGTATGGATTTGACCGTAATAAAAAAGGCAGAAAAAAGGTACTGTATCAGAAGATACAAGGTGTATATAGTATAGGGTAAAATTTAAATCTCTGTATATATTTCCTGAGTCACACACAAACGCTCTCTCAGTATGGATTCAACCGTAATAAAAAGACAGAAATAAAGGTACTGTATCAGAAGATACCAGGTGTTTATAGCATATTGTAAAATTGTAAATCTCCGTATATTTTTCCGAAGTCACACACAGACGCTCACTCAGTATGGATTAGACTAGAATATAAAAAGCAGAAAAAGGGTACTGCATCACAAGCGTACAGCTGTATACAGTGTAGGGGTAATTGTAAAGCTTCGTATATATTTCCGGAGTCACACACAGACGCTCACTCAGTATGGATTAGACCAGAATATAAAAAGTAGAAAAAGGGTACTGTATCAGAAGATACCAGGTGTATATAGTATAGGGGAAAATTTCAATCTCCGTATATATTTCCGGAGTCACACACAGATGCTCACAGGCTCAGTATGGATTAGACCAGAATATAAAAAGCAGAAAAAGGGTACTGTATCAGAAGATACCAGGTGTGTATAGTATTGTGTGAAAATTTTAATCTCCGTATGTATTTCCGGTGTCACACACAGATGCTCACAGGCTCAGTATGGATTAGACCAGAATATCAAATGAAGAAAAAGGGTACTGTATCAGAAGATACCAGGTGTATATAGTATAGGGGAAAATAGTAAATCTCCGTATATATTTCCGGAGTCACACACAGACGCTCACAGGCTCAGTATGGATTAGATCATAATATAAAAAGCAGAAAAACGGTACTATATCAGAAGCGTACAGCTGTATAAAGTGTAGGGGTAATTGTAAATCTCCGTATATATTTCCTGAGTCACACACAGAAGCTCAATCAGTATGGATTTGACCAGAATACAAAAAGCAGAAAAAAGGTACTGTATCAGAAGATACCAGGTGTATATAGTATAGGGGAAAATTGCATTCTCCGTATATATTTCCGGAGTCACACACAGATAGTCAGCATGTATTTGTCCGTGATACCAGCTGGTACACGGTAGTGTGTGAGGAGCGTACAGCTCTATACCGTGTGGGAAAAAATGAATGCTGGGTAACTGTGAAGAAAAAAAGAATAAAAGTATTAGTGCTGTGTAAAAAGCAGTCTGCACAGCAGTGTACACACAGCAATACAGCTAGCAGGCAGCCTAATAACTAGCGCTGCTGCACACAAAAAAATCCTCCCCTGTCACTGGCAGGCAGCCTAATAACCAGCGCTGCTGCACACAAGAAAATCCTCCCCTGTCACTGGCAGGCAGCCTAATAACCAGCGCTGCTGCACACAAGAAAATCCTCCCCTGTCACTGCACACTAACTGTACAGCACAATTGTTATCAGCACAAGCACATAAGAACTTCTGTTTCCAGCCCTAACTCTTTCCCTACTGATAAACAGCGTCAGCAACCTCTCCCTACTGTTAAGATTGGCAGAAGTAAAATGGCGGTCGGCGGTCAAGGCTTTTATAGACACTATGATGCCCGCCAAAGCAAGCCAATCACTGCAATGCCCTTCTCTAAGATGGTGGTGGACGCTGCCCATGTCATCTCGTTGCTCACAGTATACGTTCTTGTTCATTGATTGAAAAAAGGCGCCTGCAAGCATTATGGGAAAACCGACTTTGGCTCGGGTTGACGACCGCATGGCCGACTTCACGCTATGGTCGAGTTTCGTTCGGGGAAACCCAACTTTGGCGAAAGTTGACGACTTATGAATCTGACCGACCTGTTTCACTCAACTCTAATTACCAGTGTATTTCTTTTTACAAAATCATGATAAGTGTAGAGAAATTTCAAAATGCATACATGCATTGGCTATCAGAAGCACACATGGCTACAGCTCTTGCTGTCACAGAGGCGATTTGTCACTAATCTAAGTTGCCTGTTGGAGTGTAGAATTGATTGGGAACAAGTCTGAAATGGTATTAGCTCAGAGGGCAGCAAAAAAATAGGGTGATCTGATTCTGCCATGTGTGCATTCAGATACAAGGATTACCAGGGAGCATGCATGTTGGTAAGTTTTTATGGGTAGCCCTTAAACTACAAAAAAAAGTCTCCTACAAGAATGAATCTGTGACTAATATATCTATACACTGGTTGCGGAAAGTATTCAGACCACTTTAAATTTTTCACTCGTTTCATTGCAGCCATTTGGTAAATGCAAAAAAGTTCATTTTTTCTCTCATTAATGTACACTCTGCATCTCATCTTGACTGAAAAAAAACAAATGTAGAAATTTTTGCAAATTTCTTAAAGAAAAACTGAAATATCACATGGTCATAAGTATTCAGACTTTTTGCTCAAACACTCATATTTAAGTCACATACTGTCCATTTCCTTGTGATCCTCCTTGAGATGGTTCTACTCCTTCATTGGAGTCCAGCTGTGTTTAATTAATCTGATAGGACTTGATTTGTAAAGGCACACACCTGTCTATATAAGACCTCACAGCTCACAGTGTATGTCAGATCAAAGAAACTGGCCAAGGAGCTCAGAGACAGAATTGTGGCAAGGCATAGATCTAGTCAAGGTTACAAAACAATTTCTGCAGTACTCAAGATTCCTAAGAGCCCAGTGGCCTCCATAATTCTTAAATGGAAGACGTTTAGGACCACCAGAAGTCTTCCTAGACCCTGCCGTGTAGCCAAACTGAGCAATGGCAGAAGAAGAGTCTTGGTGAGAGAATTAAAGAACCTCAAGGTCACCGTGGCTGAGCTCCACAGATGCAGTGGGGAGATTGGAGAAAGTTCCTCAAAGTCAACTATCAATACAGCCCTCCACCAGTTGGGTCTTTATGGCAGAGTGCCCGACGGAAGCCTCTCCTCAGCGCCAGACATATGAAAGCCTGCATAGAGTTTGCTAAAAAAGACATGAATGACTCCCAGACTGTGAGAAATAAGATTCTCTGGTCTGATGAGACGAAGATATAACTTTTTGGTGATAATTCTAAGTGATATGTGTGGAGAAAACCAGGCACTGCTCATCACCTGAACAATACAATTCTAACAGTGAAACATGGTGGTGGCAGCCTATGCTATGGAAGTGTTTTTCTGTTGCAGGGACAGGACGACTGGTTGCAATTGAAGGAAACATGAATGCGACCAAGTACTTTGATATCCTGGATGAAAACCTCTTCCAGAGTGCTCTGGACCTCAGACTTGGCCAAAGGTTCACCTTCCAACAAAACAAAGACCCTAAGCACACAGCTAAAATAACAAAAGCATGGCTTGAGAACAACTCTGTGACCATTTTTGATTACCCCAGCCAGAGCCCTGACCTAAACCCAATTGAGCATCTCTGGACAGACCTGAAAATGGCTGTCCACCAACGTTCACCATCCAACCTGACGGAACTGGAGAGTATCTGCAAGGAAGAATGGCAGAGTATCCCCAAATCCAGGTGTGAAAAACTTGTTGCATCATTCCCAAGAGGACTTATGGCTGTACTAGCTCAAAACGTTTGCTTCTACTCAATACTGATCAAAGGGTCTGAATACTTATGACCATGTGATATTTCAGTTTTTCTTTTTAACAAATTTGCAAAAAATTCTACATTTCTGTTTTTTTTTCAGTCAAGGTGGGGTGCAGATTATACATTAATAAGAAAAAAAATGAACTTTTTTGAATTTACCATATGGCTGCAATGAAACAAAGAGTGAAAAATTTAAAGCTGTCTGACTACTTTCCATAGCCACTGTACATGGCATAGTTGAACCCAAACAAGTTAAGGCATCACTCGAGTGTTTTTTTCTATTTTAGTGCTGAAGTGGTGCAACTAATCTAAGTTCACTTACCCTAGTATTATGCTCAGCAACTGCCGTCTTCTGCTCTTCCAGCGTGACTCCGGTCCCACACCTCTATTTTGGACCGCAATTTCTGACTGACCGGAAGTCAGAGGTAACAGTCAAAGAATCTCAATGTAAGTCTGTGAGGGACTTGTTCTGGCCCCTTTCTGGCTCTCATTGACTTACATTGAGTAAGCCATCCAGCATGTCAAAATCTGAAGAAAACTGACTGCAGTGGCGACAATAATAGATGAAGGTGGCAACTGGTAAGTATAGCACTAGGTTCAGGGATCTTAGATTAGTGACACCACTCCAGTGGTAAAAATAAAAAAACCTTGGAATGGTACTTTAACTCAGATTGAGGCAGAACACCTTAGTGGTTAGTCTCAAGTAAGGGTACAACTTAATGGTTACACACTGGGTAGTGGCACACAGCTTGGTAGTTAAAAAAACAACATTAATTTAAAGCATGACAGCTACAAGTTTGAGACATAGTTTGGATTTTACACTATAATACTTTGGTAATGATTTTGGCTGTTGCACAACAACACTATGGTAGTGAGCTTGATTGTTACAGAACAATGTTGAGTCAATGAACTTGAAGAGTATGGTGCACAATAGAAACAGTCACTTAAAATAGAAACAACAGGTGGCTTAGCTTTCTCATTTATATCCATGAACATGGTACATCTTACAGTTTTTTACACTTGGCACAGTGTACAATTTCACTCAAAGGATATCCAAAAATGTTACTCACTAATGCAGGTCACAGCAGGACTAGATTCACTTGAATTGAGAATAACATGAATCCTAATTGATGATCATCCATCCACTAGGGCAAATTTCAGCTGATCAAGGATGGAAGCAGAGCCAATTTTAGACAAAGTGGGGCCCTGGGCAAAAGTTTAAAGTGGGGCCCCAAATGCTCACATATTGCACATCATACAGAAACATTTCGGTTGTACTTACATGCGCTGAGTTCAGGCCGCTAAACTAGTGTCATCGACAATATGGAAGTCGTTCGACGCTTGTTTCCCGGCCTCTTTAGGGTATGTGCACACGTTCAGAATTTTACAGCGGCATTTAATGGGTTAATAGCCGCGGGTGGATCGTTATTCCACCCATGGCTATTCCGGGCACATGGCTGTTCAAAACAGCTGACATGTGCCAAGGAATATGTGGGCTCACTGCTGGAGGGAGGGAGGGTGTCCAACAATGGCTTACTATTACACCCGATGTCGGAAAGGGATTAAGTTCAAGAGACTGCAGTAGATACCATGTAATAATTCTCTAAATTAATGGCTGTTTGTGGAGGAGCTACTCTGCAGCAGTCTAAGCTTGGTAGTCTATGGCTGGGTAGGAAAGGGTGTTGGGGTGTGGGTGGAGAAGGTAGGAAGAAAGGGAGAGGCTTAGAGAGCAGGAAGAACAGAGCAGTTGGTCTGAGGAGACCGAAGGAGAGCAGTAGAGAGGCTGCACAGACAGAATTGTGAGGGGAGCCTGTAGGAAGCTCCCAGGAGGACAGAAGGAGTCCTAGGGGCACGGGAGGTGCGGAAGCCACTCGTGTGGCCTGTATTCACCGGCGTGGTCGGTGAAGGAACCAGGTCACTGTAGGGGAACCAGCCCCCAAGATTAGGGGAGGACTACAAGACTCAGCTAGCAATCCAGAGTCAGGGGCATCTGTAGGTGCCCCAGCCACATCCACATTTATTCGCCGAAAAGGCAGCCATATAGGAGCATGGGGACTCAGAGGACGGCACCCGACAAGGTCCACGGCTGCTTGCTTGGGACACTGTTTGTGAAGGTGCTAGCAGGAGGGCGGAAACCAGTGCGGTGAGACGGTCAGGAGAGGTACACGCTGAAGGGAGTCCTGGAAAGGTGCAGCCTAATCTACCTGGGAGTTTTCTGGTCCCCTCACCTGGAGGACACGGCACCAAGCGGGCATCTGTGCACAAGTGAACTGGGAGTAAAGCATTGGAAACTGCACCCTGCTATGTCCACCGAGTCATTCCTGTGTCACCCACCCTGCACCGCAACAACCACCACCATCATACCATCATCACCTTTAACATCCTAACTGCCCTGGGATACAGCTCTACCCATGGAGAGCCTAACCATTTCTGGTGCCCTATCATCATCCCAGAGGATCTGCATTGCAGCATCAGTCCCCTGACCGAACACCATGGGTGGCGTCACGAACATTAAAATTTTTTACAAACTTTATTTTTCCTTTTCATCATCCCTTTTATTGGATGCCCAGGGCCACGGACTGGGTCACTGCTGCCATGATACTTTCCCTTTAAGAAGAGGCTCGGTACCGGGCACCCCACGGCCCTGGCGGGCGCTCCATACACACGTGGTCAAAATTGTTGGTACCCCTCGTTTAATGACAGAAAAACCCACAATGGTCACAGAAATAACTTGAATCTGACAAAAGTAATAACAAATCAAAAATCTACTAAAATGAACAAATGAAAGTCAGACATTGCTTTTCAACCATGCTTCCACAGAATATTTATAAAAATAAAACTCATGAAATAGGCCTGGACAGAAATGATGGTACTCCTGAAAATAATGTGACAAAAGGGACATGTTAAATCAAAGTGTGTCCACTAATTATCATCACAGGTGTCTACAATCTTGGAATCAGTGAGTGGTCCTGGTTAGAGGGCTACAGATACTCACTGTGCTGTTTGGTGACATGGTGTGTATCACACTCAACATGGACCAGAGGAGGCGAAGGAAAGAGTTGTCTCAGGAGATTAGAAAGAAAATTACAGACAAACATGTTAAAGGTAAAAGTTATAAAACCATCTCCAAGCAGCTTGATGTTCCTGTGACTACAGTTGCACATATTATTCAGAAATTTAAGCTCATGGGACTGTAGCCAACCTCCCTGGACGTGGCCGCAGGAAGAAATTTATGAGAAATCAAAGAGACAAATAAGAAGAATGGTAACAAAAGAGAGCAGAAAAATTTCTAAACAAATTAAAGGAGAACTTCAAGCTCATATAACATCGGTGTCAGATCGCACCATCCGTCCTTGTATGAGCCAAAGTGGACTTCATGGGAGACGACAAAGGAGGACACCATTGTTGAAAAAAATGTGTGTTTTTCTGTCATTAAACGAGGGGTACTAGCAATTTTGACCATGTGTGTATATATTGCTAACAATGACAGCTTCCTCGAGTCATAATAGGAAAATGAAGTTTCTTGCTAGTAGTAGCTAGTAGCTAATACTCTTCATATACAATATTTTTTTCCTTTACTATTTATTGTGGTTCATTATACATCTTGAGTTTTTTTTTTCTTCAAATATTTTTTATTAATTTTCAAACAATTTTATAGAAGGAAGAGAAGAATGGGGAGACAAGAGGTAAAACATGGGCAGGGTATCTTAATAGTACAAATAGAGAATTCAAACTATTTACAAAGATATTTAAAGATATTTAAAGAATAACCAATTATGCCCATTGGTATATGTGATGTTACAGGATGAGTAAATACATCTCAAGATCTATTATAAATCTAAAACAGCTAAAGAGCCCAGTAGCCAAGTACTCTCTATAATACAAGATGTTTTGCATTCCACAAATCACAAATTTTATATGGTATTTTTGCAGGAAGTTATTGTTCATAGCAAACCTTTTTTCAATAAAACTGTGGAGTTGAATTGTATTAATAATATCTAAGAATTTTGGTGTTTGGGTTTTTTCCACCACAGTGCAATTGAATTTTTAATCACCAGGAAGACATGAATAATTATATGTTTAATTGAAGGATCAACACCCTCAAGTCCTATCGAGAAGAGCGCCATTTGTGGCGTAACTATGAGTTTGATATGTGTAAGAGAATTGATATGTAATATAGCGTCTTTCCAGAGTTTCTTTATTTTGGACATGTCCAGAAGATATGATATAAGTTAGCGGGTAATCCGCATCCTCTCCAACAAAGAGGGAGGTATCTCCATTTATGTGTGAAAGTCGTATCGGTGTGAGATACCACCTCGTAATCAGTTTATAAAAGGACTCATGGAGGGGAATGGAAATATTTGACGCATAGGTGTGCTTGATGGCATTTTCCCACATTTCAATTGAAAAAGATCTATTTAAATCAGATTCCCATCTTTGTAGGTAGATATTTTTAATTTCATTAGTGTCTTTATTGAAGTGGCTATAGATGTATTTAAGGCTCCATCTGTTTTTATGCTTGGTTTCTTTTAATAAGGAAGAGACTATGTCTAAGTTTAGAGGTCTACTTGATAATAATTTTTGGATATTTTCTTTTAAGATTAAATAAAATATAAATTGGGAGGAAGGCAAATTATAAGTACGTTTGATTTCACTGTATGAATAGAATGATTCACCATTGTAAATGTTGCCTACAGTGTTTATTCCAACTTCTGACCAAATAGATGGAATTGGAATTTTGTAAATTATAGCTATTGAAGAGATGGGACAATTCTTAATCTGGCTTAGTCTCGAACTTCCCCTCGCCAGCCTAGTCAGTGACTTCCATGCTGACAGAACCGCTTGAAAAATGGGTTGATGATGCTCCCTTTGGATTGGTTCTAATAAATATTTAAAAAAGGAGTCTTGTAGAGGTGTGTTATTGGTTTGGGCTATTTCCAGGTCGAGCCAGGCTACTTGGGAATTATCACAAAACCAGTTTTGGCTATGCTTGATCAAAGAAGCCTGGTAGTAGGCCAGGACATTTGGCAAGGCTATGCCTCCCTTGCTTTTCATTTTGTATAGAGCATCATTAGCTACCCTCGCCTTTTTGTTATTCCAGGTAAAGGATTTTATTAGATTTTGAATCTTTGTTAAGAAGGAAGAATGAATCACCAGTGGCAAAGTTCGAAATAAGTATAGAACTTTAGGCAAAATAATGGATTTCACTACCATGATCTTACCTAGTAGGGACAAGTTTAAAAGTTTAAAGCGGGCAAAATCTTTGGATATAGTTTTAATCAGTTTGTCTATATTCGAAGTAATTAATAAGTGGAATTTATTTGTTAGTGTGATTCCTAAATACGTTATCTCTTTGTCTTCACATAGATAGTCAGTTTGCTGTTTAATTTCTTGGGCCAAGTCTTGGTTTAAGCAAAAATGCAGGATTTTAGATTTCTGGGGTTAATTTTAAAATAAGAAATTTTCGAGAAAGAGTCCAAATCTATTTTTAGGGCATTTATTGATTTTACGGAGTCTTTAATTGTCAAAAAAATATCATCAGCGATTAAGGTAATTTTATGTTGGCGGTGTGAAGTATTAAAGCCCGTGATCAAATTATTCAATCTAACCTTTTCAGCCAATGGCTCCATTGCTAGGACAAAGAGCAAAGGTGACAGAGGGCACCCCTGTCTTGTACCATTGGTTATGGGGAACAATTTAGAGAGATGATTATTAGTATAAACTTTAGCATTTGGGTCTGAGTATAGTGCAAAAATAGAAGATATAAATTTATCATTGAATCCAAATTTAAATAGTGTTGCTTTTAGGTAAGTCCAATAAATTCTATCAAAGACCTTTTCCGCATCTAATGTTACAAAAACTGAAGGGGTATTCTGGGATTTTACTATGTTTAATATATTTAATATCCTCTTGTGCCATCAAAGGCCTGCCTTCCAGTAATAAATCTAATTTGATAATTTTTAATGAGTGAGGGAAGAAGATTTGTCATTCGATCAGCTAAGATTTTGGAGTAGATTTTGATATACCCATTGATTAAGGATATAGGCCTATAGTTTTGGACCATGTCTGATTCCCCCTTATCTTGGGAATCATAATTATATTGGCTTGTAGCATTTCTCTGGGGAAGGATCCAGTTGAGGAAGCGTGATCATACAACAATTTTAATTGAGGGGAGATAATGTTAGAGAAAGTCTTGAAATAGTCATTTGTGAATCCATCTGGCCCCGGGGATTTTTGAGATTTGAGTTTGATGATGACATTTGTAATTTCTGCTATTGTGAACGGCTGATTCAAGAGTACCAAATCAGTTGGTTCTAACTGTGGGAGCTTAAGGTCAGATAGGAAGGAATTTATGGATTCTGAATCTGGAGTAGGGGTTGAAGGGTCCTGTTTTAGATTATAGAGTTTATAGAAAAAGTCTGCAAAGACATTTGCAATTTCTGCAGGGTGGTTTTTTATGACCCCAGAGGGTGTTTTAATTTTAAAAATCTTTTTCCTTATGCGATCTTGTTTCAATCTATCCATCATATGTTTGGTTGGTTTGTTGATTGCTGAATAATAGTTAAATTTTGAGGTTCTTATTACGGCGTCATACTCTGCAAGAATGGCTGCCTTGAGTTTCTGCCTTAAAACTAGAATCTCACGGTGGGTTTCTGAGGAGGGGGTTGTTAAGTTTTTCTGTAAATCTTCTTTTATTTTTAATTGAGACTGTAAGGAGGTAATCAATTCCCTGTTTTTCTTTTTAAGCCTAGATGAAAGTTGGATCATGCATCCCCTCAAAACCACCTTATGGGCGCACCATAGGACAAATGGGTCTATATCCTCTGATGAGTTTTCTTCAAAATAATTGACTATTGTCTTCTCTATGATTTCCTTATATTCTGGAATTTTAAAGAGGGTTGGATTCGATTTCCATAAAAAAGTATTTTTGAGGGGTGGTCCGAGCATAAATTCACCTATAATTGGGAAGTGGTCTGAAAAGGATTTATCTAATATATCAATTTTTGTAAATTTGGATAACGAAAATATATCGGTCAGAAACAAGTCAATTCTCAAGAATGATTTATGGACAGTAGCGTAAAACGTAAATTCCCTAGAAGACTCATTGAGACAGCGGAATACGTCGAAAAATTCATTTTTATTGATCCAACTATTAAGGGACTGTGTCTGTCGACGTGCCAAGGAGGAGGAGTCCAAGAGGGCATCTGGCACCACATTAAAGTCCCCTGCCATTATTAGATCTCCTCTCCTCACCTCATTGACCTTTTTTATTAGATTGTTGAAAAAGAGGATTTGTCTCCTATTTGGTGCATAGACATTGACAATTGTGCATACCTTAGAATTTAGATTGGCTATGAGGATGTGGAACCTTCCAAGAGGGTCTATCACTTCATTTATCAATTGGAATGGGACACTATTGTTAACGAAGGTGATAACCCCAGCCCTCTTGTTTTCTCGCAGTGACTTGAAGATATGGGGATGGTTCTTAAGGCTGGGTCTCACATAGCGATACACCAGCAATCCCGACAACGATCAGGATCGCTGGTGTATCGCTACATTATCGCTGCTGAGCTGCCAAACAGGCAGCTCAGGCAGCGATCAGTACAAGCGACACTGCGGGTAACATCGCTTAGTTACCCGCAGTGTACCTTGGATACCAGCGCCCTGATGCAGGGAGCTGGTAACCAAGGTACACAGCGGGTTTCCAGGCGCTGCGTGGTGCCTGGAAACCCGCTGTGTACCTTGGTTACCAGCTCCCTGCATCAGGGAGCTGGTATCCAAGGTACACAGCGGGTTTCTAGGCACAGCCCCGCGCCTGGAAACCCGCTGTGTACCTTGGTTACCAGCGGATCGCTGGTCTCCCGCCTGTCACACGCAGCGATGCGTGCCTGTCAGCGGGAGACCAGCGATCAAAAAAATGTGCTGACATTTCAGCGACGATCATCGATACCCGGCAGGGGGCTGATCGTCGCTGAATGTCACACACAGCGATATCGCTGGTGAGCTCGCTGCTGCGTCACAAAACTAGTGACTCAGCACCGATCTCGCTAGCGATATCGCTATGTGAGACGGGGGCTTTATTTTGAAATATTGGATGATTATCTCTTGCAAATCTTACTTCCTGCAAACAAGTGATATCAGCCTGGTAATTTTTAATTTCCTTCCAGGTGATAAATCGTTTGTATGGGATATTTAGACGTTTAACATTATATGAGAGAACTTTTAACTTCATATGGACTACTCTTGGCTCTCCTGATCACACAATAGCAACTAAAGATGAGAGTAAAAAAAAGTAAACTTATCACTAAAAACATCTTGTGTTTTGTAGCGTTGGATTGGAACTACAGAGGTACGTTTGTGTGCCATGACTATTTGTTATAGTTTTAAGTGTTTTTTAATGTGTGCTGTTACATATGGTTTATATGGCTTATTCACTATCATCGTTAGGAAAGGCCAGGTGATACAATTTTCCCCTATTTATAAAAACCTAGCCTCCTCTAACCTTGTGTCAAAAAACAGCAGCAATGAGTTCTTCTAAGCAGCGGACCTAGCACTCTGAAAATGAAAATGGTGGAGGCTATAAGAAGATAGTAAAGTGTTTTCAAGTTGCCCTTTTTCCAGTTTGAATTACAATTAAGAAACAGCAGTTACCATGAACAGTGAAGGTCACTATAAGGTCTAAAAGACCAAGCAAAATGTCAGTTAGAGCTTCTCATAGCCTTGTTAGACAGGCAAATAAGAACCCCCGCTTGACCACAAAAGACCTTTCAAAAGATTTAGCAGACTCTGGAGTTGTGGTACATAGTTTTACTGTTCAGACACACCTGTCCAAGTATGACCTTTATGGAATAGTTATCAGAAGACAACCTCTCCTGCATCCTCACCATTGAACTCAGCATCAGAAATATGCAAAAAGAACATAATAATAACCTATTTGGCCTCAACATTACTATGAGAGTCAAAATAAAATAAACCCTATAGAAAAAAAAAGAAGAGACTCTTTTCGCCAATGATTATAAATGCAAAAATCCTTTATTAGTACTTAAATTCAAAGGGATATACATGTTTAAACCATTTAAAATAGAACACGGGAATGTGTAGGATGCAAAAAAAGGTCCAGGGCACAATATAAGATAATTAGTGTCTTTGGCAAATGTAATTAACAGTGGAATACCATCCATGTATACCTGAAGGCAGGGCCGGCGTTAGTGGCAGACAGACCAGGCAGCTGCCTGGTGCCCCACTCCCCCAGGGGCCCCCAGCAAGTCACCTGCCGCCAGAGCCGACTCCCCCGCCAGCGCCGACTCCCCCCGACGCTGCATTGAACTATACTGGCTTCTATGACGCCGGGACAGTTCATAGCAATGATGGAGGAGAGAGCATCAGATGACGCTCCCTCTCCCATCATTCCTCTCTCCCTCTGACACTGCGGGTGCACGATGACGTCACATCATCACGCACCCACTGTGTGTGGGGCAGACCGCAGCTGCTGAGATAGGAGCTGGGAGCAGCACGGGGTACGAGGAGAGGTGAGGATTGTGACTTTTTTTTACATACAGTACAGACCAAAAGTTTGTACACACCTTCTCATTCAAAGATTTTTCTGTATTTTCATGACTATGAAAATTGTACATTCACACTGAAGGCATCAAAACTATGACTTAACACATGTGGAATTATATACTTAACAAAAAAGTGTGAAACAGCTGAAAATTTATCTTATATTCTAGGTTCTTCAAAATTAGCTACCTTCTGCTTTGATTAATGCTTTGCACATTCGTGGCAGTCTCTTGATGAGCTTCAAGAGGTAGTCACTGGAAATGGTCTTCCAACAGTCTTGAAGGAGTTCTCAGAAATGCTGAGCACTTGTTGGCCCTTTTGCCTTCACTCTGTGGTCCAGCTCAACCCAAACCATCTCGATTGGGTTCAGGTCTGGTGACTGTGGAGGCCAGGTCATCTGGCATAGCACCCCATCACTCTCCTTTTTGTCAAATAGCCCTTACACAGCCTGGAGGTATGTTTGGGGTCATTGTCCTGTTGAAAAAAAAAAGTAATGATCCAACTAAACGCAAACCGGATGGAATAGCATGCCGCTGCAAGATGATGTGGTAGCCATGCTGGTTCAGTATGCCTTCAATTTTGAATAAATCCCCAACAGTGTCACCAGCAAAGCACACCCACACCATCACACCTCCTCCTCCATGCTTCACGGTGGGAACAGGCATGTAGAGTCCATCCGTTCACCTTTTCTGTGTCGCACAAAGACACGGTGGTTGGAACCAAAGATCTCAAATTTGGACTCATCAGACCAAAGCACAGATTTCCACTGGTCTAATGTCCATTCCTTGTGTTCTTTAGCCCGAACAAATCTCTTCTGCTTGTTGCCTGTCCTTAGCAGTGGTTTCCTAGCAGCTATTTTACCATGAAGGAGAGTGATGGGGTGATACGCCAAATGACCTGGCCTCCACAGTCACCAGACCTGAACCCAATCGAGATGGTTTGGGGTGAGCTGGACCACAGAGTGAAGGCAAAAGGGCCAACAACATATATGGGAACTCCTTCAAGACTGTTGGAAGACCATTTCCAGTGACTACCTCTTGAAGCTCATCAAGAGAATGCCAAGAGTGTGCAAAGCAGTAATGAAAGCTAGAGATGAGCGACTTTGACTTTTTAGGGTCGAGTCGGGTTTTGTGAAACCCGACTTTCTCAAAAGTCGAGTCGAGCGAAGTCGGCTGTCTACCGGAAATGGTCAGGTCGGAGTCGAAAATCCGACCCCAATGCAAGTCAATGGGGAATAAAAGTCGTCAGGGAGTGGAGGACAGTAAACACACCTACAGTGCCCATTTCAATGCCAACGACATCAATTCTTATTACTTAGGCTTGTCAACCTTAATTAATTTTATAATAACAGTAACGCATTGAAAACTGGGGGTTATTTGGCTAAAATTGTGGGGGGGCAGGGCTGGCTCCAGGTTTTCGTGGGCCCCGGGTCAAAGAGTCTCAGTGGGCCCCTTTAACACATACCACAAAGAAATATAGGTATAGTACAATGCCAAATACTTCACTTCTTACATTACATGAGTGAAATCTATTTTAAATTCTACAATAGCTCAAAAAACGGACAGTATAGTCCTCCATACAGTATTATGGGCACCACATAGTGCGCCATACAGAATAATGAGCCCCATATATTGCTCTATACAGAATAATGAGCCCCATATATTGCTCCATACAGAATGGGCTCCATATAATGATCCATACAAATAGTCCCCATATGTGCTCCATATGATGCTCCATATATAAAGGGCCTTATATGATGCCCCATAAATAGAGTTGAGCGATACTTTCCGATATCCTAAAGTATCGGAATCGGAATGGTATCGCCGATATCACTAAAATATCGGCGATACCCGATACCGATACCGGAAGTCCCATGTAAGTCTATGGGAACAAAATATCGCAACTAAAAAAACCCCATTCTTTCCTTGTAAACACTAAATATACACACATAGAATATATATATATATATATATACATGTCATTGTGACATATATATATACATATATGTATAGTTTATACACTTCTACATAGTAAAATATCCTTTGATTCAATTGCCGGGTAAAGCCGGCTTCAGTGAAAAGACAGAAGCACCCGACATGAAATGACACTTGGTGTACATAGGGTTAACCATGTCTTTTCATGTCGTTTGCTATCTGATTTGCACAAACAATTAAATCAGACTATGTGTGCAAAATTTCACACCTGTAGGGGTTAATTAAAGGTGTAAATTCGTTGTAAAAAAAACGGACTTTTTTGCTACGAATTTACACCTTTAATTAACCCCTACAGGTGTGAAATTTTGCACACATAGTCTGATTTAATTGTTTGTGCAAATTAGATAGCAAAGGACATGAAAAGACATGGTTAACCCTATGTACACCAAGTGTCATTTCATGTCGGGTTCTGCATTTTCACAAAAGCCGGCAATTGAATTAGCGGCTATTATACTATGTAGAAGTGTATGAACTACAAATTAAAATATATATATATATGTGTCACAAATTCAATGACATGTATATATATATATGAGGTGTAAAATTGCTGAAAAAAAATGCGTGGGCTCCCGCCCTATTTTCGCAACCAGACAGACAAAGCCAGTGAGTGGGGGCAGATAATAATAGCCCAGAGAGGGACCATTATTTTTGCCCCCCCGGCTACTAACATCTGCCCCCAGACACCCCAGGAAAGACAAATCTATAATTAGATTCGCCCTTTCTGGCACTTTGCCCGTCTATTCCCATTGCCCTGTAGCGGTGGCGAATGGGTTAATATGGGGTTAAAGCCACCTTGCTATTGAAAGGTGACCTTAAGCCAGGTTAATAATTGAGAGCTGTCAATAAGACAACTATCAATTATTAATCCTATTGCATGAAATAAAAATAAAACACACACACTTTAATTAAAAATCATTTTAATGAAATAAAGACACATGTTTTTGACCATCTTTTATTTTACTGCAAAAACCATTTCCTGTAATAAAAATAAAATAAAAAAGCAAAATTATTCTTACCTATCCCATGCACAGTCAGGTCCCACGGTGTAATCCTTCAGAAAGGGTTAATGTTTACTGCAGGGACCGCAGCTAATGCTGCAGCCTCACAGTAAACCCCAAATGAATGAGTTCCTCTCCTGCCTGACAGGAGAGTAAAGGCTGGGTGTCACATAACGATACACCAGCGATCCCGACAACGATATGCACTTGTCAGGATCGCTGGTGTATCGCTACATGATCGCTGCTGAGCTGCCAAACAGGCAGCTCAGGCAGCGATCTGGGACAGCGACACTGCGGGTAACATCGCTTAAGGGCCCGTCTCACATAGCGATATCGCTACCGAGATCGCTGCTGAGTCACTAGTTTTGTGACGCAGCAGCGAGCTCACCAGCGATATCGCTGTGTGTGACATTCAGCGACGATCAGCCCCCTGCCGGGTATCGCTGATCGTCGCAGAAATGTCAGGACCTTTTTTTGATCGCTGGTTTCCCTCTGACAGGCACGCATCGCTGCGTGTGACAGGCGGGAGACCAGCGATCCGCTGGTAACCAAGGTACACAGCGGGTTTCCAGGCACCGCGCAGCGCTTGGAAACCCGCTGTGTACCTTGGATACCAGCTCCCTGCATCAGGGCGCTGGTATCCAAGGTACACAGCGGTTTCTAGGCACAGCCCGCGCCTGGAAACCCGCTGTGTACCTTGGTTACCAGCGGATCGCTGGTCTCCCGCCTGTCACACGCAGCGATGTGTGCCTGTCAGCGGGAAACCAGCGATCAAAAAAAGGTCCTGACATTTCAGCGACGATCAGCGATACCCGGCAGGGGGGCTGATCGTCGCTGAATGTCACACACAGCGATATCGTGGTGAGCTCGCTGCTGCGTCACAAAACTAGTGACTCAGCAGCGATCTCGGTAGCGATATCGCTATGTGAGACGGGCCCTTAAGTGGAAAGCTTAATTGATTGCTTTCCACTTTCACTTCAGGTCAGCCAGGGACACAATCAGTGACGTCAGAGGGAACTGATTAACAAAAATAGGGGTTCCCTTCGAAAAAAAAATGGCGTGGGGTCCCCCCTATTTTTGTTAACCAGCCAGATGAAGCAGACCGCTGAGGCCTGGATTTTCAGGCTGTTAAGGAGCCAAGATCCATGGACCTTGCCAGCCTGATAATACCAGGCCACAGCAGTCTGCATATCTTGGCTGATTAACAAAAATAGGGGATCCCCTCGAAAAAAAATTGGCGTGGGGTCCCCCCTATTTTTGTTAACCAGCCAGATGAAGCAGACCGCTGAGGCCTGGATTTTCAGGCTGTTAAGGAGCCAAGATCCATGGACCTTGCCAGCCTGATAATACCAGGCCACAGCAGTCTGCATATCTTGGCTGATTAACAAAAATAGGGGATCCCCTCGAAAAAAATTGGCGTGGGGTCCCCCCTATTTTTGTTAACCAGCCAGATGAAGCAGACTGCTGAGGCCTGGTTTTTCAGGCTGGTAAGGATCCAATATCCATGGACCTTGCCATACTGATAATACCAGGCCACAGCAGTCTGCTTAGCTTGGCTGGTTAACAAAAATAGGGGATCCCCTCGAAAAAAAAACGGCGTGGGGATCCCCCCTATTTTTGTTAACCAGCCAAGTAAAATGCAGACTGCTGCGGCCTGGTATTAAAAGACTGTCAAGGCCCATGGATTTTGGCCCTCAACAGCCTGATAATACCAGGCTACAGCAGCCCCACATTTGGCGCATCAAAAGATGTGCCAATTGTGGCACTTTACCCGGCTCTTCCCACTTGCCCTGTAGCGGTGGCAAGCGGGGTAATAAGGGGTTATTGTCACCGTTGATTGCACGGTGACAATAAGCCCGGTTAATAATGGAGAGGCGTCAATAAGACACCGATCCATTATTAATCCCAAAGTTATTAAATGTATAAAAAAAAGACAAAGCAAGAAAAAAGTATTTTAATGAAATAAAAGAGACAACACAGTTTTCATTTTTTTTATTACTCTCTCATTCCTGCGACGCCATCGATCTCCTGTAAAAAAAGAAAAAAAAAAACCAACAGTATACCACCTGTCCGACGCAGTCCATAGTAACGACAGTCCCACGACGATCCAACTCTGCTACATCGCAATGACAGGCAGAGCCTGTCATCGCGACGCAGCACAGCTGATTACCTGCTTCCCCGGCGGTGACGTCATCGGACTGACTGCTTTACGGCCGCGATTACCCAGCAGTCACTGCAGTTATCGCGAGAAACTGCATGTGACCGCCGGGGAAAGAAGATTGCGGCCATGAAGCAGTGCAGGACGTGACCGCCGGAGATCTTCTGCCGGGTAAGTGCCGCTGACTCCTGACAGACCCGACCGACGGACACTGACAGTGACAGTGACATCCCGATTCCGGTATCTGATAAGACGAAAATATCTGAACTCGGAATCGGAATTCCGATACAGCCAATATCGGCCGATACCCGATACTTGCAGTATCGGAATGCTCAACACTACCCATAAATAATGAACTCCATATGATGCTCTAGTATATGATGGGCCCCATATATGATGCTCCAGTGTGTGATGAACCCAATATAGTGCTCCATATATAATAGGCTCCATGTGATGCTCCATATATAATGTGCCCCATATGATGCACCATATATGATGTTCCCATTGATGATGCTCCAGTGTATAATGGGTCCTATCTATGATGCTCAAGTGTATTATGGGCCCCATATATAATTCTCCAGTGTATAATGCTTCCCACATATTGCTCCAACCATTAAAAAAATGAAATACCTCTCCACGTTGGGCACTGCTCTACTCTGGACTCCTCAGCGTTGCCATCTTCCAGCTCTCTGCACTGTGACTGTTTAGGCAGAGGGCGCACAGTCATGACATCATCGCGCTCTCTGACCTGAATGTCACTGTCAGGAAATGCAGAAGACGTCACAGCAGTAGTGCAGGGAGAGGTAAGTATTGCAGGTGCTGGGCCCTGAGCAAGCAGGGGGCGCACACTTGTGGGTGCCGGGTACTGGCACGAGACCCCTCATAGTACGCCGGTGTCTATGATGGTGAGTGGGCCCCCCACCTGCTCAGGGCCCGGCACTTGCCCGGGTGCGACAGGTGCTGACACCGGCCCTAGGGGGGACAGCCCAGTTAGGGAGGTGGAAAAAGATGCATATGTTGAGGTGCAGGCTGGACACTCAGCAGCTGCAAATGGAGGAATTGGAGAAGTCGGAGGAAGAGGAGGACAAAGCGAGCCATTTTGCTGGCAACCTATGTGTCATCAGGGGAACGTGGCACAAAATCCTTTGAAACCCAGGCATGGTTCATTTTAATGAAGGTGAGGTCACCTACATTTTGGGTCGACAGCTGGGTCCTTCTTTCTGTCAGGATTGATCCAGCAGCACTGAAGACTCTTTCTGATAGCACACTACCATCAGGGCAAGCGAGCTCCTGTAAGGCATATTGTGCAATTCAGGCCAGGTGTCCAGTTTACAGGCCCAGTAGTCAAAGGAGAATGAACTGTGAGGGAGAACATGGATAGGGGAGGAGAGGTCATTTTGAACCATAGTAGACAACAGTTGTCTCCAGTCTGTTGCAATCGATTCAGTATTACCAGTCGTGTGAGCGTTACTTGAGAAATCAGACCACAACATGGTCATGAAACCCCTGTCTCCAACGTCACTTCGTCTGTGTGCACCAAGAACACCTCTTCCATTTGGCCCTGCACAGCTCGTGGTAGAACCTGCACCGCTGCTGGGAATGCCTCTAACAAACGGTTTACCAGAGTTGCTTGTTTGTTTGCCAATAAAAGCTCTAGGTTCTCCTGTGGCATGATGTTCTGTAATTTGCCTTTATAGCGTGGATCGAGGATGCTGGCCAACCAGTAGTTGTCATCCTTCATAATTTTGGCAATGCGGGGGTCCCTTTTTAGGATCCGCAAGACATAATCACATATGTGGGCCAATGTTCCAGGTGTCAATGATGCACTGCCAGTGGTAGGTGGAGGAGCACTTTCTGCCAAATCCACATCCCTCCATTCACGCACAAACCCTGTACCTGACCCTGGCAAGCCAACATTTTCTCTTGCCCCCTGAGAAGCATCATCCTCCCCAAAATAATTATCCCCCTCATCCTCATCCTCTTCCTCTTCTGCCTCTTCTTCCTCCACCTCATCCAGGACAGTTCCCTGAGCAGGCAATGCCTGACTGTCATGAAGGCTTCACTCCTCCTCCTCCGCTGCAGACGCCTGATCCTTAATGTGCATCAAGGTTTGCATGAGCCGACGCATAAGTGGGATGCTCATGCTTATGATGGCGTTGTCTGCACTTACCAGTCGTGTGCATTCCTCAAAACACTGAAGGAGCTTTGAGCACTGCACACCAGACAACTCCATGTCTGCCCTAAAACTGCCTGCCCGTGGATCCTCCCACAAATGCCTTACAGTCTGCCTCTGTTTGCACAACCTCTCAACCATGTGCATGGTGGAGTTCCACCTTGTTGCAACGTCTATGATTAGGCGGGTGCTTGGGGAGGTGGAGCGAATGCTGCAGCCTCTGCATATGACTGGAGTCTACGGGCGAGCGACGGATGTGCGATCACAGTCTTCCCACCTTATGGAGCAGGGCTGTTAACTCCGGATAATTATTTATGAAGCACAGCCGTTATCACTGACTACCTTGCCTGGCTCAAGATGTAGACTGCCCAGCCATGACTCAGTTTCTTGCTGCAAATAGTCGGCCAGTACCTCCGCGGTGTGTCTGTTGTCGCCCAAAGACATCATCTTTAAAACAGCCTGCTGACGCTTACCACTAGCTGATTGATAGTGGGACATTTCGTGTGCAACACTGGCAGCTGCGGATGGAGTTTTTGTGCAACTGCGCTCTGTCGACGAGCTTTTGCCTCTGGAGGAGGAGGAGGGTCGAACGCCTACAGCCAACTGTTGCCTATACCATGGGCTAGGCAGCACTGTCCCACCACCGCTGTACCTTGTGGACCCTGCAAAGGCCAGTGAGGTTTTGCAGTCCGTCCACGCTTGCAAGTGCATGGTGTTTAAATGTCTAAGCATGAAACTGGTATTCAATTTTTGGGATTTTTCCCTCGGCTAAAGGTCCTTCCGCAATTCTTACAGATAACCTTTGCCTCATCAATAGGATTTTGGTTAAAAAAGTGCCACACTGCACTCTTCCTACTATGGGATAAATTTTCAAGGCTTGCACGCTGTGCTAATTTGATCGACTGGCCATGGTGTTCTGCAACTCTTTTTGGTTTTTTAACACGTTTTTGGACTGCTACGGCTTGCCAGATAACAACAGCTGCGATGTCGATGCCTGCCGCGGATCCTCCTCCTCTCCTGAGCTATTGCCGGCGGCACCCTCTTCCCCAATGGATGCCATTCCTGGTCAACAACTGGGTCATCCATCACCTCCTCTTCAATTTCATCTACACCTTCCTCTGTGTCACCGTGTAAGGAGGTATAGTATGCGGGAAGGGGCACCTGAGTTTCATCAGGGTCAGATTCTGGCTCAGTAGACTGCGAGGGAAATGTAGTGCTCTGGGTGAATGTACCAGCAGAATCAGATAGCAGTGGCTGTGCATCAGTGCACTCCATGTCAGATTCATCTTGGACTTGGAAATTCAGGATTTGAATTGATAACCCAGGCATGGTATGTGAAAAGAGCTCCATGGAGTAATCTGAAGTGTGGCCTGCCGCATCCTTCACTTTTGGTGGGGGTGAAGCACACAAGGAAAGGTGTCTTTCCTGACCAGGAGCCTGCACTGACGACTCAGTGTTTGCATTTTTTGAAAGTTCAGAAGAAGAGGCGATAGAGCTGGAGGCTGTTTTGGCAATGTAAGCCAAAACCTGTTCCTGATGCTCCGGCTTTAAAAGCTGTTTACCTATTTCCAGAAAAGGGAGCCTTCCAGGCCTTCTGGAGCCAGACGATGACGCAGGCTCAACACCTCCTGCCTTAGGTGCTATTGGGCTTTTGGCACTACCAGCAGCTGCACCACCACCATCATTCCCAGCTGGCCCCCCTCGCCCACATCCGCGGCCTCTTCCACCATACTTCCTCATGCTTGGGAAAATGTACCAAAAATACCAGCAGATATATAGTACTGTATGAGGAGCGTAAAGCTGTATATGGCATAGGGGAAAATTTAAATCTCCGCATATATTTCCGGAGTCACACACAGACGCTCACTCAGTATGGATTTGACCATAATACAAAGAGCAGATATACGGTACTGTCTCAGAAATGTAGAGCTGTATACGGTGTAGGGTAAAATTGCAATCTCCTTATATATTTCCGGAGTCACACACAGACGCTCTCTCAGTATGGATTTGACTGTAATACAAAGAGCAGATATACGGTACTGTCTCAGAAGCGTACAGCTGTATACGGTGTAGGGAAAAATTGCAATCTCCGTATATATTTCCGGAGTCACACACAGATGCTCACTCAGTATGGATTTGACTGTAATACACAGAGCAGATATACAGTACTGTCTCAGAAGCATACAGCTGTATACTGTGTAGGGGAAAATTACAATCTCCGTATATATTTCCGGAGTCACACACAGACGCTCACTCAGTTTGGATTTGACCGTAATACACAGAACAGATATACAGTACTGTCTCAGAAGCATACAGCTGTATATGGTATAGGGGAAAATTGCAATCTCTGTATATATTTCCGGAGTCACACACAGATAGTCAGCATGTATTTGTCCGTGATACCAGCGGGTACACGGTAGTGTGTGAGGAGCGTACAGCTCTATAAGGTGTGGGAAAAAATGAACGGTCGTTAAGTGTGCAGAAAAAAAGACTCAAAGTATTAGTGCTGTGTAAAAAGCAGTCTGCACAGCAGTGTACACACAGCAATACAGCTAGCAGGCAGCCTATTAACCAGCTCTGCTGCACACAAGAAAATCCTCCCCTTGCACTGCACACTAACTGTACAGCACAATTGCTATCAGCACAAGCACAGAAGAACTTCTCTTTCCTGCCTAACTCTCTCCCCACTGATAAACAGTGTCAGCAACCTCTCCCTACTGTTAATATCGGCAGAAGTAAAATGGAGGTCAGCAGGGAGGGCTTTTATAGACACTATGATGCCCCCCACCAAAGCAAGCCAATCACTGCAATGTCCTTCTCTAAGATGGTGGTGGACGCTGCCCATGTCATCTCGTTGCCCACAGTGTACGTCCTTGCTCATTGGCTGAAAAAAGTCGCCTTCAAGCATTATGGGAAAACCGACTTGGGCGCTCGGATCGACGACCGCATGGCCGACTGCACGCTATGGTCGGGTTTCGAATTTTGAATCTGACCGATCTGTTTCGCTAAACTCTAATCAAAGCAAAAGTTGGCTACTTTGAAGAACCTAGAATATAAGACATATTTTCAGTCGTTTCACACTTTTTTGTTAAGTATATAATTTCACATGTGTTAATTTATAGTTTTGATGCCTTCAGTGTGAATGTGAAATTTTCATAGTCATGAAAATACAGAAAAATCTTTGAATGAGAAGGTGTGTCCAAACTTTTGGTCTGTACTGTATATCAGTGAGTACTGGGGAGAGGGTTTATATTCTTGGGCAGGTGGCATATTATTCATGGGCTACATAATCTATGAGGAAGGTGGGCCATATATTATGGCTACATTTATATTATGGGGGCTAACTATTATATTACTATGGGACAGGGTGGTGCTATTATATTCTATGGCTACATTATTTCTATGGGAGGGTGGCATATATCTATGGGCTACATTTATATTCTATGGGGGGCGTATTATATTCTATGAGGGAAGTGGGCTATATTATATTCTATGGGGCTACATTATATTCATTGAGGGAGGTGGGCTTATTATATTCTATGGGGCTACATTATATTCTATGAGGGAGGTGGGCCATATATTCTATGGGGCTACTTTTATGTTCTATGGGGGGCGTATTATATTCTATGAGGGAGGTAGGCCATATTATATTCTATGGGTCTACATTATATTCTAATGGGGCATATTATATTCTATGAGGGTGGTTGGTCATATTATATTCTACGGAGCTACATTATATTCTATGGGGGCGTGTTATATTCTATGAGGGAGGTGGGCCATATTATATTCTATGGTGGGCTACATTATGTTCTATGGGGCTACATTATATTCTATGAGGGAGGTGGGCCATATATTCTATGGGGCTACTTTTATGTTCTATGGGGGAGTATTATATTCTATGGGGAGGTGGGCCATATTATATTCTATGGGGCTACACTATATTCTATGGGGGAGCTATATTATGTTCTATGAGGGAGGATTGTATCATACTCTTATGGTGCTACATTATATTCTATGGGGAAGTGAGCCACATTATATTCTATGGGGAGCATATTATATTCTATGATGGAGGATTGTATCACTCTTATGGAGCTACATTATATTCTATGGGTCTACATTATATTCTGTGTATTATTTTTTATGACGGAGGATTGTATCATACTCTTATGGGGCTACATTATATTCTATAGGGAGCTACATTATATTCTATATGGGTGGTTGCATCATAATCTATGAGGGGACTAGATTATACTATATGAGGGGGCTACATTGTACTCTATGGGGGGCTGCATTATATTCTATGGGGGCTAGATTAAATTTTTTTGCAGGGCTGCATTATACTCAGTGGGCTATATTATATTCTGTAGGGTGGCTGCATTATACTCTGGGGTGGCAGCATTATACTATATGTGGGCTGCATTATACTGTATCGAGGACTGAGCAGTGTATTTTAGTATACTGAGGACTATGAGGAGTGTATTATACTATATGGAGGACTATAGGCAGTGTATTATACTATATGGTGGACTATAGGGAGTATATTATACTATATGGAGGACTATGAGTAGTGTATTATACTATATGGAGGACTGAGCAGTGTATTTTAATATATGGAAGACTATGAGGAGTGTATTATACTATATGGAGGACTATAGGGAGTATATTATGCTATATGGAAGACTATAGGAAGTGTATTATACCATATGGAGGACTATAAGGAGTGTATTATACTATATGGAGGACTATGGGGAGTGTATTATACTATATGGAGGATTATAGGGAGTGCATTATACTATATGGAGGACTATGGGGAGTTCATTATACTATATGGAGGTCTATGAGGAGTGTATTATACTATATGGAGGACTATGGGGAGTGTATTATACTATATGGAGGTCTATGGGGAGTGTCTTATACTATATGGAGAACTATGGGGAGTTCATTATACTATATGGAGGTCTATGGGGAGTGTATTATACTATATGGAGGACTATGGGGCACATTATATTATATGGAGTACTACAGGGAGTGCATTATGCTATATGGAGGACTATAGGGAGTGTATTATACTATATGGTGGACTATAGGGAGTGTATTATACCATATGGGGGACTATAGGGAGTGTATTATACTATATGGAGGACTGTGGGGAGTGTATTATACTATATGGAGGTCTATGGGGAGTGTATTATACTATATGGAGGACTATGGGGCACATTATACTATGTGGAGGACTATGGGGTGTATTATACTAAACAAGCAAAATTCTGCATATTCATCGAGTGATTGGATTGTTTATGCCGGAACAAAAATCATTATTCTAAGCAGCACATCGCCAGTGTAAAGTGTAGATGTGCTGCTGATAACATGATACTGTATGGGGACAAACTGATCTAATAGTAATTGTTCTGTTCCCATCATTCTTTTTCAATTGGTGTAAAGAGGCCGGGAAACAAGCGTCAAACTACTTCAAAATGGTTGATCACAGTCGTTTAGCGGCCTGATCTCAGCACATGTAAATACAACAAGTGCTTCTGTGTGATGGTGCAATATGTTAGCATTTGGGGCCCCAATTTAAACTTTTGCCTAGGGCCCCACTTTGCCAAAAACTGTCACTGCCTGAAGGACCCTGAATCAAAACCCAACATTAGTTGTAAATAAGATACAACCACATGAGCCATGCACACAGTGAACAAGTCTGTAGGACAGTGTTCACACCACCAAAAGACTGAAACACAGAAAAGCACAGTAAAACAAACGTTTAAAAATTCTCTGCTGTAAAAAAGTTAACAGTAAACAGCAAGTGCTAGTAAAAAGATGATAAAAAACAGGGTATTTGGTTGATACATTTTTTTGCAAAAAATGTATACTAAGCCACTCTACCAAACGTCAAGGTAACCCGCATCAGAGCAGTCCCTAACTGATGTATTTAAAAACCTGGTCGTGTATAGTACCTACATGAGCAGGATTCAGACAGGTAATGTCCGATATGGACACACTGCAGAGGACGACTTTAATGTGCATGGCTCACGAGGGAGGGGTGGAAAACCTCCCTAATCTTGCAAAAACAAGAAACCAATTAGATACAACCCCATGAGCCATGCACACAGTGAACAAGTCTGTACAAAAGTGTTCACACCACCAAATGACTGAAACACAGAAAAGCACAGTAAAACAAACGTATAAAAATACTCTTTTGTAAAACAGTAACAGTAAACAGCAAGTGCAAGTAAAAAGATGATAAAAAACAGGGTATTTGGTTGATACGTTTTTTGCAAAAAATGTATACTAAGCCACTCTACCAAACGTCAAGGTAACCCATATCAGAGCAGTCCCTAACTGATGTATTTAAAACCTGGTCATGTGTACAGTACCTATATGAGCAGGATTCACACAGATAATGGACACGCTGCAGAGGACGGCTTTTATGTGCATGGCTCATGAGGGAGGCCAGTGTAAACTGTAGATGTGCTGCTGATAACATGATACTGTATGGGGACAGATTGATCTAATAGTGATTGTTCTGTTCCCATCATTCTTTCTCAATTGGTGTAAAGAGGTCGGGAAACAAGCGTCGGGAAACACAGTCGTTTAGCGGCCTGAACTCAGCATGTAAATACAACAAATGCTTCTGTGTGATGGTGTGCAGCATGTTTGCATTTGGGGCCCCATTTTAAACTTTTGCATAGGGCCCCACTTTACCTAAAATCGGCCCTGCCTGATGGACCCTGATCAAAACCCAGCATTAGTTGTAAATAAGTGAGGTAGAAAGGTATATACACATAATAATGTATAAAAAAAATAAAATCAGGGGATGGTGGTTTGATGCATAAGATAACAGACCTGGATGCAGAAAAGCAAATAACAAAGCCCACATGATCCTTAGTACCTTTGATACATCAGTAAACAATACAAGAGGGAAGTTATCATTTCAATGTGCTCCAGGGAACCCCCTTGTTTTTGTATCTTAGACATTCCCGTATTCTACTTTAAATGGTTTTAACATGTATATTCCTTTGTATTTATCTACTAATAAAGTATTTTTACATTTATAATCATCTGTGAAGAAAGTCCTTCCTTTTTTTCTGTACAGGCCTTCACTGCAGATGACTTCACTTGCTTGTTAGTGGGTCTTTCTGCTTTAAGTTTTGTCTTAAGCATGTGAAATGCATGCTCTGCGGGGATGAGATCTGGTGATAGACTCTGCAATTGAAGAATATTCCACTTTTTGCCTTAAAAAACTCCTGAGTTGCTTCTGCAGTATGAGTATGTTTTGGGTCATTGTGCATCTGTACTGTGAAACACTGTCCAATCAAAAGTGCTGCATTTGGTTGAATCTGAGCAGAAAAAATAGACATGTACACTTCAGAATTCTGCTTCTGTCTTCAATAAACACAAGTGACCCAGTGCACTGGGAGTCGTGCATGCCCATGTCATGACACTGCCTACACCATGTTTTACATAGGATGTGGTGTGCTTTGGGTCACTCATGAGCCGTTCCAAGCCTTCTCCATACTTTCTTCTTCCCATCATTCTGGTACAGGTTGATCTTAGTTTAATCTGTCCAAAGAATGTTTTTCCAGAACTGGGATGGTTTATTTTTAGATATTTTTTTGGCAGAGCCTAATCTTGCCTCTCTTTTTAAGGCTGATTAATGATATGCACCTTGTGGTTAAACCCTCAATATTTGCTCTCATGAAGTCTACTCTTTATGATAGACAATGATACTGAAACGCTTACTTCCTGTAGCATTCTTCACTTGTGTGGATTTTGTGAAAAGGTTTTTGTTCATCATGGAAAAGATTCTCCCCAGCTCACCAGTGTACTCTGTCCTTTGGAGAATGTAATAAACTGTTGATTTAGCCACGCCTAACATTTCTGCTATCTCTCTGATGAATATCTTTTTTTTCAACCTAAGAATGATCTGTTGGTATGCCACACTAAGCGAGATCGCTAACGAGATTGCTATTGAGATCGCTAAAACGTCACTATTTAGCGATCTCGTTAGTGACGTCGATGTGTGTGGCATGTAGCAACGATGTGGCCCCTGCTGTGATGTCGCTGATCAGTTCACTAGCAGTTCTGGACCGCTTTTTGATCGTTGGCGTCCCGCTGGTGAGCCTATATCGCTGTGTTGGCACCTTTTGCGAACGACGAGCGACCTCGTTTGTGACGCATATGACAGCGGTGCAGGCGAGACTAGGGTTTTTTAGCGTCACGGAGTGGATCGCAATATCTGTAAGTTCTCTTTTGCGTCACAGAGAGGATCACAGAAGTTGCAAAGCAGGCTAGCAGGACGCAGAGAGCAGGAGTGATGCTGGAAATTCCTATGAATCAGAAGCGCTCAGTACATGCTAATGACAGATCCTAACGACCGCCAAAGTGTTAAAGAGATCACGACCGCTGATGTGTCGTTTATGAGATCTCCTGTTTGGCAGCTACTAGCGACCTAAAAGCGATCACACCAACGATCTCGTTAGCTTGCGTCGTTATCGTGATCGCTAAAGAGATCGCTAAGTGTGGCAGTACCATTACTCTTCCATTGAGAACTATGTTAACCACATGTTGTTGTTTCACAGCAACACCTTCCAAATGCAAATGCGACATCTAGAGTCGGCTCAAGACCTTTTATCTGCTTAATTGATGATGAATTAATGAGGCAGTTGCCAATGCAGCTCATTAAAGAGCTTTTAAGATAATTGACCAATAACCTTTCGTCCTTTTAAAAAGATGCAGTTACATATTAAAGAGCTGCAATTCCTAAACTCTTATTCCAGTTAGGATGTGAATACTCTCAAATTAAAGTTGAGAGTCTGCACTTTAAGTATATATTGATTATATAAATGTATCTTGAATACATTTTGGTAAACAGCTAATATGTCAAAACTTGTGTCACTGTCCAAATATTTCTGTCCTAATTGTAGTTTTACTAGATATGCCCTATAATAATGTGTGAATGGCTTTTGTGCAATATTTGGTACATGCACACAGAGCACTGAACAGTTCCTTACATACAGGCATCAGAGTACTAGTTTTCGCATCCAAATTCCTCTGGTGTAGCTACCCCTCACTCTACACAGTTGGTTATCTCCTCAGCCATTTCAGATAGATGTACACTTCACAGGGAGAAAAAGCTTCTATTTTTCCACAGCTTCCATACTTTGATTGGTAGAAAACTAGGAAATCCTCACCTTCTACAAATGGGAATTTCAGTCACAGTTTATACTAATGCATTATTTATCTCTTTAATATTACAATAATGAATGTGAATTTAGCAGTTTGTATCAATTTGGTACATTTGTTCTTTTGATTAAATACAGCAATCAATCATTATTTTAATGCTGATTATGTGGTAATTCTTTACATCAGTGCAATTGTGAAAAGCTTCACTAAGTGTGACAATATGACATTGCGCACTGGTATGCTACAAATTATATCCCAAAGAAAAGGCCAGATATGAATATACTCATCCATATATTGAACAAAAACCCAAAAGAATCATGGACTAGGAGTCATAATAAAAAATTATAAACTTTATTTAAACACAGATCAAATAGATAAAACCAATAAGGTCAAGTAAAAATCAGAATAACCAATACAAGGGAGAGAACAACATCCAAATCTTAATCAGCAAGTCGAGTATTATGATGATTTAAACAAATTTATACAGCAATATAGGCAGTCCATACAGTCAAAATTGATCTCTGATTCTTATATATATATATATATATATATATATATATATATACACATCTATGTACACCACTGAAGATTTATTAAAGATAAGATATTTATCAAATATATATATGCATATAGACAAAATGGTCAGTATAGAGAGATAGGTGTGTAAATGACTAGTGCATAAAGCATCCAAAAAATCCCATACAAAAGGACAAAATGTGTCTCAATGGTGATAATCAAGTAAATCGGAGGTAGGTGTTTAATACATAAAGCATCCGATCAGTCTCATGGGAAGACCAAATATGTCTAATAACAAAGAAAATTGATGGTAATACTAATTCTAATGATGCCTAAAATGGTTCTGATATATAGTTATATATTATGCATTTAATATACACAAAGAAGAATGGACAGCATAATGTCGGCACACATAGTATGGAGGCAGAGTCACCTTAATGCTATAATAACCACATGTGCTGTCACTAGTGGTGCATATGCATGGGCAAAGAGATCAGTAAGACAGGAGAAAATCATCAATATGGAGGCAGAACTGCCTTCCTGCTATAGTAAACAATTATCCTGTCACTGATAATGCTAATGCATAAACAGAGATCAAGGGGACAGAAAGATGCAGATATTCAATATGGAGGTATAATTGCCTTCCTCCTATAATAAACAACCATACTGTCACTGATGATGCATATGCATAGGCAGAATGCTGTCAATAATAATGCACATGCATAAGCATGAATGAAGAGGACAAGAAAAGCATCAAGACTTACTGAAGAAGAACTGGGAGACCCCAACGCGCGTTTCGCTATGTAGCTTCCTCGGGGGGCATTAGCATTATCAGTGACATGATAATTGTTTACTATAGCAGGAAGGCAGTTCTGCCTCCATATTGATGATTTTCTCCTGTCTTTCTGATCTCTTTGCCCATGCATATGCACCACTAGTGTCAGCACATGTGGTTATTATAGCATTAAGGTGACTCTGCCTCCATACTATGTGTGCCGACATTATGCTGTCCATTCTTCTTTGTGTATATTAAATGCATAATATATAACTATATATCAGAACCATTTTAGGCATCATTAGAATTAGTATTACCATCAATTTTCTTTGTTATTAGACATATTTGGTCTTCCCATGAGACTGATCGGATGCTTTATGTATTAAACACCTACCTCCGATTCACTTGATTATCACCATTGAGACACATTTTGTCCTTTTGTATGGGATTTTTTGGATACTTTATGCACTAGTCATTTACACACCTATCTCTCTATACTGACCATTTTGTCTATATGCATATATATATTTGATAAATATCTTATCTTTAATAAATCTTCAGTGGTGTACATAGATGTGTATATATATATATATATATATATATAAGATCAGAGATCAATTTTGACTGTATGGACTGCCTATATTGCTGTATAAATTTGTTTAAATCATCATAATACTCGACTTGCTGATTAAGATTTGGATGTTGTTCTCTCCCTTGTATTGGTTATTCTGATTTTTACTTGACCTTATTGGTTTTATCTATTTGATCTGTGTTTAAATAAAGTTTATAATTTTTTATTATGACTCCTAGTCCATGATTCTTTTGGGTTTTTATGCTACAAATTAGCTGCATTCATTGATATATGTGACTAAATAAGATTTCTGTGTTACTGTTCACATCAGTGCAATATTTATCTATCTTGAAATTGTGATAGATAACGTATATACTCGAATATAAGCCGACCCGAGTATAAGCCGAGGCCCCTAATTTTGCCAGGGAAAACTGGGTAAGCTTAGAGACTCGAGTATAAGCCGGGTGTACATTGTCCCCTCATCCCTGTCCTGCTCTATGTGGCTCTCCCCCCTCCCAGTATGCATGGCTCGGCTCCCCTTCCCATACTTCTATGTATGGCTCAGCTCCTTGTCCTTCCCTGTCCTCCTCAGTGCTCCCCTGTCCTCCTCAGTGCTCTGCCATCCTGCTCCTCTATGCTCCCCCATCCTGCTCTTTGCTACCCCCGTCCTGCTCCTTGCTTCCCCCGTCCTCCTCTGTGCTCCCCATCCTCCTCTGTGCTCCCCCGTCCTGCTCTGTGCTTCCCCATCCTGCTCTGTGCTCCCCTATCCTGCTCCGTGCTCTCCCAGTCATATTCACCCTTCTGTGCAATAGCTGAATGTCCCCTGCAATCTGCCGTTGTCCCGGCTTCCTGCAGCTCTCCTGTGCTGAGCGGTCACGTGGTACCACTCATTAAGGTCATGAAATATGGACACAACTCCACTCCCATAGGCGTGGCGTTCATATTCATGGCCTTAATGAGCGGTACGACGTGACCGCTCAGCACAGGAGAGCTGCAGGAAGCCGGGACAATGGAGGATTGCAGGGGACGTTCAGCAATTGCATAGGAGGGTGAGTATGATAGAGCAGGATGGGGGGAGCATGGAGCAGGATGGGGAGAATGAGGGAAGCACAGAGCAGGACGGGGCGAGCACAGAGGAGGACAGAAGGGGGACGTGCAGAGGAGGACGGGGAGCACAGAACAGGATGAGGGAGCACAAAAGAGGACGGGGAGCACAAAGCAGTATGGGGAGAATGTGGGAGTGGAGTTTCGTCCATATTTCAAGATCTTAATGAGCGGTACCATGTGACCGCTCAGCACAGGAGAGCTGCAGGAAGGCGGGACAACTGAGGATTACAGGGGACGTTCAGTGATTGCACAGGAGGGTGAGTATGATGTCCCAGACACCGGCTCCTGTCGCCGCACCCCCTCCCCCACTGGTTTCTGCACAATGACTCGTGTATAAGCCGAGGGGGCAGTTTCAGCACAAAAAAATGTGCTGAAAATCTCGGCTTATTCATGAGTATATACGGTAATATTTATTTAACATCAATATGCATATACATTTGTCTCCTTTTTTTCACAGTTAGCACTTTGTGGATTTTCTCATTACTTAAGTATTGAGAAACACCTATTGTGATTGATTCCTTGATTTTTTTTAAAGTTTGTGCAATAGTGTTATATTAGCATACAAAGCATACATAGTGTTGTATTAGCATATAAGATTTTCCAGTTTGGAACACATTGGTATTGTGCAGTCATCTGGCTGGAACTTTTTGATAATTTTTAATTCTGCATTAGTAAAGAATTAATATTTTTAACAAAAAATTCAGGACAGACTATAGCTGTATCTCCACTTAGGGCAGAGCTCAATACAGAAATACTGCAAGTCATGCTTGGGCTGAATCTTTTTCACTCATCTATTGCCATTTTTATGCTTAGCTAAGGCACACTGTGATGCTGAGACACTTCTCACGAGCAAACCGTGAAATGGGATTGTCAAAGAGTCCAATGTCACAAGCCAGGAGGGTACATCATAAACAAAAGGAAGAGATAAAGGCATCGTCAGGTAATAATCCGAGTTCAGAATACCAGGAAATAGCAAATCAGAGCAAAAGTGGTTAAAAAGACAGATAGTCAGAACGAGGTCCAAGATCAGGCAACAAAAAAATAAACAAACAGAATGCAAGGTACAAATAGAAAAAACACACAGTAGCTGAATGTACATTGGGCAGAGGTCTAGGAAAAATAGCCCAGTTAAGAAGCCTGGCTGTCATGTCGCCGTTGGATTCAGTGGCTGGTGTTCCTGCCTCAGCCACTGGGAGGCGCCGGACTCCTTTGGCTGGTGGTGCCGGTGAAAGGAGAGCGGTATCCTCATATGGTTCCGCTCCTTTGACGCCGGCCTCTGTCGCTGCGCATCGCCATGTTTCGCCTGTGGGTAATGTTGGCGACAGAGAAGGGGTCCCTGTGCAGGGGTCTGGTGGGCGTAGGCTTCACTCTTCTGTCAGAGATGAAGTGGTTGGTGTCAGTCATATATCACCATCTGGCCTGGTTCTGGGGGCAGTCCAGATGAGGTCATCAGACTGTGAGCCTGTGAGAGGTAGCCATGCCCTTCAAATGCCTTGGAGCCTGGCTTGTAGGCCGCCAGATATAGTCTTGGTATCCCCAGTGTGCTAGTTTGTTTTGCTATTGTATTTCTGACCTTTGCCTGGATTTCTGACTGTTCTACTGCCTGACGATTTTGTACCTCTGTTGCCCGCCTGGTTTTGACTTTAACTTTAGCCTGAATTTCTGACCCTTCTACTGCCTGCCAAGTTTGTACCTTTGCTCCCCTCCTGGTTTTGACCCTTGGACTTCTGACTACGCATTTGGTCTCACTTTTTATTCCCTTCCTAGCGTCCTTCCTACTCCGGTCCACTGCTCTCATAGGCAGCTACCCCCTTGGCTTCGCTATAATTCCAGATCCCTGTATATGGGTAAAGGGTCTCGGGGTTTCTCGGGGTGCTGTCTTACCTGCAGTTCAGACCTGCAGTGGGCGGACGTCACACTGGCATTCACCTGGGACAATGAACACCTGGAGACAGCCAGCGCCTCCCAGTCTCAGGTTGGACGGCCGATCTGTCAATCAACACTGGCAGCTCAGCACGCCCCTGCACCATACTGCATGACAGAGCTATCATTCAAATTACTAACAGCTTCAGCATGCCCCTCTACCAGATTGGACAGAGGAGCTGTCAGTAACTGCCTCCCAGAGGGGAACCATGACACACACTTTAATAGCAAGTGCTTACCTGCGCTGCTAGCTACCTAATGGTGCTGATATCTACAAACTCTTGTCTGATAGTGTGAAATCTACTAGAGGTAAGGCCCTTTTTATGTTCTTGGAGATGCTAAAAGTGTGATGATACAAACTGAACTGCATTATCCCCTTCCTGACCTATGACTCAGTCATCTCACTTTAAACCTAGAGCACATTAAACTTTTAAGGCAAAGTGCAATACCCTTGGGGGCAGCTCAGAACTTTACCTGCTACCCAGTGACACCCTGTACGGGGCTCATATTCCCAACTAATTGCAGTCATGGCTTCATTATTCACATCCCTCATATAGTCAAATGTATGTTAAACCACACCTATGGCAAATTTATTACATTACAAAAAAAAAACAAAAGTTCTTTCTAATTCACTAACACTGGTGATTTGCTCGAAAAACTCTGAAAAAACCTTCACCTATAAGAAAATGGAAATGTACATACAGTAATGTTCTGCAAACTTAAAGAATAACCGTTATTTTAATTTTTATTTCATAAAGCAATAGTACACATGAAAATAGGAAACTTTGGAATATATCCTATCAGAGAAACCTGCTTCTTTCCCAGCCGGGACTAATCATTCAAATACAAAATTCTCAATTCGAGGGTAAAATCTGAATTCGGTGAAGACAGACATTTCCATTACTGAGATAAAAGATGACAGCTGCCACTGATAAGATTCTATTAAAATAGGAGGAGGGAGAAAGGTGGGGTAGCAATTTGTCATCTCCTATTTCAGCAATTTAAAAATCTGTCTTCACTGAAGACAGATTTTTATACATGAATCGAGAATTTTGAGAATGAAATACCAGTCAAGGAGGAGAAAGAAGCAGATTCCTCTGATAAGATATATTACAAAGTTTCATATTTTCATGTGTGCTATTGATTTATGAAATCAAAAAAATAAAAATTAAAAACAATGATTACTCTTTAAAAGCAATAATTTCTAGCTTGTTAATTTCTTATTAACTATGATTTACAAGCTTACTATATACACTAATCATGACAGTACTTCTGGATTTCTATTTTTAAATACAATAGGACTAGAATAATGACAATAGAATAACTCAATTAGAGATCTGCTGTCGGAGTCAGACTTTATTACATAATGCTTTCTAATTGACCCTCATAGTTTAATAAGACAGAACATCTCAGCAGAACATTGACAAAAGTTATTAATTTTCTCTTCAGCAGAGACCAGTGTCCCAATTAAATCCCACGATAATGCCAAACTGACTAGATGACCTCATTACAGCTAATGCTTATTAGTCCTGTTGAGGGGATAACATCGCACGCTATTAAAATGCCTAAATGAGCGCATACAACTATCTTAAAGAGATTATAATTTACATACATGACTAATTTTGCTGCTGCAGGTCTGATGTCCTCACAATAATAGCAGTGTAACCTGAGTAATATACTGTAGCAAGATGGCTGTGGTTATTTCCACATCATTATCAATTTACATGAAATAAATTATATATTTTTTAAAGCCTTTTTATTTTTCAATTTAAGTGGATCACTATCGTAGAACAAAGTAACAAACCAATAGATACTTTTTAAAACTGTTAACATTTTTATTGTTATTAATGCTTTTACATATTGAAAGCTGTATATCTTTTTTGGGGATTATTTTTCTTTTTATTTGAAATTCAATTTATTTTCCAAAGAACTAATAGCTGCTAAAATGGAAATAGACTGCTTGGATTTTATGTGTTTAATAGCTCGACTTCATTTTTTTCTTAATTTGGGTCTGCTGCATTATGACCGTACCTGATATTTTTATGTCTATGATCTATAACACTTTAAGCAACTAAGTTACTGTTAAATACTCCCCCATACGCATTCACTGTTCTGTCTGTGACCTTCTCCTCCCTCATAACCAGCAATAATGCAAATTTCTATATATTCAGTTTGTAAAACTTTCAGTTCATAATGCCAGCATCCCTTTACGGCCAGTATTCAGAAATACAATTAAAGAATTTTTACCTTTAATTCTTCAAGGAAATCTGACCATACAGAAAGTAGGGGTCTGCTTCTACTGTTATTTACATTATTTGATTTCAAGAAAGCAAAGGTCAAAAACTTTATATGCTTAGTGACAATGAACAAACAGAAGAAACAAAGTAACTTTTATCATCACAAGCAGAGGCGTATCTGGGGGGTAGGTGGGGCATCCATTACGGACGCAGCAGGCATGGAGGTGCCGTCGGGCTGCCTAATGCAGCTAAATTTTGCTGCCCTCTGGCTCAGAGAAGGTGCAGCTCGCCGGCTCCAAGTGAACAATTGTACTGGCGTCTTTCAGACATGAGTACAATTGTAGCTCCGACTGCTGGGTTAGAGTGACATCTGCAGCAAGATCATGTCATGTGATCATGCTGCTGAAATCACTCACCGCAAAGAACATCAGTGGTAAGTGCTCCAGTGGAGCTGAAAACACAGAAGATTCAGTGTAGGGGGAAATTTACTCTGTGTGGGGGAGATTTACTTTGTTTGTCAGAGATTTACTGTGTAAAGGGGATGGGTGGAGGAGATTTAGTGTGAGGGGACAAGATTGGGGGACATTTAGTATGGGGGAATTAGTGTGGGGGAGAGGTCTGGGGAAATTTAGTGTGGGGGAGACAGTGTGGGGGGAGAGGTGGGGGAGATTTAGTGTAATTGGGGTGAGGAAGATTTGAGTACACAAATTTGGGGTGCAAGGAAGGCATAGGTACACACACAATATGGGTAGAGGAAGAAATTTGAAAACACATTGTGAGGAGAAAATTCATCATGGAGTCTGGACTAGACAGAAAAAAGAACTACTTCAATCAGAGACACTGTCATCTATAAGGTACCTAAATGTAATTTTTTTGTGATACTGACTTATTCTTATATTTTTATTTAACCCTTCTGTTCTGTTCGGGTCTTAGTGACCCGTAGAGAATTTGTGAGGCCCTGTAGATTCTTTTCTCTAAGTTTCTAAAACTTGATTTTATTTGACTTTTCCTCATTTGGGGGGACCTATCTATGAGCATTTTTTTTTTGGGTTTACTTTTTGCTACACGCGATTTGTACACTTGTGTTTGGGTCATAGGGACTCGGCATCATTTTTTACAGCTGTGAGGCCATATTTTCAGTGAAAAAAAGGAGTTATAACCTCATTGGGTCTATTTATTGCATCTACCATTGTATATCAATTTATTTATTTCCTAAATTATTTCAATTGGGTCGTACACGCGCTTCTGCCGGGTGTATGCATTGAGATCTGCGCACCATAAAAATGGCTTTATATTGATTATTTTTGGTGCACAGTCTAAACTAAAATGTAGAACACATCCAGAGAGATCACTAGGTGTCACTACACGTGTGTATTCTGCGCATAACGGACTGCGCAGAACGCGCTGTTTAAGAGGGCCTTATTTTGTAAAGCTGAGCTACAAAGGCCTGCAAATGATTTTTTTTTGCTAAGTAAGCCTGTCTTTCTGGCACATTGATAATTATTTTACTTCCTACCAACTAGGGCAAATGTTACAAAAGCAACAACTTACCATGTTGGGTACGATCCGAAAAAACAAGCCTGAACTACCACAAGGTATCTTGAGTAAAAGAAATGTACATAGTTCCATGTTCTACTTTACTGCAAATACAACAATTGTTGCGTATGTTCCAAAAAAAATAACAAGTAATACTAATGAGTATGAACCACCATGATAATGCAGTAAGTACCCGGGAAGATAAAAAACCTAACATGATCTTGGACTATAATGCAACCAAAGGTGGTGTAGACACATTAGATCAGCTCATTAGTACATATACCTGCAAAAGAAAATCAAATCGGTGGCCTATGATTGTGTTTTACAACATTGTGGATTTGTCGGCATTCAATGCTTTTGTGTTGTGGAGGGAAATCAACCCGAATTGGAATACAAACAAACTCCACAATCGAAGACTCTTTATCGAAGAACTTGGAAAATCACTGGTTAGGCCGTATAGTGAGCAAAGAAAGGTAACACCCAGAATGGAAGGAGCAGCAGGCCTTGTACAGAGCATCCATTAACATGCTCAGGAAACTGAAACTATGGCCTCCACAAGCACTTCTAACCCCATGGCCTCTACCAGCGGTGCTTCCAGAATAAAAAGAAAAAGGTGCAGCTATTGCCCTTATTCTTGTGATAATAAAACAAGTATTACATGTTCTGGATGCAAAAAATTCTTATGCAAAGCCCATGTTTATTGTTCTTCATGCAAGAATAGTTAAATTAATATTACCATGTAAATATGTTCAAAATGAAGTGTTTATTATCTTTAATTTTTTTTCACAAAATGTTTGATTTGCTTGTTTTGTTTGTTTTTTTTTACCACATATGTGAATAAAAAAACAAAAATAAAAGATTTCAATTTCATTTTTCTTTTTTTTTTTTTTTCAAACATGTGCCCATATAGTCTAGTAAGCAAAAGGTATAAAAAATAATTGAGTTAGAGTATCTAAAATCAAGATTTAATAAACCGGTCATAGTGACCCAGGAGCAATTGTGATAGACATGGGAACAGAACAGCAGGGTTAATTTAGGAGCATTAAAGGGGTTGTCGAACTTTGTGATGAGTTTGCAGTCACTCTATGAGAACTTTCACTGTATGCAGTCAGGATTCTCTGGTGCTGGGGATTTGCATATATGCAGTCACATGCCTACTAGACATGCGTGGACTCAATGAAAATGAATTGAGCGAGGCTGGATACGTCTAGTCAGAATGTGGCCAGGAGTATACTAATCTTGTACTTGTGCTCACATGACTGTGAACTCTTGCCACAGAAAAGGAAAATACTAAAAGTGTGTAGTGCATGCGCTGTGAAAATTCAGAAGCCTGCATTCACATAGAGTGACTGCAGACTTTCAAATCAAGCCTGTATAAGCCATTTAATTGTAAAATGAAGCCCTTTAGCATGCCAATCCTAACAGTGTTTAATACACTCACTGTCAGAATCAGTTCTGCCTGCTAGTTTCATCAGTCATCACATTGACATTAAAGTTGAGCGAAACAGATCGGTCAGATTCAAAAGTCGCCGACTTTCGTCATAGCGTGCAGTCGGCCATGCGGTCATCGACCCAAGCTCCCAAGTCCGGTTTTCCCGATAAATGTTTCTTGCAGGCGCCTTTTTTCAGCCAATGAGCAAGGAAGTACACTGTGGGCAACAAGATAACATGGGCAGAGTCCACCACCATCTTAGAGAAGGGCATTGCAGTGATTGGCCTGCTTTGGGGGGCGTCATAATGTCTATAAAAGCCCTCACACGACCTCCATTATCTGTATATTAACAGTTGGAAGAGGTTGCTGACGCTGTTTATCAGTAGGGAGAGAGTTAGGGCAGGAAAGAGAAATGATTCTGTGCTTGTGCTGATAGCAATTGTGCTGTACAGTTAGTGTGCAGTGAAAGGGGAGGATTTTCTTGTGTGCAGCAGCGCTGGTTATTAGGCTGCCTGATAGCTGTATGGCTGTGTGTACACTGCTGTGCAGACTGCTTTTTACACAGCACTAATACTTTGATTCTTTTTTTCTGCACACTTACCGACCATTCATTTTTTCCCACACCATAAAGAGCTGTACGCACCTCACACACTACCGTGTACCCGCTGGTATCACAGAAAAATACATGCTGACTATCTGTGTGTGACTCCGGAAATATATACGGATATTGCAATTTTCCCCAACACCGTATACAGCTGTACGCTTCTGAACAGTACCGTATATCTGCTCTTTGTATTACGGTCAAATCCATACTGAGTGATCGTCTGTGTGTGACTCGAAATTAAGTATATACAGTGAGATTGCAATTGTCCCAAAAACAATCGTTTATTATAACGGGCTGTCCAGTACTTCCTGATACAGTACCGTATATCTGCTCTTTGTATTATGGTCAAATCCATACTGAGTGAGCGTCTGTGTGTGACTCCGGAAATATATACGGATATTTAAAATTTCCCCTAAGCCATATACAGCTGTACGCTCCTCCTACAGTACCATATATCTGCTGGTATTTTTGGTACATTTTCCCAAACATAAGGATGTATGATGGAAAGGCCGCGGACGTGGGTGGGGGGGCCAGCTGGAATGATGGTGGTGATGCATCTGCTGGTAGTGTCAAAAGCACAATAACATCTAAGGTAGGAGTGTTGAGCGTGTGTCATCGTCTGGCTCCAGAAGGCCTGGAAGGCTCCCTTTTCTGGGAGTAGGTAAACCGCTTTTAAAGCTGGAACATCAGGAGAAGGTTTTGGCTTACATTGCCGAAGCAGCCTCCAGCTCTATCGCCTCCTCTTCCGAAGTTTCAAAACTTCAAGCACTGAGTCATCAGTGCAGGCTCCTGGTCAGGAACAACACCTTTCCTTGTGTCCTTCACCCCCACCAAAAGTAAAGGATGCGGCAGGCCACACTTCAGATTACTCCATGGAGCTCTTTTCACATACCATGCCTGGGTTATCAAGTCAATTCTTGAATTCCCCAGTCAAAGATGAATATGACATGGAGTGCACTGATGCACAGCCACTGCTATGTGATTCTTCTGGTACATTCCCCCAGAGCACTGCATTGCCCTCGCAGTCTACTGAGGAGCCATATTCTGACCCTGATGAAACTCAGGTGCCCCTTCCTGCATACTATACAGTACCACGTTACATGGTGACACAGAGGAAGGTGCAGATGAAATTGAAGAGGAGGTGATGAATGACCCAGTTGTTGACCCGGATTGGCATCCACTGGGGAAGAGGGTGCCGCTGGCAATAGCTCAGAAGAGTTGGGGGATCCGCGGCAGGCATCGATATCGCAGCTGCGGTTATCTGGCAGGCCCGTATCAGTCCAAAAACATGTTAAAAAAACAAAAAGAGTTGCAGGACAGCTTGGCTAGATGGTCAAATTAGCACAGCGTGGAAGCCCTGAAAGTTTATCCCATAGTAGGAAGAGTGCAGTGTGGCACTTTTTTGACCAAAATCCTATTGATGAGGCAAAGGTTATCTGTAAGAAGTGCGGAAGGACCTTTAGCCGAGGGAAAAATCTCTGAAAATTGAATACCAGTTGCATGCTTAGACATTTAAACACCTTGTACTTGCAAGCATGGACGAACTACAAAACCTCACTGGCTTTGAACACCTACATTGCCAAACTGATCTCATTAGAGATGATGCCCTTCCGTTTGGTTGAAAGCGCGGCGTTCCGAGAGCTCATGGCCTATGCTGTCCCACACTATGACCTACCCAGTCGTCACTTCTTTTCTAGAAAAGCCATCCCTGCCCTCCACCTGCATGTGAAAGACCGCATTGTCCGTGCACTCAAGCAATCAGTGAGTGGAAAGGTGCATCTCACAACAGATGCATGGGCCAGTAGGCATGGCCAGGGCCGTTACATGTCCATCACTGTGAACTGGGTTAATGTGGTGGATGCAGGGTCCACAGGGGACAGTGGCGGTGGGACAGTGCTGCTTAGCCCACGGTTTAGGCAACAGTTGGCTGTAGGCATTCGACCCTCCTCCTCCTCCAGAAGCAAAAGCTCGTTGACAGAGCGCAGTGGCACGAGCACGCCATCCGCAGCTGCCAGTGTTGCACACGTGGTGTCGACTATCGATCAGCTAGTGTTAAGCGTTAGCAGGCTGTTTTAAAGATGATGTCTTTTGGCGACAACAGACACACCGCGGAGGTTCTGGCCGACTACTTGCACCGAGAAGCTGAGTCTTGGCTGGGCAGTCTACATCTTGAGACAATCAGCCCATGAATGGCACCGCTTCCCAGGACTCACATCCAAAGACAATATTTCATATTTTTTTATTTAATAAGTTAAAATGGAGGAGATACAATGCGTTTCGGATACACTCATATGTAATTTTCAATGTTATGGTCACGTGACATCTAGCTTCTCTTCCTGCTCTCTCAGTTTTTCATCGAGCATTGACAGTATTAGGGAGAGCAGCTTGTTGGCTCTTGATTAAGTGTGCAAATCGCATATGTGCTTGGGGTGGGTGGGTGCCAAACTGAATTCTTGCCTCAGACGCCACAAAAGCAAGATAAATCTCTGATCAGTGATTTTGAAAACTTAGGTAAGAAATTGAAGAACTGGAGCGCAAGTGGTCTTCTCTTCCATCCTCCCAGTGGAGGCCATGGAACAAGGAGGTGGAATAAGTTTCTGCAGGTGAACAACTGGCTACATCGATGGTGCCATCAGCAAGGATTTGGATTTCTGGATCACGGAGCAAATTACCTATATGAAGAACTACTTGCTAGAGATGGGGTGCATCTAACTAAGACTGGAAAACATGTATTTGGAAGTCGTCTTGCTACACTCATCAGGAGTGCTTTAAACCAGAACAATGTGGGAAGGGAAGCAAAAGGCCAGAAAAAGCCATACACCTGACAAATACTATTGAGAACTTTGCTATTAGAAGTCGAAAGGAAGAACAAAGACAAAAAAATCTAAATAATAAAAATATTGGAGAAAGAGAAACCAATCAAAAACTAAACTGTTTCTATACAAATGCACAAAGCATGGGCAACAAACAAGGAAAACTGGAACTAATAACGCAGTAAAAGAAATATGTCATTGGAATTACTGAAACTTGGTGGGAAAAACAAATGATTGGAATACAAGGCAAGAAGAAAACAACTTATTTGCAAAAAGCAGACTTGATAAACGAGGAGGAGGTGTCGCATTGTATGTTAGAAATGCGTATCACAGAGATTGAAGCTTCAGAGACTGGGAGTTCTGTGGAAACTGTTTGAGTAAGAATACAAGGAGAGAACAATGGAAAGGACACCAATGTAGGCATTTACTATAGGTTACCTGTGTAAGCTGAAGATATGGATGAACTATTTATGCATCAAATGGCCAAGTTCTCCAAAAAATATGACTGTTATGAACTGCTACAAGCACTAAGGAAAGATGGGAACTCTGTCCCTACAATAAAACTGAGCTAGATCCCTACGATGTAACGGGGAACCTGTGTAAGGTTCTTTGTCTCTGTTGACATGTTCCTTGAAACTCAGTTTTCCGTCGGCCATTTTGCTTTCTGTCTTTCTGCAGCTCTTGCCCTCAGTTAATATGGAGTTCCAGTTTTCATGTTCCCGCCCTGATTCTTCCCTCTTGCTTCTTAAGCAGCCTCAGCTGAACAATCAGTGCTCCTGAATCAAGCCTCAGTCAGTCTGTGACCTGACTCCTGGAAACCTTGAACTTGTACTCCAGCTATCCCTACTGAGGAACCTTTGAACACTTTTGGACTCTGGAAACCTGCTGTTTGGTGAATCCATGTTTGCAGAGGAATTACGGTACAGAGAAGAGATCCTGAACCTGCTTTGGAGATTTATTGTAGTGCTTGAAATTACTCTGGCCTGCTGTGTCTCCTGACTCTGTTCCTGCAAACTGTGTGAACTTTTCAGCATGCTTGTATGAAGTAATACAAGTCATTTCATTTCAACCTATGTCTCCTGTGTTTTCCTCGCACCCAAGCACAAGACGCTATAGGAACTGTACACTATACATGACAAGATTCAGGAGCCAATGTTTAGTGTTGCTGGGTCTGGTAAAGCCGTGTCTGCTGTGACTGTGGATATCAGATGTCCGTTTAAATACCTTATGTGATGACAGTGGTTGTGACTTCTCACAACCATTCCAGGTGAGCGCATTCCCTTAAAATTTTACTCTGCAGTGTTACCACAGGTAAACACTATTGTTTTTTTTTTTTTTTTTTTCCTTTCCTCTTCTCCTTCCAGCACTTCTGCCTTAAAAGATCTGGAAGATGGAGGCCCGCATAAAGGAACTTTGCGGAGTGACTGATACAATTTTCAGATGTACAGACTTTAAAAACCCGTTTTGCAAGCCTACAGGACCTCACTAATCATAATTTGCAAGTGTTTGGACAGACTACCCAGGAATTGCGAGCCAGGATTGAGGCTCTAGAGGAACGAGCCCAGGCTCCTGCCATAACCCCGAGTTCTGGGATCCCCAAATTACCTCCTTTTCGTTTTGGCGGTGAACGTGAGAAATTCAGGGGATTTATTAATCAATGCAATTTATTTTTCTCTGCACATGCTTCACAATTTCCCACTGAACGATCCAAAGTGCTTACTATAATCATGTTGCTTACCAATAAGGCTTTGATGTGGGCAAACCCTCTGATTGAGACTGAGGATGATTGTTTGAATCACCTTGATGCTTTTATTTCAGCCATGGGGCAGGTGTTTGATGACCCCAATCGAGGTGCAACAGCTGAAGCAGCCATGTTAACTTTGCGCCAAGGTAAGCGTTCAGTAGCCGAATATGCCCTGGATTTCAGGAGATGGGCTCTTGATACCACTTGGGACACTTCCGCTAAGAAATCTATTTTTCGGAAAGGGTTGTCTCCACTGATTAAGGATGAACTTGCTCGTGCCGACCCTCCCACTGCGTTAGGTGACTTTATTAACTATTGTATTCGTATTGATGCTCGTCTGACTGAACGCAGACAAGAGAGATGGTTCGAAAATAATCGCACTAATCTTTTACTACCTCCCTCCTCAGCTAAGGAACCTTTGAGTAGGATCACAAGGGAACCAGAACCTGAACCCATGCAGGTGGACTCTTTACAAAGACGGGTTAGTGATGCACGCAAAGAACATCGTATAAAGGAAAATCTATGTTTCTACTGTGGTAAGTCAGGGCACTTCATTATAAACTGCCCCAGCCATTCTCGTAAGACTACTGCAGCAGTCATTCACTGTGAGTGTTGTGAGAGGAGCTCTGTCATGTCCGAGCCTCAGGCTCCAGAGAGATCTGCTGCAAGAGATCTTGATTTCTCGGACTTAAACTCTGTTAGTTCTGGGGACGATGACGGTATAAACGCTGCAATTTTTCAAGTTTCCTCAGCGATGTCCCAGCTGAGTTGTAAAAGAAACAAATCTCATTGCTTCCTTTCCATCAAACTCTGGGTTGACTCAGTCTGGGTGTCTAGCTCTGCTATGATCAACTCAGGAGCAAGTGGAAATTTTATGGATATCTCCTTTGCTCTGAAACAGGGGATACGTTCAGTGAAGAAGGCTACTCCAGTACAGATGAAGACTGTGGATGGCTCTCTACTGACTTCTGGACCAGTGGATCAAGAAACAGAGCCTTTGAGGGTCCTTATGGGTAAAGATCATCAGGAGAAAATGTCTTTTATGCTTATCTCTTCTCCCCACTTTCCCATTATTCTAGGGCTACCATGGCTGCAGGCGCAGAATCCTACGATTAACTGGGAGACCAAGGAATTACACTTTCCGGAGAAACAGATGAGTCAAGGAGTTTCAGCTTGCTCTGTTCCTAAAGGAACCATGTCAGTCCCTGAACTACCAGCTGTATACCAGGACTATGTGGATTTATGTGACAAGAAGAACTCTGATCAGCTTCCTCCTCACCGTCCATATGATTGTCCAATTGAATTATTGCCTGGAGCCGAGATACCTTTTGGTAAGATCTACCCCCTAGCGGGGCCCGAGCTAAAAGCTTTGAAGGATTATATAGACGAAAATTTAGCCAAGGGCTTCATACGCCCCTCTTCATCTCCCGCAGGTGCACCCATCTTCTTTGTGAAGAAGAAAGATGGATCTCTGAGACCCTGCATAGACTATAGGGAACTCAATAAGGTTACTATTAGAAACCGTTATCCATTGCCTTTAATCCCTGAGTTGTTGGAGAGAGTGCGGCATGCCAAAATTTTCTCTAAACTGGATCTCCGTGGGGCCTATAACTTGGTCCGTATTAGACCTGGGGATGAATGGAAGACTGCTTTCAGGTCACGCTATGGACACTTTGAATATCTAGTTATGCCTTTTGGTCTGAGTACCGCCCCAGCCACTTTCCAACACTTCGTGAATGATATCTTCAGGGATCTCCTAGATACATTTGTGGTGATTTATCTGGATGATATTCTAATTTTTTCTAACTCCACAGAGGAACATCATGGACATGTGAGAATGGTCTTAGAACGCCTAAGACAAAACCATCTCTACATCAAACTTGAAAAGTGTGAATTCCATAGGACCGAAATTCAATTTCTGGGGTATGTACTATCTACGCAAGGGATTAGTATGGATGGAAGCAAGACCCAAGCCATCAAGGATTGGCCAATTCCTAGAAATGTGAAGGAGGTGCAGCGCTTCATCGGGTTTGCCAACTTCTATAGACGTTTCATTAAAAAATTTTCTGAGGTAGTGTCACCTATCACCCAACTTACCCGGAAACAGTCTAGGTTCTCCTGGACCCCGCAAGCTCAGGAAGCATTTTCCTGTTTAAAGGATAAATTTACCACCGCACCTATCTTAGTACATCCCAACCCCGAGCTTGCCTTCATAATAGAGGTGGATGCTTCAGACTGTGCCGTTGGAGCTATACTCTCTCAGAGAACAGGTGAGAAGAATGTCTTGCATCCCTGTGCCTTCTTTTCCCAGCAGTTGTCTTCGGCTGAGAGGAACTACGATGTGGGCAATAGAGAATTGTTGGCCATTATTGCCGCCTTCAAGGAATGGAGACACCTTCATCAGGGAGCTGCACAGCAAATAGTCGTCCTGACAGACCATCGTAACCTTGAATTTATCAGGTCGGCTAAGTGCCTGACTCCTCGCCAGGCTCGCTGGAATCTTTTCCTAAACCAATTTAATTTTGTATTTCTTATAGACCAGGATCGCGCAATGGAAAGGCTGATGCACTCTCTAGGATTCATTCAGCAGAGACACGTCCACTTCTCCTAAGACTATTCTTCCTGACTCTAGATTCCTGGGAGTGATTCATAATCAAGACCTACTTAAGGACATCAAGGAAGCATACCATGCGGATTCTTTGTTGGCTCAACCCCCAAGGGACGTAAGTCTTGTCTTTAAGAATGGTGTGTGGATTCAGGGACAACGTCTGTATATACCTGAAACAGTCAGATTGAGAGTATTGCAACTCATCCACAATTCCAAGATAGCCGGGCATAGGGGAATTCTAAAGACACAAGAATTTCTTTCTCGTTTCTTTTGGTGGCCCACTTACAGGAAAGATGTTTTAAACTATGTCACTTCATGTGAAGTCTGTGCAAGATGCAAAACACCTCGCTCCTCACCAACTGGTCTGTTGCAACCTCTTCCCACCCCGTCCCGCCCGTGGGATCCATTTCTATGGACTTCATTGTGGAGTTACCAACCTCTCAAGGGAAGAACACCATTCTAGTGGTGGTTGACCGTCTAACAAAGGCAGCTCATTTTATCCCTTGTGTCAGCTTACCCACTGCAAAACAGACATCAGACTTGATGATTAAGAATGTGTTTCGCTTACATGGAGTACCGGATGAGGTCATTTCGGATCGAGGGGTGCAATTCACTTCAAGGTTTTGGCAAAATTTCTGTGCAGAATTGGACATTAAAGTAAACCTTTCTTCTGCTTTTCATCCTCAGACTAATGGACAGACAGAACGAACCAATCAGACCCTGGAGCAGTATCTCCGCTGTTTTATCTGCCACCTACAAGATGATTGGGTGGATCTACTTCCACTGGCTGAGTTTCTCTTATAACAACTCTCAGAGCGCCTCCACTAAGCAGTCTCCTTTTTACTCCAATCTAGGTTATCATCCTAACATTCTTCCTCGATTTCCCATAGATACGCCCTTGCCGGCAGTGGCTGAAAGAATCACTTCTTTACAAAAGAATATGGATCTTCTAAAGGAAAATCTAGAATTGGCTCAGGAAAGGTACAAGAAAGCAGCAGATAAATTTCGTAAACCTGCACCAGCTTTCAAGGTAGGAGATTTGGTCTGGCTGTCAACCAGAAATCTTAAATTAAAGATTCCATCGTCTAAATTGGGACATAAGTACATTGGACCTTATAAGATCAGTAAGATTATAAGTGCTGTTGCTTGTCGTCTTCAACTGCCAAGAACTATGAGAATCCACCCTGTCTTTCATGTATCCCTACTAAAGGCTGCAACACCCAATACGTTTCCTGGACGTTCTTCTCCTTGCCCTGACCCAGTGCTGGTCGATGGTCAGGAAGAATTTATGGTGGAAAGGATTCTAGATTCCAGGTTGTACAGAAATCAGTTGCAAATATTTGATTAAATGGCAGGGCTACCCAGTGGAGGACAACTCATGGGAACCAGTCAACAATGTAAATGCTCCTCGCCTGCTCCGCCAGTTTCATCAGAGGTACCCTGACAAGCCTGGTCTGAGGTCATCCGGAGGTTGTCCCTAAGGGGGGAGTAATGTAAGGTTCTTTGTCTCTGTTGACATGTTCCTTGAAACTCAGTTTTCCGTCGGCCATTTTGCTTTCTGTCTTTCTGCAGCTCTTGCCCTCAGTTAATATGGAGTTCCAGTTTTCATGTTCCCGCCCTGATTCTTCCCTCTTGCTTCTTAAGCAGCCTCAGCTGAACAATCAGTGCTCCTGAATCAAGCCTCAGTCAGTCTGTGACCTGACTCCTGGAAACCTTGAACTTGTACTCCAGCTATTCCCTACTGAGGAACCTTTGAACACTTTTGGACTCTGGAAACCTGCTGTTTGGTGAATCCATGTTTGCAGAGGAATTACGGTACAGAGAAGAGATCCTGAACCTGCTTTGGAGATTTATTGTAGTGCTTGAAATTACTCTGGCCTGCTGTGTCTCCTGACTCTGTTCCTGCAAACTGTGTGAACTTTTCAGCATGCTTGTATGAAGTAATACAAGTCATTTCATTTCAACCTATGTCTCCTGTGTTTTCCTCGCACCCAAGCACAAGATGCTATAGGAACTGTACACTATACATGACAACCTGATCCTGCGACCAGACCCGCTAAAGTCCTCAGCTAGTCTGAACGAAGACCTATAGTTGCGAGGGAGGAATCCCTACAAGATCTAGGGACTGGGAGAAAAGGTGGACACCTCCTAACAGAAATTGTAGCAGGGAAAATTAAACAGAAAATAAATTACTACGAGATCCTAAAATTAAGCAAAACTGTAAGGCACCTAAGCACCCGGCTAGCTTAAGAGTAGATAATACAATGAAGTCCAGCAAAGCCAGAAGGGCGGAGCCAGACTAAATAGGGAAAAAAGGTCATGTGACCAGCAAACTGAAACAAAATCTAACAAGAGGGTTCTAACAATGACATAGTGGTCATGGGAGATTTTAACTATCCAGACTTTTTTGGGAATCTCTCACAGGCAAAACTAACAGGTCAAGCAAATTCTTATCCTATCTTGCTAACAACTTTATTTCCAAAAGGTAGGGGAGAAAACAAGGGGATCTGCTTCCTTGAATCTGATCCTTATGAACAGGGATGAAATGGTTGAGGAGGTAAGGGTGGCTGGGACCCTAGGAGGTAGCGACCATGCTATTTTAGAATTTTGGATAACTAGAGGAGGAAGACCTGTAAAGACTGAGACTTCAATGTTAGTTTTCAGAAAGGCAGATTTTAAGGGACTCAGAAAGAGAATCGGAGGGATCCAATGGCTGCATATCCTAAAGGACAAAAATGTCCATGAAGGATGGGAAATCTTGAAAAATTAGATTCTCAAAGCACAATCATTACCAATTATGAATAGAGGGAAGAATAGGAAACCAGGATGGATGAACACAGAACTTAAACACATGCTCAAAAGGAAGAATGAAATGTTTATCAAATGGAAAGAGAGAGGCATATCTAAAGAACAATATCATGCTGTCTGCAAAACCTGCAGGGCACTAATCAGATTAGTAAAGCTGACAATGAATTATGGCTTGCAAAAGACATCAAAAGCAATAAAAAATGATTATGGAGATATGTCAAAAAGTAAAAGAAAAGTCAAAGATGCTATAGGATTTTTACAGGATGAAAATGATGAAATGGTAAGAAAGGATGTTGAGAAGGCCGAACTTTTAAATTCCTATTTTGCATCTGTTTTCTCTCAGAAAGGAAATGTAACATCAACTGATTTTCACTGTCCTATTTTTAAAGAATAGAAGAATCCAGGATATCTATGAACAGAAAGATAGTGAGGAAACACTTAGATAACATAAATGAATTCAAGTCTCCAGGTCCAGACGAATTACACCCCAAAGTACTGAAGGAGATAGAAGAAGAAATTTTTGAACCACTCTCCATAATGTTTGAAAATTCTTGGGGAACATGAGAAGTCCCAGAAGACTGAAGAAGAGCAAATGTTGTTCCTATCTTCAAAAAGGGGAAGAAGGTGGACCCAGGGAACTATAGGCCGGTGACTCTGACATCTATAACAGAAAAGATCTTTGAACAAATTATTGAACAACGTGCATGTAAGTAACTGGATAAGAATGAAGTGATTAACCAGAGTCAGCATGAGTTTGTAACTAATAAGTCATGTCAGGCTAACTTAATTTCCTTCTATGACAGAATCACTGACTGGGTGGATCAGGGAAATGCTGTAGATATGGTATATCTTGACTTCAGCAAAGCATTTGACAAAGTATCTCACAAAATCCTTATTGAAAAAATGACCAAGTATGGAATGGACAAGTGCTATGTTTCGGTAGCTGAGGAGAGATGGCAAAAATAGCCAAAAAAAGCAATACACCAGAGAGGCTGGAAACTATTGGATTGCAGGACCCTAAACTTACCGCCACACTAGAAGTAGCTGTGGAGCGTACCTACGGTGATCCTAGACGCCTTGTCACAGCTGGAGAGATAGCTACACCTAAAGGCAGAAAGATGAATGCTATCTGCCCCGTAGTAGAATCCCCAAAGAAATAGGAAGCCACCAAACATGTAATGGCGGTTAGACCATAAGAAAATAAAAAACACAGACAGAAAATAGAATGAGCAAACACTGGGGCCCAATCTGTCTAGATAGAAAAGTATAGGAAAGAATTCTGACTGCAATCCAAAAAAAACCCTGACAAAAATACCAACACTTCTGATTAACAAAAAAACCTGAGATCACACGATTTCTACCATCTAAATCAGATCTCTGATGTAACACACAGCAATTCAGCAAATAAAAAGTGACATAGGAACAGAGCAAAAGTGAAAACACAAACTGAGCACAATTGCAGAGCCAGGCCCCAAAAGAGGACCAGGCTGAAGCCAACTGCTAAGCAGCAAACCAGCAAGAAAATCCAACCAGAGGAAAAAAAAAACAGCAAATCACTTATCTGAATGAGAGCAGTAATGCAAGCTGAGCTCCAAGCAAGACGTGGAAGAACAATTTGATTACCGGCAAGGCTGAAGGGAGTTCAGGTCACTTATATCAGACCATTCAGAGCCAGCTGAAGGCCATTCAGCAATTAGTTCATTACCCTCAGCAACCACTGGAGGGAGCCCCAGCTCAGAAATCGCCTCCAGAGTATTCACAACAACAAGGCAATGGTTAGGTGGATTCATAACTGGCTTCGTGATCGGACCCAAAAAGTGGTCATAAATGGCTGCACATCCAGTTGGAAGAATGCCTTAAGTGGGGTACCACATGGCTCTCTCCTGGGTCCTAAATTGCTCAACATCTTTATCAATGATTTAGATGAAGGAATTGAAGGTAAACTGATTAAATTTGCTGATGACACAAAGCTAGGAGGGATAGCTAATACTAGAGAAGAGAGAGAGAGGATTCAAAAAAGATATAAATGAGCTGGAGAAGTGGGCAGCAACTAACAGAATGGTTTTTAACAGGGAAAAATGCAAAGTACTACATCTGGGCAATAAAAATGAAAAAAAGCATATACAGAATGAGAGGAATATGGCTAAGCAACAGCACATGTGAAAAAGACTTTGGTATATTAATAGAGCACAGACTGAACATGAGTCAACAGTGTGATTCAGCAGCAAAAAAAGCTAAATACCATTCTGGGATGCATTAACAGAAGCATACAGTCTAGATCATATTAAGTCATTATTGTCCTCTATTCCTTTTTGGTCAGACCTCATCTGGAATACTGTGTCCAGTTTTGGGCACCACATTTTAAAAAAGACATCAACAAACTGGAGCAAGTTCAGAGAAAAGCAACCAGAATGGTGATCGGTCTGCAAACCATGTCCTATGAGGAACAATTACAGGATTTGGGAATGTTTAGCTTGCAAAAAAGAAAACTGAGAGGAGACTTAATAGCTGTCTACAAATATTTCAAGGGCTGTCACATTGTAGAAGGATCATCTTTATTCTCATTTGCAGAATGAAAGACTAGAAGCAATAGGATGAAACTGAATGGGAGGAGACACAGATTAGATATTAGAAAAAACTTTTTGACCGTGAGGTTGATCAATGAGTGGAACAGGCTGCCACGAGAGGTGGTGAGTTCTCCTTCAATGGAAGTCTTCAAACAGAGGCTGGACAGACATCTGACTGGGATGATCTAGTGAATCCTGCTTTGAGCAGGGGGTTGTACCTGATGACCCAGGAGGTCCCTTCCAACTCTACTGATTCTATGATCACATGTAGAGATGAGTGAAAATCTGGATTTTTTTTCCCATATCTGTAATAACTTAATTTGATTAGCAATAAAAATTCATGGACCTGTTTTTCTAATGTGATTTGAAATCCCACAGAAATAGTGAAATGACTCATTGCATATATTGAATATAAACATATAATAATATACAGTAAACTCCTAAGCTCCTGTGAAAAGTAGCCTAATATATACAAATTTGGTTCATTTACCTCTTTGTTTTCCATAGGCAATTTTGAGAGTAGTATCAGAAAAATGAAAACTGAAACCAATACCAATACATAAATGTAGTAATAAATTAATGCGTTGAGAATGTGACACTCAAACAAACATGGTATTGAAAGGTTAACATTTTAAATGTTATTTTCAATTTAGATTTTATGGTTTGTGAATAAACTGTAATCTATATACCTCTACAGGTCCTTCTCAAAAAATTAGCATATAGTGCAAAATTTCATTATTTTCCATAATGTAATGATTACAATTAAACTTTCATATATTTTACATTCATTACACACCAACTGAAATTTGTCAGGTCTTTTATTGTTTTAATACTGATGATTTTGGCATACAACTCCTGATAACCCAAAAAACCTGTCTCAAAAAATTAGCATATCAAGAAAGGGTTCTCTAAACGACCTATTACCCTAATCTTCTGAATCAACTAATTAACTCTAAACACATGCAAAAGATTCCTGAGGCTTTTAAAAACTCCCTGCCTGGTTCATTACTCAAAACCCCCATCATGGGTAAGACTAGCGACCTTACTGATGTCAAGAAGGCCATCATTGACACCCTCAAGCAAGAGGGTAAGACCCAGAAAGAAATTTCTCAACAAATAGGCTGTTCCCAGAGTGCTGTATCAAGGCACCTCAATGGGAAGTCTGTTGGAAGGAAACAATGTGGCAGAAAACGCTGTACAACGAGAAGAGGTGACCGGACCCTGAGGAAGATTGTGGAGAAGGACCGATTCCAGACCTTGGGGGACCTGAGGAAGCAGTGGACTGAGTCTGGTGTAGAAACATCCAGAGCCACCGTGCACAGGCGTGTGCAGGAAATAGGCTACAGGTGCCGCATTCCCCAGGTAAAGCCACTTTTGAACCATAAACAGCGGCAGAAGCACCTGACCTGGGCTACAGAGAAGCAGCACTGGACTGTTGCTAAGTGGTCCCAAGTACTTTTTTATGATGAAAGCAAATTTTGCATGTCATTCGGAAATCAAGGTGCCAGAGTCTGGAGGAAGACTGGGGAGAAGGAAATGCCAAAATGCCTGAAGTCCAGTGTCAAGTACCCACAGTCAGTGATGGTGTGGGGTGCCATGTCAGCTGCTGGTGTTGGTCCACTGTGTTTCATCAAGGGCAGGGTCAATGCAGCTAGCTATCAGGAGATTTTGGAGCACTTCATGCTTCCATCAGCTGAAATGCTTTATGGAGATGAAGATTTCATTTTTCAGCACGACCTGGCACCTGCTCACAGTGCCAAAACCACTGGTAAATGGTTTACTGACCATGGTATTACTGTGCTCAATTGGCCTGCCAACTCTCCTGACCTGAACCCCATAGAGAATCTGTGGGATATTGTGAAGAGAAAGTTGAGAGACGCAAGACCCAACACTCTGGATGAGCTTAAGGCCGCTATCGAAGCATCCTGGGCCTCCATAACACCTCAGCAGTGTCACAGGCTGATTGCCTCCATGCCACGCCGCATTGAAGCAGTCATTTCTGCAAAAGGATTCCCGACCAAGTATTGAGTGCATAACTGAACTTTATTATTTGATGTTTTTTTTTGTTTGTTTTTAAAAAACACTTTTATTTTATTGGACGGTTGAAATATGTTAATTTTTTGAGACAGGTTTTTTGGGTTATCAGAAGTTGTATGCCAAAATCATCAGTATTAAAACAATAAAAGACCTGACAAATTTCAGTTGGTGTGTAATGATTCTAAAATATATGAAAGTTTAATTGTAATCATTACATTATGGAAAATAATGAAATTTTGCACTATATGCTAATTTTTTGAGAAGGACCTGTATATTAAACTAGCTCATTCTCCATACAGATGTTCTTGAAAAAGGCCATTGTACTGGTCTAAATGTGGGAATTCATCTATTTCCACTAATGCAGGATCCTAATAAATATACTCACTTTTGCAAAAGCATCATCTTTTTTTGTGCTGAGTTTATCTCTTGTGAGTGACAGGACCACTGTCCTTTCCTTAGCATGAAACCTTTACTGCAGTGTTGCCGATACCTTTACCATTTCTGGTTTGCTGTCACATCCCAGCATCTTCAGCTTTTCTGCTCTTCATTAGACCTTAAAACCTAATGACATCAATGCCCTGACATAATAACTTTATGTAAGGCCTGGTCCATAATAAGGCCTTACAAAACGTTAGGGAATCTCTTGACAATGTTAAGACATTGTGGCACGACATTATGATGTTTTGAGCCCTTGTGATTTTTTGATTTGTTTTTATTGTGCGTTAAAAGTTACCTGGAAACATCCACAAAGTGAAATCAAGCTTCCATCAATATATATTTTTATATTAAATGATTAAAAAAATTCAGAATATCGAAAAAAAATGTTTGTTTTGTGTCGCCATTTTAAAAGACACGTAACAAGTGAGGGATTGTTTTTTGCGTGTTGAGGTGACATTTTTTATAGATATCAACCTGATATGCAAACAATTTTTTGATTGCTTTTTATTACATTTTTTAGGGAGATAAGATGAATATTGTAGTGTTTGTTTGCTACATATTTTGATAGATCAGACTCTTATGGACACAGCAAAACCAAATATGTTTATTTTTAAAAATGTTTTCTGTTCATTTATAATAGGAAAACTGAGCAGATTGAATTTTTTTCATTTCTTTTATTTTTTATTTTTTTAGATTCTTATTCTCATTATTTTATATTATTTTAGTCCATTTTAGGGACTTGAGCCTACAATCAATAAAGTGCTTATACAGTGTATTTTAGTATCACAGTACAGCAGTATCTATTGAAAATCATAGCCTCCTATGGTGCTCCCATGGCTGAGCTTCGTAGGAGTAGCAAGATGACAGCATCAAGGGCCTTTAGTTGGCCTCTTGCTACCATTGTAACCCACAAATCACCCGCAATTGCATCACAGGGGAAAGTGGCGTGCATGAGCATCAGCGAACACCTCATATAAATGTCAATGTCATGACACTTTCCAGAATGTTAAAGCACATCCTAATGCGGGAAAAGTATGATGGCTATGCAACTTCATCCTATCTGGGTATGGGAGAACAGATAATAAACCATGGTAACCAACATCTGTATTTATGTGTCATGTACACGTCAGGTCAATATTGGACTATTAAAATAAGGAAGTATACAAAAAAAGACATTTTTTTCTACAACTCGCACACTGTGTGAAGTAGTCGGTTGTGTTTACATTTCTGAAATGTAGAGGTTTTTTGTCTTCAAAAAAGAAGAGTGTGGCTTGCTTGTCTGACAAGTTTTCGTTTCAGAATTTTTCATTTGCAGAAAAATTAGGATAGCAGGGTATATTTTCCTTATTTGCACCATTTGAAAAATAAAAAGGCAGCAATTAAGGTGACTCTGAAGGTCCTGCAGCTTCCCATCACTTGAATCTTTGCATTATTATTCACAGACTGAAACTACTACTCCATTGACAATGTACTTTAGCGCTGTAATAGTACAACACAATCAGATTAAGAGTCAACGTCCGAGTGGGGGCACCATTGCGTAGGTGTAGGGAGCCAACCTCCGCAGCAAGGTAGGAATTCTATGGGTCAATTCTAGCGTCAATCTACTCTTCCTATCTTGTATATCTGCTTTTGTTTAGACAACTATTTTTGGCCATAATATTTAATGTTATACACTGCTGATTTTCTTATTAATACATTTCTAACAAAAGTGATTGATGTTTTATATATATATATATATATATATATATATATTCTTCTAAATAGTGTTGAAGTCGGTGATACATTTGTCCCTCTTACACTAGATATTGGTAAATTGGTGAAAATGGCAAGATCCTGCTCAGCGAAAGCTGCGACAAGCTGAGTACAGAGTTTATTCTGCTAATACTCCAATTTTGCCTCCTTTTCAGAGGCAGGAAAAATATTCTCCATTTTGTTTTTATAGATAGAGTCGAAAAGTCTGATCGCTAGTGTAAACAAGGACCCAATTTGGTTCTCAAACCCAAATTGTGATAATTGGTCATAGCCAATGTCATTGTCATTATTATTAACATAGCAATGACTGTCAGCCTCAATCCTTATCTGTGCTTATGCAAACAGCTTGTCCCCCTCCACATCCAAATGAAATGGAAAATTTTAGAAAAAGACGCAGGAAATTCAGATTTTATGTACAGTAATATGGTAGATCATCTCAACATAATAGAAAATGTACCGTATTTGTTATTATAAACATGTGCCTTTCTGTCTGCAGCTGCCACTGTAAAATGTTAACACTTAACAGTCTTTTTTTCCAGAATTGTTAATTTCAGCAAATGTGGCAATACTCTTGTAGTCTACAACAATGTGCAAGTAGCAGCAGCAGCAGTTATTCTTGGAACTTGCCATGAAATTCCAATGAATGAACACTCAGAACATAAAAAGTGAACATCTTTCATTTTAATTATGGCAAACTGTTGTGTATTATGTGGTAACCATCATTCTTGTGATGTGGGTGTGGCAGCGGCTACAATTATTGTCAGTCTGCTGCTGCCAACAAAAGAATTAGCAAGTAATGATTCTCATACCATGTAAGTCACAATCATTTTTTATGTGAAGTCTTACTAATGTTTTCATTTTCTATGAGTCTTTTTCAAATATAGTTCCATGTTCTTTTTTTAACCCTTTAATACCAGAGTTAATTTGCAAAATACAAAAGGTACATATAATGCAAATATTCAATAAGATTGGTTTCTGCTTCTAAAGCACTTAAAACTAATGTGTCATCAGGAAATGAATTATTATGTAAAATAAGTTTTCATAGTAAACATATTTTTACAAATTTGAGGCCATTTTGTTTTACTGCCAGGGATAATTCCATTCTTGCATTGCCATTTTTTGCACCCCTTCTTCACAGAGTCATAACTTTTTTATTTTTCTGTCAATATGGCCATTTGATGGCTTGTTTTTTGAGGGATGAGTAGTGTTGAGCGATACGATACTGCAAATATCGGGTATCGGCCGATATTAGCTGTATCGGGCTTTCGATTCCGAGTACCGATATTTTCGTCATATCGGATACCGGAATCGGATTTGTCACTGTCACTGTGAGTGTCCGTCGGTCGGGTCTGTCAGGAGTCAGCGGCACTTACCTGGCAGAAGATCTCCGGCGGTCACGTCCTGGACTGCTTGATGGCCGCCATTATCTTCTCCTTGGCGGTCACATGCAGTATTTCGCGATAACTGCAGTGACTGCAGGGTAATCCCGGCCGTAAACCAGTCCGATGACGTCACCGCCGGGGAAGCAGGTAATCAGCTGTGCTGCGCCAGGATCACAGGCTCTGCCTGCCTGCCTGCCTCTGATGTCATTCTGATGTAGCAGAGCTGGATCGTCGTGGGACACTCGTTACTATGGACTGCGTCGGACATGTGGTATACTGCTGGTTTTTTTTTCATTTTTTTACAGGAGATCGATGGCGTCGCAGGATGAGACTGTAATAAAAGTAATGAAAACTGTGTTGTTTTTTTTATTAAATTAAAAAACTTTTTTATGAACATTCACCTGTCCGGGTACATCAACAATTTAACTATTTACATACAGGGACCCTGTCCGGGTTATTTATAATTCTTTGGCAGGGGTGTTCCAGGTACCACCTGGTACTCTTCTGATGCTTGCCAAACATCCGAGACACCAAGGACCACCAGGACCTGATGACGTCGTGTGGCCTGTACAGTCAAGTCGTGACCCGCTATCTGTGTCTGTGTGGCCACCTCTTTCATCTCCCTCCGGGTCTGGAGCCCTATGTCCCGGACTGAATGAACCCCAGGGGGCCTAACAGGCGCCGGGTACGGGCCAGCTATCATTATCATGTCCATAGCTGGGGCTGCTGAGGAGACCACTGAGGGGGGCTGGGGAGATTTACGGCATGGGGTGGGCACTTGTGCAGAGGCCTGGATGTGGGAGGCTGAAGGCTCCGAGGGTCTCACAGGTTCCTGACACTCTGGGGACCAGGGGTCGCACCTGGTGACATTTAGGGCATACCATCCATTGTAACCCCAGTGTCGGGTGTAAGTTACCAAGTCTCCTGGCAACAGGTCCCTCCCCGGGTGTCCTTCTGGGAGGTGAGTCTCCACGTCCCGCCGGGTCACAAACACTTCTAAATAAAGTCCAGGCTCCTGGATGAAGCCCCAACCACCTTTCAATTTAAAGCTCCGTACTGCACCCTTACGCCGCGGCTCCCTCACCGTACTTTTATCTTTTCTCATCCAGTCCTTATCTGCCCGGTCCTTCTCGATGTGACATTGGCGAAGCTTCTGGGATTCGCGCTGCTCCCTTTGTCGCTCGGCTTCTCTCTCCCGACGTCTCCACTCTTCCTCCTGACGCCGGTTGTAATTCTCCTCCACCAGCATCTCCATGTCTCCACCATCAAACTGCAGCTTACGATGTCCGGTTTGCGGCAGCTCTCCTGGCGCCCGACAGTCCTGGCGGCGCTCACCTGCGGAGGAAGCAGCCGGCTCTGGAACAGATGACAGTCGGGGCTCCGGTACAGACAGGTAGACCTCTGGTGCCTGCGCGGCCTCCTCCATGAGGACGGGTGTCGCTTCTTCTGTCTCAGCGACGGGGCAGACAGCGGGATCTGGGGTGCTGCCGGTGCAGCGTTTTTTGCAGGAACGGGTGCCTCCACTGCGACAACGTCAACCGGATCACATTGCAAGGGCTGGGATGCCCGCACGGACTCCTCTACTAGAACGGGTGCCTCACCTTCCGGTACAGACACTTCAGGTAAGAGGGATTGGCGCCGCTCCAAGTTTAGTTTTAGGGCACGCCAGCTGGCTTCCATCCTGGCGACCTCCTCCCGGTGCCGGGCCAGGCCTCTTAGGGTATCCTCCTCTTCTTGCAGCGTAGGAGGGTTTCCAGGCCGGGTGCCCAACGGTGGTTCCGTGGCGATCGGGTCGCTTCCGTGGGGGGAGAGCTCTGACTGCTCCATCCCTTCACACTTCTGCTCGTGTCCATTAGCCATCTCTGCCAAGTCACATGTGTCATTAGCATCTGGAGAGGGCCCCTCTTTTGTAGTGAGGCGGGACCTTCGTGTTAGTTTCCGCACACTGAGGAGGATGAGGAGGCGGAACTCAAGAGCTGTGGGGCACGATCTTACATTGCAGTACCATTTAGAGTGGTCGGCCATCGTTTTCGCGCCACTGAGTGAGTGTACACCCACGAAGAGCACGCCCTTCTTCTTCACCAGTGCCTCGTCGTGACGCAGATATGGCGGAAAAATGGCAAATACATTCTCTGATGATTTTAGCAATTCTCAAGCACAAAAACAGTTCAATTCAGGCACACAGGACTCGCTTATAGCAAGCTACAGAATCCTGTTCGTGACGCCCAAGTTGAGTCGCACAGAGCCAGAGGTTTTGGGGGTACTCGGCACCGAGCCCGTCGACTTCTATGGGGTATGTCACGGCTTTACCTGGCAATTGAATCAGAGTCTATTTTACTATGTAGAAGTGTATAAACTATAAATATATGTATATATATATATATGTCACAATGACATGTATATATATATATATATATATGTATTCTATGTGTGTATATTTTGTGTTTACAACGAAAGAAAGTGTTTTTTTTATTTGCGATATTTTGTTCCCATAGACTTACATGGGACTTCCGGTATTGGAATCGGATATCGACGATATTTAGTGATATCGGCGATACCATTCCGATCCGATATTTTTAGCTATCGAGCAGTATCGCTCAACACTAGGGATGAGTTTTACTTTTGAATGACACCATTGCTTTAACCATATTATGTACTGGAAATGGGAAAAAAATTCTAAGTGCAGCTCAATTCCTCAATTGTTTTTTTTTTTTTACCATGTTTCACTAAATGCTAAAACTGACCTGTCATTATGATTCCCTAGGTCATTAGGAGTTCATAGATAGCAAACATATCTAGGTTCTTTTTTATTTAAATGGTGAAAAAATAATCCAAAGTTTGTAAAATAAAAAGGCACCATTTTCTGAGACCCATGGCGTCTCCATTTTTTGAGATGTAGATCTGGGCGAGGGCTTATTTTTTGCATGCTGAACTGACGTTTTTACTGATACCAATTTTGGAGAAATATGATGTTTTGATCGCCCACTATTGTATTTTATTACAATGTTGCAGCTACCAAAAAATGCTTTTTTCGCATTTAGATTTTTTCTCTAGTTACGCTATTTAGCGATCAGATACGTGATACGATCACATTTTACCGATAGTCCTCATGGTGACCCCAGGCAGAAAACGTCATCTTGTCCCACAAAATACAGTTCCATCAGTGGAAAAATAAAAATGTTTTAAATCTCAGAATAAAGAAATGCAAAATAATTATTTTTTTCTATAAATAGGTTTTGTTATGTAAAAGCTCCAAAACATACAAAAATTACATAAATTTGATATTGTTGTAATTGTACTGACACAAAGAAAATAGTTGCCTATTAATTTTACCAAACACAAAATGGCAAACCTCCCCCCAAAAAAAATCCTGAATTGCTGGCTTTTGTTCATTCTGCCTCCCACAAACAAAAAAAATAGAAAGCAATCAAAAAATGCCATGTACCTGAAAATGATACCAATAAGAATGTCAACTTGCCCTGCAAAAAACAAGCCCTCACATGACTCTGTTGGCAGAAATGTGTAAAAATTATAGCTATCAAAATATGGTGATGCAAAAATTGCTTTTGCAATAAAAAGCATCTTTTAATGTGTGACAGCAGCCAAACATAGAAACCCAATATGAACTTGATATTGCTGTAATCACACAGTCCTGAAGAATAATGTCGCCTAATCAGTTATACCACACGAGGAATGGTGCAAAAAATAAACAGCACCAATTCTTCACTTGCTGTTGATTTGTTCATTCTGCCTCCCAAATATCGCAGTAAGGATCAGCACGCTTACACTGGGGTTTCTGTGTAAATCTCTGAAATACATGATTTAGATGGAACCCCGATCTAAGATTCCTTATAATAAGGCAGATGGAGGCATTGTGGACGCAGTCTGGTCGCCTATGATCTGGCGGTGTCCGCCGTTTTAGGTGTGCATAAAAGCAACAGAGGCTAGAAGAAGTCAAGAGTAACTCTGCTACCACTTTATAGTAAATTGATCCTTCGGGGGTTTCATCTAAATCACAAGATGTAAACCCCAATGTAAGTGCGTAGAGCACTGGATAAATGTGACCCCAAATGTTATATAAAATGTTCCCAACAAAAGCTTCAACTCAATTCATAAAAAGCAAGTTCCTGCTCAGCTTTGTCATCTGTTAACTAGTGTTGAGCGATACTTTCCGATATCCAAAAGTATGGTATCGTAATGGTATCGCCGATATCCAAAAAATATCGGCGATTACCGATACCGGAAATCCAATGTAAGTCTATGGGACAGAAATATCGTAACTAAAAAAACCTCTTTCTTTCCTTGTAAACACTAAATATACACACATAGAATATATATATATATATTATATATATACATGTCATTGTGACATATATATATATACATATATTTATAGTTTATACACTTCTACATAGTAAAATAGCCTCTGATTCAATTGCCGGGTAAAGCCGGCTTTTGTGAAAAGACAGAAGCACCCGACATGAAATGACACTTGGTTTACATAGAGTTAACCATGTCTTTTCATGTAGTTTTGATATGCACTAACAATTACATCAGTCTATGTGTGCAAAATTTCACACCTGTAGGGGTTAATTAAAGGTGTAAATTCGTTGTAAAAAAAACGGACTTTTTTGCTACGAATTTACACCTTTAATTAACCCCTACAGGTGTGAAATTTTGCACACATACACTCATGTAATTGTTAGTGAAAACAATAGATCAAACAACTTGAAATGACATGGTTAACTCTATGTAAACCAAGTGTCATTTCATGTCGGGTTCTGCATTTTCACAAAAGCCGGAAATTGAATTAGCGGCTATTATACTATGTAGAAGTGTATGAACTATAAATATAAATATATATATATGTGTCACAAATTCAATGACATGTATATATATATATATATGAGGTGTAAAATTGTTGAAAAAAAAATGCTTGGGCTCCCGCCCTATTTTCGCAACCAGACAGACAAAGCCAGCGAGTGGGGGCAGATAATAATAGCCCAGAAAGGGACCATTATTTTTGGCCCCCCCCTGGCTACTAACATCTGCCCCCAGACACCCCAGAAAAGACAAATCTATAATTAGATTCACCCTTTCTGGCACTTTGCCCGTCTATTCCCATTGCCCTGTAGCGGTGGCGAATGGGTTAATATGGGGTTAAAGCCACCTTGCTATTGAAAGGTGACCTTAAGCCAGGTTAATAATTGAGAGCTGTCAATTAGACAACTATCAATTATTAATCCTATTGCATGAAATAAAAATAAAACACACACACTTTAATTAAAAATCATTTTAATGAAATAAAGACACATGTTTTTGACCATCTTTTATTTTACTGCAAAAACCATTTCCTGTAATAAAAATAAAATAAAAAAGCAAAATTATTCTTACCTATCCCATGCACAGTCAGGTCCCACGGTGTAATCCTTCAGAAAGGGTTAATGTTTACTGCAGGACCGCAGCTAATGCTGCAGCCTTACAGTAAACCCCCAAATGAATGAGCTCCTCTCCTGGCTGACAGGAGAGGAAGTGGAAAGCTTAATTGATTGCTTTCCACTTTCACTTCAGGTCAGCCAGGGACACAATCAGTGACGTCAGAGGGAACTGATTAACAAAAATAGGGATTCCCTTAAAAAAAAAATGGCGTGGGGTCCCCCCTATTTTTGTTAACCAGCCTGATGAAGCAGACTGCTGAGCAGTGGCATACCGTGAATGAAGCAGACCATGCAGCTGCTATGGGGCCCGGACAGGTGAGGGGGCCCGCGACGGTTGGGTAGCTGTGCTGACACAGTACTACCAGGGGGTCGGCGGGGGAGGGGGAGCGCAGCTCTTCTATATACTCACCCCTCCTGGTGTGGTCTCTGCAGCCCCTGCTCTTCTCCCACGGTCTCCGACGCCTGTGTTCAGCGGTCAGGTGGTACCGCTCATTACAGTCATGAATATGCACATATTCATGACTTTAATGAGCGGTCCTGCGTGACCGCTGAACACTGGCGGCGGAGACCGCGGGAAAAGAGCAAGGGCTGCAGAGACCGCGCCGGTGGAAGGGTGAGTATAAGGGATATTTACCTGTCCCGTTCCACCGTTGCTCGCGTCCTCTTGCTGCAATGTTCAGGTCAGAGGGCGCGATGACGTCGTTAGTGCGCGCCGCGCCCTCTGCCTGATCATTCACTGCTGGAGGACCCCGAAGACAGCGGCGCTCAGCAGTGGAGAGAGGACAGGTAAATATCTCAGGTGCCGGGGCCCTGAGCGAGCGGTGACATCGGCACCTGGTGTCACCCCCTGCTCAGGACACGGGCACCTGGCCCCCAGCGACGAGAGCTGAGTATGTATTTTTTTTTTTGGTTGCAGCAGCTGCGGCAGCATAAGGGCCTATACTATGGAGCATCTATGGGGGCACAATCTATGGGGGCATGATCTATGGAGCAACTATGGGGCACAATCTAGGGGCATATACATTTTTTTGTTTAATGTGTCCCCTCACTGTGCTGGCACTTTACATTTACAATGGCTCTGGGTTTTTTTTTTTGGGGGGGGGCCCATTCAGACTTTTGCTATGGGGCCCCATGATTTCTATGTACGCCCCTGCTGCTGAGGCATGGTATTTAAGGCTGTTAAGGAGCCAATATCCATGGACCTTGCCAGCAGCGTCAGACTGGAGTACCTTGGGCCCACCAGAGAAAAATTATTCTTGGGGCCCACCATCATACTTCCCAACCTTTGAAGAAGGGAAAGAGGGACAAAGGTGTGCACGCTGTGCCTGCTGCAGCAAATTTTAGGCCATGCCACGTTGCACCACAGACTGTCCAGGAGTTGGTGGATGCTTTAGTCCAGGTGTGGGAGGAGATCCCTCAGGAGACCATCCGTCGCGCTCATCAGGAGCATGCCCAGAAGTTGTAGGGAGGTCATACAGCATACCTCCCAAATTTTGAAGACAGGAAAGAGAGTTAAAGGCTGCGGCGCGCTACGCGCGCCGCTGCAAATTTTAAGCCACGCCCCGACCACACCCATTTCACAGCTAATCACACCCATATCCTCGCCCCAACCGTACCCATGCCGATACAGCTGACCCTCCGATGACGGTTGGGGGGCCCACTGCTGGCACAGGGCCCCCCCACCGCCTGTTCAGGCCCCATAGCTTCCGGGCGGCAGAGCAGGGAGAGCGATTCTCCCTGCTCTGCCGCAGAATGTAACTGTATCGGCGTGCTGTGCACGCCGATACAGTTACTGTAGCGTAGCTCCGGGTGGGCCCCCTCAGAGCGCGGGGCCCGGGGCCACCGCCCCCTCTGCCCCGCGACCTATCCTTTCAAATCAGGGCCCACCACGCAGGAGCTGGGGCCCAACGGAGGTTCTTCTCCGGTGTCCCGGTGGCTCAGTCCGACCCTGCTTGCCAGCCTGATAATACCAGGCCACAGCAGTCTGCTTATCTTTGCTGGTTAACAAAAATAGGGGATCCCGTCGAAAAAAATTGGCGTGGGGTCCCCCTATTTTTGTTAACCAGCCAGATGAAGCAGACTGCTGAGGCCTGGTTTTTCAGGCTGTTAAGGAGCCAAGATCCATGGACCTTGCCAGCCTGATAATACCAGGCCACAGCAGTCTGCATATCTTGGCTGGTTAACAAAAATAGGGGATCCCCTCGAAAAAAATCGGCGTGGGGTCCCCCCTATTTTTGTTAACCAGCCAGATGAAGCAGACGCTGAGGCCTGGTTTTTCAGGCTGATAAGGATCCAATATCCATGGACCTTGCCAGCCTGATAATACCAGGCCACAGCAGTCTGCTTAGCTTGGCTGGTTAACAAAAATAGGGGATCCCCTCGAAAAAAAAACGGCGTAGGGGTCCCCCTATTTTTGTTAACCAGCCAAGTAAAATGCAGACTGCTGCGGCCTGGTATTAAAAGACTGTCAAGGCCCATGGATTTTGGCCCTAAACAGCCTGATAATACCAGGCTGCAGCAGCCCCACATTTGGCGCATCAAAAGATGTGCCAATTGTGGCACTTTACCCGGCTCTTCCCACTTGCCCGTAGCGGTGGCAAGTGGGGTAATAAGGGGTTAATGTCACCATTGATTGCACGGTGACAATAAGCCCGGTTAATAATGGAGAGGGTCAATAAGACACCGATCCATTATTAATCCCAAAGTTTTTAAATGTTTAAAAAAAAGACACAGCCAGAAAAAAGTATTTTAATGAAATAAAAGAGACAACACAGTTTTCATTAATTTTATTATACACTCATTCCTGCGACGCCATCGATCTCCTGTAAAAAAAGAAAAAAAACAAACCAACAGTATACCACCTGTCCGACGCAGTCCATAGTAACGACAGTCCCACGACGATCCAGCTCTGCTACATCGGAATGCCAGGCAGAGCCTGACATCCCGGCCAGCACAGCTGATTACCTGCTTTCCCGGCGGTGACGTCATCGGACTGCTTTACGGCTGCGATTACCCGGCAGTCACTGCAGTTATCGCGAGAAACTGCATGTGACCGCCAGGGAGAAGAGGATGGCGGCCATCAAGCAGTCCAGGACGTGACCGCCGGAGATCTTCTGCCGGGTAAGTGCCGCTGACTCCTGACAGACCCGACCGACGGACACTGACAGTGACATTCCGATTCCGTATCCGATATGACGAAAATATCGAACTCGGAATCGGAATTCCGATACAGCCAATATCGGCCGATACCCGATATTTGCAGTATCGGAATGCTCAACCCTACTGTTAACAGAAATATAGGGGACTTTCACATTACTTGTAGTACAAAGGCTCTGGAAAAACGCTATAGCTCTTTGCCACCCAAAAGAAATTCATCAAATTCTGCACTCTCAAATCCAAATGCCCCCTCCCTTCTGATCCCCAGTGTGCCTAAACCACTTTTAGCATCCACACATGTTTGTCATTTTTTAGCCATGATAGATCACCTAATTTACAGGTGTGTGTCTCCAGAAGCTGGGTATCACAACGTACTGGTGACAACAATGTACTGGTGACTGGTGTCCCAAATCCAAATGCCTCACTCCCTTCTGAGCCCCAGTGTGCCTAAACCACAAACAGCACCCACATGTTTTGCATTCTGTAGTGATGAGAGCTTGTCTAATTTATGGGTGCAAGACTCTGAAAGCATGGGCTAGGCATAATGTACTGGTCACTAGAACATACTGGTCACTGCAACGTACTGATCACTACAATTGTAGTTTGCAATTTTCACTCAGCAACATCCAATACTGCTTGTTTCTGGAAAACATATATGGAGCCAAAATCGTCACTACACCTGTAGATACATTCCCAAAAGGGTAAAATTTCCAAAATGGGGTTACTTGAGGGGATTCTGCTATTCTGGCACTTAAAAGCATTTAAAAGCTTTGTATATAGAGTCTCACCATATGACTAAGAAGTACTGTACGGCCACATATGGGTATTTTCACAATTCAGCAGAAATAGTGGGACACATTTTGGTGCCATTTTTACCCATTTCCTAGTGTAAAAATGTAAAATCTGTTATTATTTTTTCTTCACTGCTCAATGGTATAAAATTCTGTGACACATCTGTGATGTCAATATGATCACTGTACCAATAGATAATTTCATAAAGAGGTGTAGTCTGTAAAATGGGCTCACTTATGGGGGGTTCTGTTGTTCTAACATCTCATGTGCTCTATCAATGTGACATGCCACCCTCAAACTAGTCCAACAAACTCTAAACTCCAATATGGTGCTTCTTCTCTTCTGAGCTTTGCACTGTGCTTTAAAAGTAGTTTTTGACCCCATATGGGGTTTTGGTATACTAAGGAAAAATTGCACAACAAATTTTGGGGTCCATTTTCCCCTGTTAACCTTATGAAAATAAAAAAAATTGGGGTTAATAGAACATTTTTGTGAGATAAAATGTTATTATTTTATTTTCACGGCTCAACGTTATAAACTTCTGTGAAGCACCTGGAGGTGCAAGGTGCTCACTACACATCTAGATAAATTCCTTGAGTGGTCTAGTTTCCAAAAAGGGGTCACTTGTGAGGGTTTACATTTATGTAGGCATATCAGGGGCTTTCCAAATGTGACATGACAACCGCAGAATATTCTATCAAAATCTGAGTTCAAAAACGTCACTACATCATTTCTGAGCCTTGTCATGCACCCAAACAGTAGTTCCCCCCACACATGGGGTATCTGCGTACTCAGGAGAAATTGAAAAACTAATTTTGGGGTCCATTTTCTTCTGTTACCATTGTGAAAATAAGAAATTTGGGGCTAAAAACTTTTTGTTGGGAAAATGTGATGTTTTTTACTTTTACAGCTCAACTTTATAAGCTTCTATGAAGCACCTGAGGTTCAAGGTACTCACCACACACCTAGATAAGTTCCTTGTGAGGTATAGTTTCGCAAATTGTGGGGGGTTTCCACTCTAGTTTTCCTCCACATATTGAGTATTGGCGTACTCAACAGAAATTGCACAAAAATTTTATGGTGCATTTTCTCCTTTTACTCTTGTAATAATAAAAAAATTTGGCTAAAAGAACATTTTGTGGGAAAAATGTGATTTTTTTTCAACGTTAGAAGTTTTTGTGAAGCACTTGGGGTTTAAGGTGGTCACCACACACACACCTAGATAAGTTCCTAGAGGGGTCCAGTGTTGTGAACGTTCTGGAGATGACTTCTGAATGGAGGCTCCCTCTGGTGGTTGCTGATGGTATTGAAGCTGTATTGAATGACAAGGCTTCCGCACCTGGAAGCGAGGACTGGCAATCAGGAAAGACGGACTGGGTTGATATAAGTGAGCTGCCTTCCCATGATCCTCGCTGGTGATCAATTGTTGTTTCCTGGTCCATTTGGAAGTCAGCTGGTGTCTTGCCTTCGTCTGCTACTTTCAGATAAGTTATTTGCTGCTTGTTTCTATCGTGTTTGCTATTTCCATTTTTTGTCTGCACTTTTGTGGGAGGTTAGCCGGGTTCCCCTCCAGGGGCCTGTGCTACTCTTTGTTTTTCAGTAGCCACTGTTTATTGTTCAATTGCTCTATCTCTGCTATTTGAGTAGCTGTGGGTTAGCCGCTTGTTCACACCAGAGATCTGATTTAGCAGATGGCGAGATTGTGTGATCTCAGCATTTTTTAATCAGAAGTGTTGGAAGTTTTTCTAGGGTTTTGCTGGGTTGCAGATAGTATTCTGTCCTGTCCTGTCCTATCTAGGCAGTATTTGGCCCCAGCGTTTGCTCATTCTATTTTCTGCCTGCATTTGTATTTTGTCTTGTCTAACCGCCATTATATGTGTGGGGGCTACCTATTCCTTTGGGGCTCTTAGGTGTAGCCAGCTCTCCGGCTGTTCCGAGGTGTCTAGGTCACCGTAGGTACGTCCCTCAGCTGCTTCTAGTTGTGCAGTTAGTTTAGGGATCTGCAACCCATTAGTTCCCAACCTCTCTGGGTGTTTGGCTGCCTTTGCTGTTTTTTGCTCCTGTCCTCCTCGGCTACCAAATCATAACAGTCCAGTTTCCAAAATGATGTCACTTGTGGGGGGTTACCATTGTTCAGGCACATCAGAGGCTCTCCAAATGCGATATGGTGTCCACTTATTATTCCAGCTGAATTTTACATTCAAGAAGTCAATTGGCGCTCTTTCCCTTCTGAGCACTGCAGTGTGCCAAAACAGTTGTGTTCACCAATATATGGGGTATTGGCGCACTCAGGAAAAATTGAACAACAAATCATATCTGGTAACTTCTCTTGTTACCCTTGTAAAAATGCAGAATTTGGGGCTAAAAATCATGTTTATGAGAAAAATGTGTTTTTTTTTATTTTCTCAGCTTTACGTTTTGAACTTCTGTGACGCACTTGGAATTTATGGTGCACACTACACACCTATTAAGTTCCCTGAGGGGTTTAGTTTCCAAAATTTGGTCACTTGTGAGCGGTTTCCACTTTTTAGGCATATTTGGGGCTCTCCAAATGTGACATGGCATCTGTTAACTATTCCAGCAAATTTTACATTCAAAAGGTCAAATAGCACTCTTTACTTTCCGAGCTCTGCCATATGCCAAACCAGTAGTTTTCCTCCACATATGGGGTATTGGCGTACTCAGGAGAAATTGCACAATGAATGTTGGGGTCCATTTTTTCTTGTTACACTTGCTAAAATAAAAAAAATTGGGTCTAAAATAATATTTTTGTGAAAAAAAGATAAATGTTAATTTTTGCTTCCACAGTCCATTAATTCTTGTGAAGCACTTGAAGAGTTAATAAAAACCTTGAATCTGATTTTGAACACCTTGAGGGGTGTAGCTTTTTGAATGGTGTCACTTTTAGGTGTTTTCTGTCATAAATGCCCCTCAAAGTCACTTAAAATGTGAGGTGGTCCCTAAAAAAATGGTTTTGTTAAATGTTGGAAAAATGAGAAATCGTTGATCAAAGTTTAACCATTATAACTTCCTAACAAAAAAAAATTATGTTTCAAACATTGTCCTGATGTAAAGCAGACATGTGGGAAATTTTATATGTTAACTATTTTTTGTGACATAACTGTCCGATTTAAGGGCATAAAATTTAGAAGTTTGGAAATTGCAACATTTTCACAATTAAATGCTTGTCATATCATACTAATTTTAAAGTTGTCATGGAGTACAATTTGTCATGAGAAAATAATCTCAGAATTGGTGGGATCCGTTGAAGCGTTCCAGAGTTATTACCACCTAAATTGACACTGGTCAGAACTGTAAAATTTGACCTGTTCAGGAAGGTGAAAACAGTCTTCATGCTGAAGGGATTAAGTGCAAAAAAAATTATCTAAATCAAATGTAAAGTACAATATATTCTATTAAGAATTTAGCTCAAGCTTTTTTAACACTGTGAAAAGGGATGTCCATATAGCAAATTGCAAAGATCAGCTCTTGTAAGAGAAAACCTTTAGACGCTTTTGTTCCGGAGATATGGTGACAGGATGGTGGTTATTTTTGTTGGTCACAACTAGTGTTGAGCGATACGATACTGCAAATATCGGGTATCGGCCGATATTGGCTGTATCGGAATTCCGATTCCGAGTTCCGATATTTTCGTCATATCGGAATCGGAATTGTCACAGTCACTGTCAGTGTCCATCGGTCGGGTCTGTCAGGAGTCAGCGGCACTTACCCGGCAGAAGATCTCCGGCGGTCACATCCCGGGCTGCTTAATGGCCGCCATCCTCTTCTCCCCGGCGGTCACATGCAGTATCTCGCGATAACTGCAGTGACTGCTGGGTAATCGCGGCCGTAAAGCAGTCCGATGACGTCACCGCCGGGGAAGCTGGTAAGCAGCTGTGCTGCGCCGGGATGACAGGCTCTGCCTGTCATTCCGATGTAGCAGAGCTGGATCGTCGTGGGACAATCGTTACTATGGACTGCGTCGGACAGGTGGTATACTGTTGGTTTGTTTTTTTTATTTTTTTACAGGAGATCGATGGCGTCGCAGGAATGAGAGAGTAATAAAAAAAATGAAAACTGTGTTGTCTCTTTTATTTCATTAAAAGACTTTTTTCTTGCTGTGTCTTTTTTTTAAACATTTAATAACTTTGGGATTAATAATGGATCGGTGTCTTATTGACACCTCTCCATTATTAACCAGGCTTATTGTCACCGTGCAATCAACGGTGACAATAACCCCTTATTACCCCGATTGCCACCGCTACAGGGCAAGTGGGAAGAGCCGGGTAAAGTGCCACAATTGGCACATCTTTTGATGCGCCAAATGTGGGGCTGCTGTAGCCTGGTATTATCAGGCTGTTGAGGGCCAAAATCCATGGGCCTTGACAGTCTTTTAATACCAGGCCTCAGCAGTCTGCATTTTACTTGGCTGGTTAACAAAAATAGGGGGATCCCCACGCCGTTTTTTTTCGAGGGGATTCCCTATTTTTGTTAACCAGCCAAGCTAAGCAGACTGCTGTGGCCTGGTATTATCAGGCTTGCAAGGTCCATGGATATTGGATCCTTACCAGCCTGAAAAACCAGGCCTCAGCGGTCTGCTTCATCTGGCTGGTTAACAAAAATAGGGGGGACCCCACGCTAATTTTTTTCGAGGGGATCCCCTATTTTTGTTAATCAGCCAAGATATGCAGACTGCTGTGGCCTGGTATCATCAGGCTGGCAAGGTCCATGGATCTTGGCTCCTTAACAGCCTGAAAATCCAGGCCTCAGCGGTCTGCTTCATCTGGCTGGTTAACACAAAATAGGGGGGACCCCACGCCATTTTTTTTTTCGAAGGGAACCCCTATTTTTGTTAATCAGTTCCCTCTGACGTCACTGATGGTGTCCCTGGCTGACCTGAAGTGAAAGTGGAAAGCAATCAATTAAGCTTTCCACTGCCTCTCCTGTCAGCCAGGAGAGGAACTCATTCATTTGGGGGTTTACTGTGAGGCTGCAGCATTATCTGCGGTCCCTGCAGTAAACATTAACCCTTTCTGAAGGATTACACCGTGGGACCTGACTGTGCATCGGATTGGTAAGAATAATTTTGCTTTATTATTTTATTTTTATTACAGGAAATGGTTTTAGCAGGTAAATAAAATATGGTCAAAAACTGTGTGATTATTTCATTAAACTTCTTTTTTATTAAAGTGTGTGTATTTGATTTTTCTTTCATACAATAGGATTAATAATTGATAGTTGTCTAATTGACAGCTCTCAATTATTAACCTGGCTTAAAGTGACCTTTCAATTGCAAGGTCATTTTAACCCCTTATTAACCCATTCGCCACCGCTACAGGGCAATGGGAATAGATGGGCAAAGTGCCAGAAAGGGCAAATCTAATTAGAGATTTGCCCTTTCTGGGGTGTCTGGGGGCAGATGGTAGTAGCCGGGGGGGCCAAAAATAATGGTCCCTCTCTGGGCTATTATTATCTGCCCCCACTCACTGGCTTTGTCTGTCTGGTTGCGAAAATAGGGCGGGAGCCCACGCATTTTTTTTCAGCAATTTTACACCTCATATATATATATACATGTCATTGAGTTTGTGACACATATATATATATATATATATATATATATATTTATAGTTCATACACTTCTACATAGTATAATAGCCGCTAATTCAATTGCCGGCTTTTGTGAAAATGCAGAACCCGACATGAAATGACATTTGGTGTACATAGGGTTAACCATGTCCTTTGCTATCTGATTTGCACAAACAATTAAATCAGTCTATGTGTGCAAAATTTCACACCTGTAGGGGTTAATTAAAGGTGTAAATTCGTAGCAAAAAAGTCCGTTTTTTTTACAACGAATTTACACCTTTAATTAACCCCTACAGGTGTGAAATTTTGCAAACATAGACTGATTTAATTGTTTGTGCAAATCAGATAGCAAACGACATGAAAAGACATGGTTAATCCTATGTACACCAAGTGTCATTTCATGTCGGGTGCTTCTGTCTTTTCACTGAAGCCGGCTTTACCCGGCAATTGAATCAGAGGATATTTTACTATGTAGAAGTGTATAAACTATACATATATGTATATATATATATGTCACAATGACATGTATATATGTATATATATATATATATATATATATATATGTATTCTATGTGTGTATATTTAGTGTTTACAAGGAAAGAATGGGGTTTTTTTAGTTCCGATATTTTGTTCCCATAGACTTACATGGGACTTCCGGTATCGGTATCGGGTATCGCCGATATTTTAATGGTATCGGCGATACCATTCCGATTCCGATACTTAGGGGTATCGGAAAGTATCGCTCAACTCTAGTCACAACTTTAAAGCTGTTCTAAAAAGTCATTAACGCTTACTTTTTTCCTCCCACAGTTCATTTTTTACACAATTGCAGCACACCAGAAAAGATGTGGTGCAAATACGATCATGGATAACTGGTTCCAGTAAGAGTTCACTCACACTACCATATTTTTAATCTGAGTGCAATCCAATAAAACATCAGATGGCACACGGAACAATGTTATTCTAGGGGGCTATACACATGCTTGATTTTTCTTGGACCAAGGTGGTTGAGGAAAAATTAGCAACATGTCTGAGTTTTATCTGATAATTGGATCGTACTTGGCCATACAAGTTTATGGGTTTGAGAAATCATCGAACTGCACTTAGATAGCATCTGAGTGCAGTTTGATTTCCGTGCACAGACACAATGGGGAAGATGGAGAAATTTTGTTTTCCATTTTCTCCTCACTGTGTGCTCTGACTCTCTGAGATAATCGGATCACACTATGCTGACATTCGGATCAAATTCTGATTAGAGTTTGGTTAGTATCATTTGCATAATCAGCCTGACTCTCTCAGATGATAGAATTTACGTACCGTATGTCTGCACCTGCCCTAAGAGTGTTCCAGAGAATCAAAATGCTGGTGACATAGTAAAATGAGTGCATGCTCCAAAAAGGGTCATTTCAAAATAAAATTAATAAAAAATATAGAGTAATTTAAAAAACAGAATATTAATGAATTCTAAATCAGACATCATATAAAGCACTTATGAACAACAACATTTCTTTAAATAATATTTGAATCTTTAAAATGTGATACTTTTAAATGTGTATTAAATATATTCTTGACATTTGAAATCCTGTTTTTAAAGAATGTACCATATTACATGCTTAATTAATTATTATTTTTTTAAATAATGCAAAGAATATTTTTTTTTACTACTTCAGGTATGAGTATTTTGAAAGATGCATGGTACATTACATTTTTCACTGTTTAAAATAATACAAAAAATCTCTATTTTTGTTGAATTTTCCATGAAGAAGATGAAAGATGAATTGTTAACACATTTACAGGCTTTAGCAGGCTGGGAAGCCTTGGTGTAAAGGTGTGATATGATAACTCATACCCTGGAGACACCAAAGGATGATGGGTATCCCGATAGGAAGGCAGCAGTCATAAAAAGGAAACCAGGATCTTAAAATGAGGATGGAGAGTCATTTACTCTCACTAACTGCATTACATGCAATATTAAATGAAACTGTGCCATTTCTTGCCCATAAAATTTCATTTGGGAAAACATTTTATTGCTCATAGTTAGACTAAAGCCTTTCTTTACATGCTCTCTGGAAGGCAGAGACAGGGAAGACAAGAAAAGGTAGGATGGCAGACAATGAGCAGCTTAGTTTGCTGGAATACTACTCAGTTATGAATAATTACAAGAGATTTCGTACGTTTACTGTAAAACAAGTCATAGTTAAGAAATTGATTTCTGTAAATAAGCAATTTCCTTTCATGTCTAAGAGTGTGGAGATATTATTGTACTTTCTGAAGCACAAATAATTTTCATTTCCAGAACATCGCATCAAACATTTTTTTTGTGAATTCCTTATTTTTCTACTAAAATGCTGAAGCAGCCTTTCAAAGCAGAGGTTCTTCACTTATGGTCGATGGATGGGGCAATTGAAAATATTGTTGGAATTTTTTTGCATGTTTATATTTTATAAAATATATTTGGATATAAATTTGGATTTGCCTTTTCCTTTATGATGGATGTACAGACCGTTCTACAGTTAAAGGGGTTGTCCACTACTTTGACAACCCCTTCTGAATATCTATGTTTCCCCTTAGTAAAATAATAACACTTATACTTACCTCCGATGCTGGTACCATTCCACTGGTGTCAGCACTTGCTCTCCTGGGGTTTGCTTGACATTATGTCAGCGATCCCTGCTGCCAATCATTGTTGGCTTCACTCTCCTCTTCTACTGGTGCAATTGAAATTGGAAGGAAGTGAGAGCTATGGCTGCTCTCTCACTTCCTCCAGATGTCTTCAGTTGTCCGAAGGAAGGTAGTGCGAAGCTAGGATTGATTGCCTGCAGGCATAGCGTGACTTTACAATGTCACAGGATCTTTGGGAGGACCAGTGTCATTATTGTGTCGGGTTGCACGGTGGCTCAGTGGATAGCACTGCAGCCTTGCAGTGCTGGAGTCCTGGGTTCAAATCCCACCAAGGACAACATCTGCAAGGAGTTTGTATGTTCTCCCCATATCTGCGTGGGTTTCCTCCCACACTCCTAAAAAAAAACCCATACTGATAGGGAATCTAGATTGTGAGCCCCATCGGGGACAATGACGATAATGTGTGCAAACTGTAAAGTGCTGCGGAATATGTTAGCACTATATAAAAATAAAGATTATTATTATTGCTGAATCAGTGCCAGCATTGGAGGTGAGAATAGGTGTTATCTTACTGGTGGGAAACATAGAAGTTCAAAAAGGTGTGTCTGAGTACTAGACAACCCATTTAACATATATGGTATATATATTATGGTATATGGTATGTACCTTGCTGTGCGTGGCGTGGGAGCGCTGCTGAGAGACACGGGACTTCAGGTGTCATACTTACCTGGATCTATATTAACCTCTATATATCTGGTTGGATTTATGGCAATTACTTATTAATATACAGAGTTCACTTTGTTCTCCCTTTTAGGATATCGCTGAATATTCATTGTTTCTCACTAAAGCGATGTTATGATTAAGACTCGGGAGAGTCGAAACGTCAACGTTATAAGTTGTTTTGCCAATCGCTTTTGTATATATTCTTGCTCCCTGATTATGTTATATCAATAAACCACACTATTTTGCATAGAATTCCTTAGAGTGTGGGGTATATTCTATAGTCTTAGTGATTTGGGCTTTTAGTCCACTATACCAGCACCTCGCTCTTTTATGACCGAGTGCACACCATTCTTTCCAGAATTTCGTGACTAGGACTTGGACATCATTGCACATGTCAGCCTAGCATGAAGATACCTGCTGTTTTAGTGCATGGCAAGACGAAGATCATAAGGGGGACATTGAGCAGGTGAGAGGTAAGGTGAAAGTTAGCTGTTGCTTTTTTTTTCTACATAAGCAATATTTAATAAGGGATATCCAATTCATGGGAATGTATTAATTACAGATTGAATTTCTCTGTAAAATTAGAACAATTTGGTGAACTTGAATTTCTCCAGATCTGCTCATCTTTAGTAAATAATTATGAATGTCAGTTTTATGATAATCTCTAGGGAGTCTTTTTCTTAGGCCGGGGTCACACTTGCCAGAAACCCGCACAAATCTCGCACCTCAATACCCAGCACTGATGCCGGCACTCGCACCGGAGCGTTCAGCTGCATAGAAACAAATGCAGCTGCACACTCCGTTCCCGAGTGCAGGCGGCAGTGCTGGGTATTGAGGTGCGAGATTTGTGCGGGTTTCTGGCAAGTGTGACCCCGGGCTTATTCTGTGTTTCATTTCCAAGGTTTTAGAAACTGGAAATTATTATTAAAAATATTTTTTCAAATGTCAGTGGATCTCATTGCCTTCAGGAATTAGGCCCTGATCTCCCATTTAAGGACGCATACCTATCAGTGTTAATAAAATTGGTCCAATGCTGTTCCTGAAAAGTCGGACTAGTGTCATGAAAGTGTCATGTGAGTACAATGCGATTTTTCTGATCTAACATCCGTAAGACATCTGCATGACATGCGTATGCAATTTGTATGCAATGTGATTTTAACATGAGCTTTTACCTACAGTTATTCTATATGTTATTTAAATATAGTTTTCTAACAAAATATTCTTCAATACATGGATAGGTAGATGATAGATAGCTAGATAGATATGAGATAGAGATAGATAGATAGATAGATAGATAGATAAGATAGATAGATAGATAGATATGAGATACATAGATAGATAGGTTTATAGATAGAAATATGTGAGTGAGATATAAAATCATTGCTTTGCGTGTGTAGCTTGCTGTACATGTATTTAATTGATAAATAAATAAATTTAGGAAAAAAATGACGTGGGATCCCCTGAAATTTTAACAACCATCTGAGGGAAAGTCAACAGCTGGGGCTTATGTTTATAGCCTGTGAAGGGGGTAATAAACATGGAGATTCTCAGGCTATTAATATTAGCTCAATGCTGTGTAGTTAGCCTTCACTGATTATTAACCCATTCACCACATTGAGTTTTCCGTTTCTCAGTTTCTGTTTTTTGCTCCCCTTCTTCCCAGAGCAATAACGTTTTTATTTTTCTGCCAGTATGGCCATATGAGGGCTTGTTTTTTGTGGGAAGAGTAGTACTTTTGAACAACACTATTGGTTTTGCCATATAGTGTACTGGAAAATGGAAAAAAAAATTCAAGGTTTCTAAAAAAAAAAAAAAAAAAAAAGTCGCCATTTTCCAAGACCCATAGCATCTCCATTTTTTGTGATATTGGAATGGGTGAGGGCTTATTTTTTTGCATACCGAGCTGATTTTTTATTGATATCATTTTGGTGTAGATACAATCTTTTGATTGCCCGTTATTGCATTTTAATGCAATGTTGCGGCAACCCAAAAAGCGTAATTCTGTCATTTTGATTTTTTACTTGTTACGCCGTTTACCTATCAGATTAATTATTTTTTTATATTGATAGATTCTGAATTCGGCAATACTAAATATGTATATTTTTTTACTGTTTTTTTTTTGAATGGGGCAAATGGGGGGTGATTTTAACTTTCATGATTTTTTTAAAGATTTTTAGAAGCTTTTTCTTACTTTGTACTTGCTTCAATAGTCACCACGGGAGACTAGGAAATGTGTTCACTTGTGCTACACACAGCAGGGCTTCAGCCTTGCTTTGTGTAGCAGAAATGCTCACTTGCTATGAGTACCAACTGCTGGGTGGCGCTCATTGCAATCCAGCAATGACAACCACAGTGGTCTGCTGTAGACCCCAGGTTATCTTACCAACCCATCGGCAACTTGTGGTCATGTGATACGGGCGCTGATGGACAGTATTTGTGACGTGCTTCCGGCACAATTGTGTTAATTCCTCTGTCAGAGAATGACAGCAGCATTTAATATGTTAACAGCCATGAGTGGATCTCGATTCCACTCACGGCTGTTAGGGGCATCATCAGCTGACTTGTGTCGGAAAAGTTGCGGGCTCATCGCCGGAGCCCGCAGCAAAAGGGGATGACCGTCTTAGAACTACACTATACATTTAAGGTGTTAAAAAGGGTTTAAAATGGGAGACCCCCAATAAATATTACATTGGGCCCCCTATAATTAATAACCAGCAAAACGCTAGTCACAGAACTTTCTCACGCTAGGGGAGACATCAGTGAGGTGAACGGCGTTCATTGGCTATGAACTCCACTCACTTTATTCATTTCACAGCAAAACACTGATGCTGTGCTATTATGCGCAGCTCAGAGTCTCTGCTGAACACCAGGCTGAATGCTGGCATCATGCCAACGTACAGCATGGCATTTAGATGTATCAGAGCTAGACTCGTAAGGTACAAATGGATTATGTTTTTGTCAGACAGGTGGCAAATATGGTTTTTTAATTTTTTTGTATTTTACAGGGGACATGGGCATTGATGGATTATCTTTTTGTTGGACAGGTGAGTAAAACTTTGCTTTGCTATTTTCATTTTTTAAATAAATATACAAAAGAGGGGGCTTGTTTAATTTAAATATAGGACTTTACACAGGCTGTGATTTTTTTTACAATTTGATTATGGGGTTAGTAATGTGGGCATTTTATTACTAACCTATGAGCTTGATGTCAGCTGCCAATAAAAAGCTCATATAAACCCCAAAACTATTACCCCAATTGCCATCGCACCAGGGCAAGTGGGAATAACTGAGGCTAAGTATCACAGGCAAAAACACAGGCAAAAACATATAAAATAGACTTTAAATAAGGTGCAAGTAGAATAATAAATTGGGTATATACAAAAAAAAACACAAATTTAGACCAAAAAAGGGCAAGAAGGCAATGATGAATAGGGGACAATATATTTAAGGAGCTCAACCATTTCAATGTCCTTTGATTAACTTCTTATATCTAACTATAGCAGCACTGACTGCAGCAGAATGCAGGTACATTCTTTACTTGTGAGGCAGATTCCTAATAGTGTTCGTTTTCTCACTGATGGTTTAGTAATTTTTACTTTATAATCATTGTCTTGATTGTAATAGAAATAATGCCCGAATACATACCTTTTACAATGGCGTACCGCTATGGGACCCATCGCCCCCTGCCTAGCTTCAAATCCAGAATTCAGATATAGTTGGAAGCAATAATGGAAGAGGGAGCATCAGCTCTATGTTTTATGTGGGGACCATAATATTTGTTTGGGGAATTCATACTATTTGTAGGGTTATTTTGGGGCCATCAAACTATTTTGAAGTGCTATGTGGAGGCAATCATAGGGCTGTGTGGGGCCAATTATACTGTTTAGATGGCTGAGTGGGGTCGATTATACTGTGTGGAGGGTTGTGCAGGGGCCATTATACTGTGTGGAGAGTTGTGTGGGAATCATTATACTGTCTGGACGGATTTTGAGAGGACATTATACTGTTTGGAGGGCCATTATAATGTGTAGAAGCCATTTTACAGTGTGGAGGGTTGTGTGTGGGGCACTATACAATAAGGAGGGCCATCATTCTTAATGGAGGACTGTGTGGGGGTCATCATATTGTGTATCGGGCTGTACCAGGGTCATAATACTGTGTGTCGGGGACTATGGGTGCCATCATTCTGTGTTGGGGTCACTGTTGGGGTATCATACTTTTCAGGTAGCGATGTAAGGTCATTCTACAGGGTAGGCCATTTATATGGATACACCTAAATAAAATGGGAATGGTTGGTGATACCAACTTCCTGTTTATGGCACATTAGTATATGAGAGGGGGAAAATTTTTCAAAATGGGTGGTGACAAGCATAAACAAGTGCCTTCAGATACGAGATGTGCAGCATCTGAAACATCGGATACTGGAAGCCTGTGCTAGCATTACTTCTGCGGTGTTGCTATCAGTGTGTCAAGAGTGGGAGAAGAGGGTTGCATTGATAATCCAACACAATGGGCAGCACTTTGAACACATTTTATAAGTGGTCATAAACTTGTAAATAACTAATGAAAAAATAAAGTTATGTTAAAACCAAGCACACCATTGTTTTTCTTGTGAAATTCTCAATAAGTTTGATGTGTCACATGACCCCCTTCCCATTGAAAAACATAAAATTGGATCCAAAATGGCCAACTTCAAAATGGCCGCCTTGGTGGCCACCGATATTGAAAAGTTTTCCCTCTCTCATACACTAATGTTCCACAAACAGGAAGTTGATATCACCAACCATTCCCATTTTATTTAGGTGTATCCATATAAATGGCCCACACTGTACTAAGGTACTGTGGAGGAATTTACTGTGGGGTATCTTACTGTGTTTGGGGGGAAATTTTTTGCCATCATACTTTATGGGGGGCCATGAAAGTGGTATCTTAGTTTGTGGGAACACTGAGGGCTCCAATAATGGAAAAATTACTTTATAGGGGCTGAAGAATTGTGGGACATGCTCTCCTGTGACCCTGCAAATATTTATTTATTTATTTTTTGTGGGAGATCATTTAGGACTTCTACTATGGGCTGCATGATTTCTATGTCTGCTACTGATCTTTTACTTAAAAGTGAGCCTTTAGGTTTTCCTTGACTAATGCTCATTTTCTTAGTCTTTGAAGGGTAGATTCCTGATCATCTTTTTTTTTTACTGGAGCTTTAGTAATCTAAAATACAGCCAAACAGCCAATACTGAGCTCTGTCCCCTTGGAACTGAGCGAAACATCAGCCATGTAGGAAGTTCTGAGAACTGAAGATAAAAATTATATAATTTTCCCCAACTGAATTTACTATTTTTTATAGAACTTTTGGGTTCCTTTCTGTTTCACAGGCAGCCTATGCTATTTGAAGTTCCGCTATTACAGAAATTAGGATAGTAGTGTATCGGCTAAATCATACAGAAGCAAAAGTCAGCTAAGTGATAACTGTCACAAAAATACTAAGTACAGTTTTCAGTTAAGCGCTATGTTTCCAATTAGGACCTAAAGAAATGTCTGTTTTCTTGGCCATAACGCTGGAAAGCTATGTAGAATCTTCTGTGACATAAGGTGGTCAGAGACTAGAAGGCTGTTGTTGATTAGCAGGAAAAAAAACATTTTTTAGTGATATAAAATTAAAATATATTAGTTTAACCCCTTCACTAGTGTTGAGCGATACGATACTGCAAGTATCGGGTATCGGCCGATATTGGCTGTATCGGAATTCCGATTCCGAGTACCGATATTTTCGTCATATCGGATACCGGAATCGGGATTGTCACTGTCACTGTCAGTGTCCGTCGGTCGGGTCTGTCAGGAGTCAGCGGCATTTACCCGGCAGAAGATCTCCGGCGGTCACATCCCGGACTGCTTCAAGGCCGCCATCCTCTTCTCCCCGGCGGTCACATGCAGTTTCTCGCGATAACTGCAGTGACTGCTGGGTAATCGCGGCCGTAAAGCAGTCCGATGACGTCACCGCCGGGGAAGCAGGTAATCAGCTGTGCTGCGCCGGGATGTCAGGCTCTGCCTGGCATTCCGATGTAGCAGAGCTGGATCGTCGTGGGACACTCGTTACTATGGACTGCGTCGGACAGGTGGTATACTGTTGGTTTGTTTTTTTTCTTTTTTTACAGGAGATCGATGGCGTCGCAGGAATGAGAGAGTAATAAAAAAAATGAAAACTGTGTTGTCTCTTTTATTTCATTAAAAGACTTTTTTCTTGCTGTGTCTTTTTTTATACATTTAATAACTTTGGGATTAATAATGGATCGGTGTCTTATTGACGCCTATCCATTATAAACTGGGCTTATTGTCACCGTGCAATCAACGGTGACATTAACCCCTTATTACCCCACTTGCCACCGCTACAGGGCAGTGGGAAGAGCCGGGTAAAGTGCCACAATTGGCACATCTTTTGATGCGCCAAATGTGGGGCTGCTGTAGCCTGGTATTATCAGGCTGTTGAGGGCCAAAATCCATGGGCCTTGACAGTCTTTTAATACCAGGCCGCAGCAGTCTGCATTTTACTTGGCTGGTTAACAAAAATAGGGGGACCCCTACGCTGTTTTTTTTTCGAGGGGATCCCCTATTTTTGTTAACCAGCCAAGCTAAGCAGACTGCTGTGGCCTGGTATTATCAGGCTTGCAAGGTCTGATATGGATATTGGATCCTTACCAGCCTGAAAAACCAGGCCTCAGCGGTCTGCTTCATCTGGCTGGTTAACAAAAATAGGGGGGACCCCACGCCAATTTTTTTCGAGGGGATCCCCTATTTTTGTTAATCAGCCAAGATATGCAGACTGCTGTGGCCTGGTATTATCAGGCTGGCAAGGTCCATGGATCTTGGCTCCTTAACAGCCTGAAAATCCAGGCCTCAGCGGTCTGCTTCATCTGGCTGGTTAACAAAAATAGGGGGGACCCCACGCCATTTTTTTTTCGAAGGGAACCCCTATTTTTGTTAATCAGTTCCCTTTGACGTCACTGATGGTGTCCCTGGCTGACCTGAAGTGAAAGTGGAAAGCAATCAATTAAGCTTTCCACTTCCTCTCCTGTCAGCCAGGAGAGGAGCTCATTCATTTGGGGGTTTACTGTGAGGCTGCAGCATTAGCTGCGGTCCCTGCAGTAAACATTAACCCTTTCTGAAGGATTACACCGTGGGACCTGACTGTGCATCGGATTGGTAAGAATAATTTTGCTTTATTATTTTATTTTTATTACAGGAAATGGTTTTAGCAGGTAAATAAAATATGGTCAAAACTGTGTGATTATTTCATTAAACTTCTTTTTTATTAAAGTGTGTGGTTTGATTTTTCTTTCATACAATAGGATTAATAATTGATAGTTGTCTAATTGACAGCTCTCAATTATTAACCTGGCTTAAAGTGACCTTTCAATTGCAAGGTCATTTTAACCCCTTATTAACCCATTCGCCACCCCTACAGGGCAATGGGAATAGACGGGCAAAGTGCCAGAAAGGGCAAATCTAATTAGAGATTTGCCCTTTCTGGGGTGTCTGGGGGCAGATGTTAAGTAGCCGGGGGGGGGCAAAAAAAATGGTCCCTCTCTGGGCTATTATTATCTGCCCCCACTCACTGGCTTTGTCTGTCTGGTTGCGAAAATAGGGCGGGAGCCCACGCATTTTTTTTCAGCAATTTTACACCTCATATATATATATACATGTCATTGAATTTGTGACACATATATATATATATATTTATATTTATAGTTCATACACTTCTACATAGTATAATAGCCGCTAATTCAATTGCCGGCTTTTGTGAAAATGCAGAACCCGACATGAAATGACACTTGGTGTACATAGGGTTAACCATGTCTTTTCATGTCCTTTGCTATCTGATTTGCACAAACAATTACATGAGTGTAAGTGTGCAAAATTTCACACCTGTAGTGGTTAATTAAAGGTGTAAATTCGTAGCAAAAAAGTCTGTTTTTTTTACAACGAATTTACACCTTTAATTAACCCCTACAGGTGTGAAATTTTGCACACATAGACTGATGTAATTGTTTGTGCAAATCAGATAGCAAAGGACATGAAAAGACATGGTTAACCCTATGTACACCAAGTGTCATTTCATGTAGGGTGCTTATGTCTTTTCACAGAAGCCGACTTTACCCGGCAATTGAATCAGAGGATATTTTACTATGTAGAAGTGTATAAACTATACATATATGTATATATATATGTCACAATGACATGTATATATATATATATGTATTCTATGTGTGTATATTTAGTGTTTACAAGGAAAGAAAGAGGTTTTTTTAGTTGCGATATTTTGTTCCCATAGACTTACATGGGACTTCCGGTATCGGTATCGGGTATCGCCGATATTTTAATGGTATCGGCGATACCATTCCGATTCCGATACTTTTGGATATCGGAAAGTATCGCTCAACACTACCCTTCACCCCCAAGGGTGGTTTGCACGTTAATGACCGGGCCAATTTTTACAATTCTGACCACTGTCTCTTTATGAGGTTATTACTCTGGAACGCTTCAACGGATCTTCGCGATTCTGAGATTGTTTTCTCGTGACATATTGTACTTCACGTTAGAAGTAAAATTTCTTCGATATAACTTGCGTTTATTTTTGAAAAAAACGCAAATATGGCGAAAATTTTTAAAATTTTGCAATTTTCAAACTTTGAATTTTTATTCCCTTAAAACAGAAATATGTCACATAAAATAGTTAAGAAATAACATTTCCCACATGTCTACTTTACATCAGCACAATTTTGGAACCAAAATTTTTTTTTGTTAGGAAGTTATAAGGGTTAAAAGTTGACCAGCGATTTCTCATTTTTACAACAAAATTTACAAAGCCATTTTTTTTAGGGACCACCTCTCATTTGAAGTCACTTTGAGGGGTCTATATGGCAGAAAATACCCAAAAGTGACACCATTCTAAAAACTGCACCCCTCAAGGTACTCAAAACCACATTCAAGAAGATTATTAACCCTTCAGGTGCTTCACAGGAACTAAAGCAACGTGGAAGGAAAAAATGAATATTTAACTTTTTAGCCACAAAAATGATCTTTTACAAACTTTTTTTTTTTTTTCACAAGGGTAAAAGGAGAAAATGGACAGATAAGGTTGTTATGCAATTTCTCCTGAGTACGCCAATACCCAATATGTGGGGGAAAACCACTGTTTGGGCACACGGCAGAGCTCGTAAGGGAAGGAGCGCCGTTTGACTTTTTCAAACTAAAATTGGCTGGAATTGAGATTGGACGCCATGTCGTGTTTGGAGAGCCCCTGATGCGCCTAAACAGTGGAAACCCCCACAAGTGACACCATTTTAGAAACTAGACACCCTAAGGTACTTATCTAGATCTGTTGTGAGCACTTTAAACCCCCAAGTGTTTCACAAAAGCTTATAATGCCTGGGTGTGAAAAAAAAAAAAAACAATTTTCCACAAAAATGATTTTTTAGTCCCAAATTTTTGAAATTTCCCAAGGAAATTGGACCCCAAAAGTTGTTGTCCAATTTGTCCTGAGTATGCTGATACCCCATATGTGGGGGGGGGAAACTGTTTGGGTGCACGGCAGGGCTTGGAAAGGAAGTAGTAACGTTTTGGAATGCAGACGTTGATGGGGGTCATGTTCCGTTTGCAGTGCCCCAGATGAGCCTAAATAGTGGAAACCCCCCACAAGTGACCCCATTTTGGAAACTAGACCCCATAAGGAACTTATCTAGATCTTTGGTGAGCACTTTGAACCCCCAAGTGCTTCACACAAGTTTATAATGCCCGGGCATGAAAATAAAAAATCCTATTTTTTTCCCACAAAAATTATCTTTTAGTCACTAATTTTTTATTTTCCCAAGGGTAACAGGAGAAATTGGACCACATATGTTGTTGTCCAATTTGTCCTGAGTACGCTGATACCCCATATGTGGGGGGGAACCACTGTTTGGGCTCACGGCAGAGCTCGGAATGGAAGGAGCGCCATTTGACTTTTTCCAACCAAAATTGGCTGGAATTGAGATTGGATGCCATGTTGCATTTGGAGAGCCCCTGATGTGCCTAAACAGTGGAAACCCCCCACAAATGACCCCATTTGGGAAACTAGACCCCCTAATGAACTTTTCTAGATCTTTGGTGAGCAATTTGAACCCCCAAGTGCTTCACACAAGTTTATAATGTAGAGCCGTAAAATTTAAAAATCATATTTTTTCCACAAAAATGATCTTTTCACCCCAATTTTTTTTTTCCAAGGGTAACAAGACTCCAAAAGTTATTGTGCAATTTGTCCTGAGTGCGCTGATACCCCATATGTGGGGGTAAACCACTGTTTGGGTGCATGGCAGAGTTTGGAAGGGAAGGAGCGCCGTCTGACTTTTTCAACGCAGAATTGGCTGGACGCCATATCGTGTTTGGAGAGCTCCTGATCTGCCTAAACAGTGGAAACCCCCATAAATGACACCATTTTGGAAACTAGACCCCTCAAGGAACTTATCTAGATGTGTGGTGAGAACTTTTAACCCCCAGGTGTTTCACTAAAGTTTATAACGTACAGCCGTAAAATAAAAATCCTTTTTTTTTTTACAAAAATGATGTTTTCGCCCCCAATATTTTATTTTCACAAGGGTAACAGAAGAAATTGGAACCCAAATGTTGTTGTCCAATTTGTCCTGAGTACGCTGATACCCAATATGTGGGAGAAAACTACTGTATGGGCGCACGTCAGGGCTCGGAAGGGAAGTAGTGACGTTTTGGATTGCAGACTTTGATGGAATGGTCTGGGGGCGTCATGTCACATTTGGAGAGCCCCTGATGCACCTATACAGTGGAAACCCCCCACAAGTGACCCCATTTTGGCAAATAGACCCCACAAGGAACTTATCTAGATATGTGGTGAGCACTTTGAACCCCGAAGTGCTTCACAGAAGTTTATAACGTACAGCCGTAAAAATAAAAAATCTTTTTTTTTTTCACAAAAATGATTTTTTTGCCCCCAATATTTTATTTTCACAAGGGTAACAGGAGAAATTGGACCCCAAAAGTTGTTGTCCAATTTGTCCTGAGTACGCTGATACCCAATATGTGGGAGAAAACTAGTGTATGGGCGCACGTCAGGGCTCGGAAGTGAAGTAGTGACGTTTTGGATTGCAGACTTTGATGGAATGGTCTGGGGGCGTCATGTCGCATTTGGAGAGCCCCTGATGCGCCTAAACAGTGGAAACCCCCCACAAGTGACCCCATTTTGGAAAATAGACCCCACAAGGAACTTATCTAGATGTGTGGTGAGCGCTATGAAGCCCCAAGTGCTTCACAGAAGTTTATAATGTACAGCCGTAAAAACAAAAAAATAATTTTTTTTGTTCAAAAATTATATTTTCGCCCCCAGTTTTTTATTTTCCCAAGGGTAACAGAAGAAATAGGACAAATTGCACAATAACTCTTGGGGTCCAGAGTATGCTGATACCCCATATGTGGGGATAAACTACTGTTTGGACGCATGGCAGAGCTGAGAAGTGAAGGAGCACCGTTTGACTTTTTCAACGCAGAATTGGCTGGAATTGAGATCAGACGCCATGTCACATTTGGAGAGCCCCTGATGTGCCTAAACAGCGGAAACCCCCCAATTCTAACTCCAACCCTAACCTCAACACACCCCTAACCCTAGTCCCAACCCTAACCACAAACCTAACCCTAACACACCCCTAATCCCAACCCTAACCCTAATCCTAACTTTAGCGCCAACCCTAACCCTAACTTTAGCCGCAACCCTAACCCTAATGGGAAAATGGAAATAAATACTTTTTTTTAATTTTATTATTTTTCCCTTACTAAGGGGGTGATAAAGGGGGGTTTGATTTACTATTTATAGCGGGTTTTTATGATTGGCAGCTGTCACGCTAAAAGACGCTTTTTATTGCAAAAATAGTTTTTGCATCATCACATTTTGAGAGCTATAATTTTTGCATATTTTGGCCCACAGAGTCATGTGAGCTCTTATTTTTTGCGGGACGAGTTGACGTTTTTATTGGTACCATTTTTGAGCACGTGACGTTTTTTGATCGCTTTTTATTTCGATTTTTGGGAGGTTAGAATGAACAAAAATCAGCAATTCATGAATTTTTTTTGGGGGAGGCGTTTATACCGTTCCGCGTGTGGTAAAATTGATAAAGCAGTTTTATTCTTCGGGTCAGTACGATTATGGCGATACCTCATTTATATCATTTTTTTATGTTTTGGCGCTTTTATAGAATAAAAACAATTTTATATAAAAAATAATTATTTTTGCATCGCTTTATTCTGCGAGCTATAACTTTTTTATTTTTTCGCTGATGATGCTGTATGATAGCTCGTTTTTTGCGGGACAAGATGACGTTTTCAGCGGTGCCATGTTTTTTTATATCGGTCTTTTTGATCGCGTGTTATTCCACTTTTTGTTCGGCGGTATGATGATAAAGCTTTGTTTTTATGCTTCGTTTTTTTTTTTTTTTTAAGGGGTTCACTAAAGGGTTAACTAGTGGGACAATTTTATAGGGGGGGTCGTTACGGACGCGGCGATACCAAATATGTGTACTTTTAATGCTTTGTTTTTTTTATTTACAGGAAGAAGTGAATTTATTGGGGAATATTTTTTTTTTTTTTTATTTATTTTGGATTTTTTTTTAAAACATGTTTATTTTTATTTTTTTTAACTTTTTTACTTTGTCCCAGGGTGGGACATCACTGTATTTTGTCAGATCGCTGGTGTGACAGTGTGCACAGCACTCTGTCACACCAGCGATCGCTCAGGCAGTGCAGCAGGCTTCTCAGTGCCTGCTCTCAGCAGGCACTGAGGAAGCCGCCTCCCTCCAGGACCCCGGCGCCATCTTGGATCCGGGTCCTGGGAGGGAAGAAGCCCTCAGAACAGCGCGATCACATCGCGCTGCTCTGAGGGTCTCAGGGGGCGCGCAGGGAGCCCCCACCCTGCGCGATCCTCCCCTGTGCCCCCAGTACACCGCGATCATGTTTGATCGCGGTGTGCAAGTTGTTAATGTGCCGGGAGCGGTCCGTGACCGCTCCTGACACACAGTCATGGGTGTCAGCTGTGATAATCAGCTGACACCCGGCCGCGATCGGCTGCGCTCCCCCCGGGAGCGCGTCCGATCGCACGAGACGTACTATCCCGTCCATGGTCATACGGGCCCAGGTACCATGGACGGGATAGTACGTCCAATGGCAGTAAGGGGTTAAAACTAGTGATGAACTTTGCTCGAGGATAGTCAGATATCACTCGAGTATCTAGGTGCCCGGATATGCTTGGCACTCGTCAAACATTGGCTGGTGCTTAGTTTGAATGCTTGAATACCCTATTTGGAAACATGCAGGGATTGCCTGATAGTCACTGTAATGCCGTAACAACCTCAGGTCTAATCTTGTGTTTTGCTGTTTCTATGCAATACATTCTGCATTTAGCCTAGGGACAGGTGGAGCAGGGAGCGTGGCTGGATGCAGCCTCTAGGCAGGGCTTAGAGCTTTGCAGACTGTTTCTAAATATATAGCTGCTACAGGTGACCACATTTTGGGGGGGGGCTGAAAAAAATGACTTTATTGTCATCCATACAGTTTAACCTATTTTGTGTGAAATTACAGTGGTTTAAATTTTTTAAAAACCACTTTGTCTGCTACAGGTGAAAAAATCTTTTGTTACAAAAATTGACTATTGTCATCCATACAGCTTAAGCTGTAATTTAAATGTTAAATTAAAATAAAAAACACTTGGCCCGCTACAGGTGACCAAAATTTTGGTTCCAAAAATGACTATTAGAGGACAAGGGACTTGGGGGGAGGGAGAGTCAGCTCACTGTATGGCTTGAATACAAAGCAGGAAAGATGACTCCAGTGGGACCAACTCAACTGAAGTAAGTAAAATCCATGTTTATTTGTTCATCTAAAAACAGTTGGAGACAGTGTGCATATCATCCAGCAGTGTAGAAATTAGACTAATGAAAGCCTTACTCACGGTAAGGGTGCTTATGCCGGAGTTACAAATATGTACAAAGCATTTAAAATCAAATGTTGGTAACAAGCCAATCACAATGAAGCAAATTCATTGAAAGTTATGGGAAACACCTGGGGAAAAAAGCCAAGATCAACGGAGCTGACCATAGGTTTAATGAAATACTCAACTGGTATACGTTTGTTGTGTGAATGGATGCATATTTCTAATGAAAAAAATAATAATTTTTTATGTATGTCTAGATCATGTTTAATGTGCAATTGATTGCCCATTTTTATTTAATATTGTAGAATAATATCCTGTCTGACATTTAAGCCAGCTGGAGCCCTAGTATAAAGTTTAAAAATCTAGAAGGATTCACAGTTAAGAATAATTCTTCTATAGTTGCTTCCACTTGCTGGTTTGTTGACTTTCTTAATGGCCTTAAATTGAATTAATAACTTGAAACATGTGTTTTCTGATGTGCTTTTTTAATGGCCCTATGGTACAACCCACGTATTGAATACAGCATTGTTGTAGTCTATAAGTTATATGACACCCTTTGTATTGCAATTCATGAAATGTTTAATAGGGAAGGAGAGCCCAGTGGAAAAGAAAGTAAAAGTATTGGTTTTATGGCCCTGTGCACATGAGATGCATTTGTTGCTGTCAAACATGAAAAAACCTTTTAATGCTAACCATGTATCAGTTGGTATGTGTGTTTTATGTTTAAACAAGCTAGGAGAAAGTAAAGCGCCAAGAGTTGGTGCTTTTTGGCTATATTTTTTAAATGAACACTTTGATTCCTAATGGCTTAAATAGCGAAATAGAACTATTTGCCTTCAATAAATGATAGAGCAGCCATTATGTGCAAGCCATATTAGCACTCAATAGCCTGAATAGCCTGAAATTTCTAATTAATCATGTTTCCAATAAACAATTAAGCATCTACTTTGTGTTAGATACATAAGTGCACCAGAAACGCACAGGACCATCCCTGACGAAGGAATCTGAGATTCCAAAACGAGTAGGATTTTGGGTCCTCGGTGTGCTCCGTAGCCTAGTCACATGTCTGTACACGTGACTGTGATGTCACGCAAGGTCCTGCAGGCTTTCCTGCACCTTGTTGGCTTCTATTTGGAAACGCTGTCAGCGCTACTTTTCAAAGCGTGACACTCTGCATCAGAGGCATCCGTCACCGGCCGGGACGGCACCTCATCTTCAACATTTGAACTACTTGGCATACTAGCCGCTCCTTGCACTACAGCAGAGTGCACCGCTGGTAAATCTATTGGTAACTATACTAGACACTCTTAAGGAGAAGTCTCTTGGAAATCACAGTCTCATAGCAGGAGGACCTTCTCCATTGTCTGACTTCACGGGAAATCCTCTCCTCTTTCCCGACATCTCTCTACTAAGGTATTTAACTCTTAATAGGAACACAGCATTATAGGTTGCTACGGCTTTATTCTTACTTTTTGGTTCCAACAAATAATTTTAAGGTCTTTGAGCGCAGATAACCCTTATGTTTTAATACTAGATCTTAGACTGGACAAATTGAGTGGTTTTGTCTCATAATTTGCTGCTAGAGACCTGTTGGGTGATGCGCCCTGGGTTTTTATATTTTTCTGCTTTTCTGGCTATATATCTAATGTCCATATTATTATAGTCTGATGACTACTGTCATCCATATAGTTTAACATGCTTTGTATTAAATTACGGTGGTTTTAAATGTTTAAAAACAGTTTGGCCTGCAACATGTGACCACATTTTTTGTTCCCAAAACTGGCTATTGTCATCCATATAGTATAACCTGCTTTGTATGAAATTAAGGTGCTTTGAATTTTTAAAAAAACAGTTGGCCTCTACAGGTGACCAAAATTTGTTCAAAAAATGGACTATTGTCATCCACGCAGTTTAACATGCTTTCTGTGAAGTTATGGTGGTTTGAAATTTTTAAAAATCGCTCGGCCTGCTACAGGTGACAACATTTTTTGTTCCAAAAATCAACTATTGTCATCCATACTGTTTAATCTGTTTTGTGTGAAATTACGGTGGTTTGAAATTATTAAAAACTGATTGTCCTGCTACAGGTGACACATTTTTCTTTGCAACAACTGACTATTGTCATAAATACAGTTTACCCTGTGTTCTGCCCATCTGAGTACAGGGCAGTATGTTTTGTACTGTGTGCTGGTTTGTTTGTTATAGCACCATAAAGTGGTGGCTGAATTTATAGCCTGTGCCTTTAACAAGCATATAGAGTATTGCATTGTGGGATTGAAGCAAGGTATTCTGGGAAGAAGAAACTCCATTTTCTTCCATGTACGTCAGGGAATACACGTGTTCATGTGCTCTCCTGTAACCTCTCCAACTTGAGTTTGCTATCCTGGTAAAGCATATCTGGTAAGATCAATATCTTCTCTAGCAGTGCAGTGTTTAGGAGGTTATTAACTGTATAGCAGTCAGTGCATAAGAGATGTTATTAGAATCCTGTGTAAAGTTTGCATCATACTGTATACTTTCTTGTTAATTGTAAAGTGTCAGCTGTGTGCCCAATACTTATCTATGTCATTTGTATTTTTATAGTTTTACCGCGCATGTTCTATACTGTTCACCAATAAACAAGTTAGACTACAGAGGACAGTCTGCTGCACGGAACTGTGGTTTAGGCTGTATGCTAGATTGCACACCGTGTCAACGTGTATGAAGACAGAACAGTAAAACAGATGCTAGACGCCTGCGATAGTGAATACGACTTAAGTAGCCGCTTGTACCCACACCGCACTGCCTGTGGATACTACAGCGGCCACCATACAGTCACAAGTACCGAGAGTGCAGCCCGTCATCAAGCGCTTCATCTTCCCGTCACGCGGAATCCGCCACGCATAGACTGTTTCCCGCTAATATACTCAGCAGTACGCAGCAAAGCGCACAATGTCTCAAAACAGCACATCCTCACTCAAAACAAGGTCACGAGCAAGCTCCAGCAGGTCGTCATTAGCAGAGCTCGCTGCCGTCGCCCGTGCAGAAACCGAGGCAGCCAAAGCAAGATCCTCCTTCGCTGAAAGAGAGATGCACCTAAAGCTGAGGCAGGCAGCGCAAGATGAAGATAATGCACGTTTGCAGGCAGAGAGAGAAGCGGAAACTGCACGTTTGCAAGCAGAGAGAGAGGCCAAAACCACACGCCTGCAAGCTGAAACTGCACGTTTGCAAGCAGAGAAAGAAGCGGAAACTGCATGTTTGCGAGCATAGCTAGAAAAACTTGTGGCAGACAAAGAGACAGCAGCTGCAATTGCTAAAGCAGAGTATTTGGAAGCTATGAAGTATCCTGATTGTGAGAGACGCAGCAACATTCGCGGACCAGATCTAGAACAGCAAGATCCAGTGCAGCGTGTCGCGGAGTACATCCGTCAACATTCCGGCATGGATGACAGCCCTGATGCACCACATTGACCAGTCTACGCCGGTTACCAACGATCCAACCCCGAACTTCGTTACCACAAACATGGAGTCGTCCAGTACAGAGATGTCGACCACAGCTGCTGTTCCACTGAGTGGAAGGTACCGCTCCTATCCCGCCTTAAAGAGACACCTTCTGCACCGAGAAGGTACTGCACAGACTATACAAAGTCAGAAGCGTCTCACAGGTATGGTGATACACCACACACTAGACATGACTATAACACACCAGCTCGTGCCAGCACTGACCAAGCCACCATAGACTTTGCAAAGTTCCTTGCCCGCCAAGAACTGGTTACAAAAGGACTTGTAAAGTTCACTGATAAACCCGAGAACTATAGGTCATTGTGAGCCTCGTTCTGGAACGCCATTCATGGTCTGGACCTTTCCAGTAGCAAGGAGTTAGATCTCCTAGTAAAGTGGCTCGGAAGTGAGTCGGTTGAGCATGCCAAAAGACTAAGAGACATCAATATAAAGCATCCACACATAGGTCTACGCAAAGTGTGGGAAAGACTTGATGAATACTATGGGACAGTAGAAGTCATAGAGAATGCTTTATACAAAATAATTGATGATTTTCCTAAGATAGGACCTAAAGGTTATCAAAAGCTTAGAGAATTGAGTGATTTATTGATAGAGTTACAGGTTGCCCAAGAGGAAGGAGACTTGCCCGGATTGGCATTCTTAGACACCGCTAGGGGTGTCAATCCAATAATACAAAAACTTCCTTACAATCTACAAGAAAAGTGGGTTACATATGGTTCACGGTATAAACAAAATCATAATGTTCCATTCCCTCCTTTCACTGTATTCGTAGAATTTGTCATCCAACAAGCTAAAATCAGAAATGACCCTAGTTTTTACTTTATTCTGTCATGTTCCACTGCCCCGGTGTCAAACCCAGTAGGACACCCGTGGCAGTCCACAAAACTAACATTGTTTCCACAAGTCCTCATCACAATGCGAGTAAACCCCCTCCGGATGAGAACAAGCCTCAGGATGTCAGTAAACATTGTCCTCTACACAAGAAACCACATCCTCAACTAAAATGCAGAGCCTTCAGGGAGAACTCTTTGGAGGATCGCAAGGGTTTCCTCAAAGAGAACAACATCTGCTTCAAATGTTGTGCCACAACCTCTCACCTCGCCAGGAACTGTGAAGCTAGCACGAAATGTGCAGAATGCAGCAGCACGGATCACAATACAGCCTTGCACCCTGGACCACCTCCACAAGTGTTATCACAAGCAGAGGAGCACGATGGGAAGGAGAAGAACACTGATGAAGATACCCCTGTGGTCAGCGCTCAATGTACGGAGATCTGTAAAGGACTCAAAGGAGGAAGGTCCTGTTCAAAAATCTGCCTTGTCCAAGTCTACCCTGCAGGCCGCAAAGACAAAGCCCTCAAGATATATGTAATCCTGGATGACCAAACTAAAAGGTCTTTAGCCAGGTCCATCTTCTTTGACAACTTCAGCATTGTAGGCCCTGGTTCTCCCTACTCCCTGAGGATGTGTTCAGGTACCGTTGAGACGGCGTGGAGAAAAGCGGCTGGATACAAGGTGGAGTCCATAGATGGTCAAACCTGCCTATCGCTATCAACCATCCTGGAGTGCAACCAGATTCCCGACAACAGGTCAGAGATACCATCACCGGAGGTGGCGACACATCACCCCCATCTGAAGCGTATAGCCCACCTGATACCTGAGTTGGATCCAGAAGCCCCAATAGCCCTACTCCTGGGAAGAGATATACTACGAGTCCACAAGACTAGAGAATATATAAACGGCCCCAAAAATGCTCCGTACACTCAGAGGCTCGACCTTGGATGGGTCATCATAGGAGACGTCTGTCTAGGAGGAGCACACAAGCTGGCCTCAGTCAACAGTATGCTCACCAGCACACTTCCGGCCATGTCACAATAATCTGCTGGTAAAGAAATTGCCAAACAGCACTTCCCTACCTTGCCCTTTTTCAGTACCTACCAACGAAGACCACGCCTGTGAAGGTGAACAAGACCACATGGGATGTACAGTCTTCCACAGGACAAAGGAAGACGACAAGGTAGCGATGTCCATAGAAGATAGGATGTTCCTGGACATCATTGATAGACAAATAGTCAAAGACAAATCGAACAGTTGGGTCGCACCCTTACCATTTCGACCTCAGAGAAGGCGCCTACCCAACAACAGGGAACTGGTCTACAGCCGATTCATCTCCCTCAGACACAAGCTTAAGAAGTCAAATGAGACGAAGGAACACTTCTTTACCTTCATGGGAAGGATATTCCAGAACAACTATGCAGAGATTGCACCTGCACTTCGGCCCTCAGAGGATGTGTTGGTACCTGCCCATCTTCGGAGTATACCATCCAAGAAGCCAGGTCAAATAACTAGGCATGTGTATTGATGCTGTCATATGTGCCATAATGTGAAGATACATCTTTTCTTGCAGGTCATACATATGCAAAGCCAGACCCCTTCCATGTATTGTATTCGTGAAAGACGGTTGCTCGATCGGTATTCATGCAATCCTGTGTTCCGTCAATCTGTAACTATGTGGGTCCACTGCATCCTGATAGTGCATGTTGAAGGCCTGCAGGAGCTCTCTGCACTTCTTTCTGCTAATAATGAGGAACAAGTCTCTTTCTGTGCTCTTGCGGTTAGTGTAGTTACTTGCCTAAACCGTGAGAATCCGGGAAGTGGATTTACAAGCTTACGTACGTTTGCCAAAGTCCAATAATCCTCCGATTATTTACTAAATAGTAAGTGCACATGATTCAGGGTGCTTGTGGCCCTGCTTTCAGATGGTAAAGGACTTAAGTAACCCTTCAAAGACAGAATGATGCTCATTGCTAAGTAGGCTATACAACCGCCTAGGTATTGTAGTTTGTTTTTACTGTCGCAAGGGCCAGATCCTAAGATTTGACCGCAGACACTCTGTTGATTGAACATGCCAGCGTAAATAGGCAGACTGTGGGTCAGAGTGGGAAGTAGGTACTCCCACGAGGCCTTGATCGACCTTCGCCTGTGAAATGAGTAGCTCCTGTGCCATCCACAGAAGTCAAGACACAAAGACTTTGTATTTTCTGTGACACATCAGTCAAAATAATCGCAGCATAGCATACCTCAAAACCATAGCTGTCAATGAACAGAGCCGCATCGGGTTTGTGATGAGCCGGACTAAACTGGCACCACTCCGCGAACACACAGTACCCAGACTGGAACTCTGCACTGCTGTCCTTGCAGTTGATTTGGCCGAGCTTATCTCAGGTGTGATGAATCTGGAGACCAAAGAAGCAGAGTTCTACACTGATAGCAAGGTGGTACTGGGATACATCTGCAATGAAACGCGACGCTTTTATGTCTACATCAGCAACCGGATACTGAGGATAAGAAGATCTACCTGCCCTAGTCAGTGGCAATATGTACCTACTCACCTCAATCCTGCGGACCATGCGACTAGATCTGTTGCTTCAAGTCATCTTAAGAACACTACCTGGTTCACAGGCCCTGCTTCCTTGTACCATTCGATGCCCCACATCGACAGGCCTGAAACGTTCGAACTGGTGGATCCAGATGCCGACGAGGAGCTCCATCCTCGAGTGTCTGCTCTGTATACAGGGATTTCAAGTCGTTACCTGGAATCTCATCGATTCAGCAGGTTCTCAACCTGAAAGTCACTTGTTCGAGTCGTTGCTTGTCTACTTCATGTGGCCCAGTCCTACAAGTCAGCATTACCTGCAAGCCAGAGATCTTGTAAAGGTTGGCATAACTGCAAGCATGCTTTTACTGCCCTCCACTTGGAAAGAGCCAAGGTTACAATACTTTGTGTTGTGCAAAGTGAAACCTACCCCAGAGAAATAGACAACCTCAACAAGGGACAATCCATTTCTAGAGATAGTGTCTTGAAAAAGATTGATCCAACTATTCTCACTCCCGCCATGCTACTCACTCAGAAAACCAACACTCCCAGCGCTCCACTGGGAGAATTCAACAACAACTACCTCTACAGGCATCAATGGAGACAAGTTCAAAGTCTCTCCAATACTTTCTGGGACAGATGGAGAAAACAATATCTCTCTACCCTACAGCCTAGAAAGAAGTGGCAGATCGACAAGCCGAATATCAAACCAGGTGATATTGTGCTCATGAAGTTCAGCCAGTCACACAGAAATGAGTGGCCATTAGGCCTCATCATCAAGGTATTCCCAAGCAAGGGTGAGAAGGTGCGCAAGGTCGAGGTCAAAGTGTGGAAGGCTGGGGAGAGTAAATTATTCCTCAGACCAGTTGCAGAACTAGTTTTACTGCTTTCGCCAAAAGAGCCTGTATGTGGCATCAGTTGATGCCAAGCGGGGAGTGTTCTGCCCATCTGAGTACAGGGCAGTATGTTTTGTATTGTGTGCTGGTTTGTTTGTTATAGCAGCATCTAGTGGTGGCTGAATTTATAGCCTGTGCCATTAACAAGCAAATAGAGTATTGCATTGTGGGATTGAAGCAAGGTATGCTGGGAGGAAGAAACTCCATTTTCTTCTATGTACTTCAGGGAATACACGTGTTCATGTGCTCTCCTGTAACCTCTTCAACTTGAGTTTGCTATCCTGGTAAAGCATATCTGGTAAGATCAGTATCTTCTCTAGCAATGCAGTGTTTAGGAGGTTATTAACTGTATAGCAGCCAGTGCATAGGAGATGTTAAGCAATGCAGTGTTTAGGAGTTTATTAACTGTATAGCAACCAGTGCATAGGAGATGTTATTAGACTGTTATTAGAATCCTGTGTAAAGTTTGCATCATACTGTATACTTTCCAGTTAATTGTAAAGTGTCAGCTGTGTGCCCAATACTTATCTATGTCATTTGTATTTTTATAGTTTTACCGCGCATGTTCTATACTGTTCACCAATAAACAAGTTAGACTACAGAGGACAGTCTGCTTATTTGGAGTACGGAATTGTGGTTTAGGCTGTATGCTAGATTGCACACCGTGTCAACATGTATGAATGCAGAACACCCTGCTTTGTGTGAAATTACGATGTTTTGAAATTTTAAAAAAAATGCTGGCCTGCTACAGGTGACCATTTTTTTTAAATGAAAAAACTTTAGTTTCAATTAATCAAGGTAACTTGGCTTCCAGAGACCTAGCAATCAGAAAATGCGTAATATACCCGGTAAGGGATGAGGAAGTGGAAGTGCTGATGATGGTACATGCAGACAGCAAGGATGTGGGGTAGGAGCGACTGCACCTGTTGCTGAGCACAAGGAACATGCTCATCCACAGCTTCTTGTTCCACTTTGCAGGGAGGCAAGAGACACCACTTCTGAAGCCACACCAGTGTGAACAGGTGGTCGGTTAGATAACAGATAATGCTTCCAGCATGCCTGCCAGCTCGACCCAGTCTTCCACATGGTCCAGTCCCACCACCCATGAATCTGGATCACTTAATCATCACCACGTTGAGTTGCAGAAAACCAGTGATCTCACAGTAGGACACTCTGAGGAGCTCAAAACATCATCATTTATTGATTTCAGGTTACGTCTGAAGGATCCAAATGTGGTGGATAACTGGACGTGTTGGGGCACAGAATTCCAGAAGATGTGGGGTATTCAGGAGAAATCTTTGAGGCGATTGGGTGAGGAGCAAATAAGTGTGGAGGAGAGAAAGAGATCTTGGGAGGACCGAAGATTACGTGAGGGAAGATATTGAGAGATTAGTTCGGAAATATATGGAGGAGAAAGGTTATGGATGGCTTTGTAGGTCAATGTTAGTAGTTTAAAATTGATACACTGGGAAATTGGGAGCGAGTGAAAGGATTTGCAAAGAGGGGAAGCTGGAGTGTAGCGAGGCGAGAGATTAATTAGTTGGGCAGCAGAGTTCAGGATGGACTGGAAGGGTGCAAGAGTGTTAGAAGGTAGGCCACAGAGGAGGATGTTGCAGTAGTTGAGGCGGGAGATGATTAGGGCATGCACAATCATTTTGGCAGTGTGAGGGTTGAGGAAAGGACGTATTCTGGAAATATTTTTCAGCTGGAGGTGACAGGAGGTGGCGAGAGCTTGGATGTTTTGTTTGAAGGACAGGGCAGAGACAAGGGTTACACTGATGCAGCGGATTTCTGGGACAGGGGAAAGTGTGATTTCATTTATTGTGATAAATAGATCAGGTAGGGAAGGTATGCGAGATGTAGGAAAGATAAATAGTTCGGATTTGTCTAGATTGAAGTTGAGGAAGCGAGAGGAGAAGAAGGAGGATATGGATGATAGACACTCTGGGATTCTGGAGAGCAGAGAGGTGACATCTGGACCAGAGAGGTAGATCTGAGTGTCATCAGCATATAGATGGTACTGGAAGCCATAGGACATTTATGAGTTGTCCCAGGCAAAGGGTATAGATTGAGAAGAGAAGGGGTCCTAGGACAGAGCCATGAGGGACACCAACAGAGAGGGGGTGAGATGAGGAGGAAGTGTGGGAGTAGGAAATGCTAAACGTGAGGTTAGTAAGGTATGAGGAGAACCAGGATAGGGTAAAGTCTTTCACACCAAAGGAAGAGAGGATCTGTAGTAGGAGGCAGTTGTCAACTGTGTCGAAGGCAGATGACAGGTCTAAAGAATTGTCTGTTATCTTTGGCTGTAAGTCATTGGTAAGTTTGGTCAGGGCAGTCTCAGTGGAATGGTGGGGATGGAAGCCAGATTGTAGGTTGTCGAAGAGCAAGTTAGATGCAAAGTGAGAGGAAAGTTTAGCATGGACGTGCTGCTCAAGGAGTTTGGAAGCAAATGGGAGCAAACATATGGGGCTATAGCTGGAAATAGCGCTCGGGTCAAGGGATAGCTGTTTGAGGATAGGTGCGATTGTGGCATGTTTAAAAGCAGAGGGAAGGTACCAGTAGTTAGTGATAGGTTGAACACATGGGTTAGGGATGGGATTAGTGTAGTGGTGAGGTTGGAGAGGAGGTGGGATGGAATGGGGTCAAGCGCACAAGTGGTGATGTGTGATTTGGAGAAAAGATGATCAAGCTCAATTTCAGTGATTTTGAATGGGGAAGTTATGTGGTTAGGGCAATGGTCTGTCATACAAAGGGATTGTGGTGGTCAGACAACAAAGACTTGCCTTGTTTGGTCTATCTTATTTTTGAAGTGCATGGCAAAGTCCTTGGCAGAGATTAGGGAAGTCGGAGGGGGCAGTGGTGGTCGGAGGAGGGAGTTAAAAGTGTTGAACTGCTTGGGGTTGTGGGATAAGGAAGATACAAGGGATGTAATGTACTCCTGTTTAGCAGAGGTGAGAGCTGATTTGAATGCGAGTGTTGCATGTTTGAATGAAGGGAAGTCGTCTTGCTAGTGCATTTTCTTCCAACGCCGCTCTGCAATTCTAGATACTTGCTGAAGCTTTTTAGTGATGTTATTGTGCTAGGGTTGTCTATTGATTAGTCGCATTCTGTAATGCATAACAGGGGCGACAGAGTCAATGGCTGATGCAAGAGTGGCATTGTAGAAGCTAATGGTAGTGTCTGTGTCGTGGAGTGAAAATATGGAGGACAGTGGTAGAATAGAGTCAGAGAGTGTGCGAATGTCTAGGTGTATGAGGTTTCTGCTGGGGTGCGCATGTTGCTGGACATGAGTGACAGGCGAGGGGGATAGGATGAGAAATTGAGTAAATGGTGGTCAGATAGAGGGAGAGGAGAGGTTGTGAAGTTAGATAGGGAGCAGAGATAGGTGAAGACCAGGTCTAATGTATGTCCGTCTGCGTGGGTGGCTGATGAGGACCACTGGGTAAGTCCAAAAGATGAAGTGAGCTACAGGAGTTTGGAGGCTGACGACTGGTGAATGTCAATGGGATGTTGAAGTCACCCATGATGATGGTGGGAATGTCAGTAGAGAGAAAGTGAAGAAGCCAGGTGGAGAATTGGTCAATTAATGCAGTGGTTGGGCCCTGAGGTCGGTATCTGACAGCCATTTCGAGGTTGGAGGAGAGTAGATGCGGACAAAGTGGACTTTAAAAGAGGGGAGGATAAGGGAGGGTAGAGGTGGGATTGGGTTAAAGGTACAGTTGAAGAAAGGATAAGGCCCACTCCTCCACCATGTCTGTTGCCAGGGCGAGGAGTGTGGATGAAGTGCAGGTCGCCATAAGATAGCGAAGCAGGGGAGGCTGTGTAGGAGGGTGTCAGCCACGTTTCGGGTGAGGCCCAGGAAGGAGGTATTACGACAGGTAAAAAGGTCATTAATCACGTGTAGTTTATTGCAGACGGAGTGGGTATTTCAGAGATATCCAGAGAGAGGGAGCAGGGTGGTGGGTGTCAAGGGCACGGATGTGAAGTGGGCAAGATTTCCGGTGTTTATATTGGGTTGGGAGCATTAGAAGGGGGTAATAATGGGAGGTATGAGCTGTGGGGGTCCAGGATTGGGATAAATATCGCCAGCAGTGATGAGAAGCAAAGAGAGGGAGAGCAGGTGGAAAAAGGAGAGTGGGCGGCTTGTTTTGTGTTTTAGTAGGAGAGATCTGAGATTGAGGAGCAGATCAGCAGAGGAGGTCAGGTGGGGAGGCAAGAGGGAGATTATTACTTGTTTAGAGAGTGCTGGGTTTGCGGATAGCGAAGGAGAGTGAGAAGTAATAAAGCCAAAACTATTAGAGCATATGTTGTACCTTCTGTTCATTTCTGACACATTTCTGGCATATTTCTGCTGTATCCTTAAAGAGCCATCCTTATGGAGACAGACCATGGTCAGGCAGACCTGCGACTCCAAATTTATAACAAGCTAAGCGCACATGAAATAGGCCAGGTGTGATTAGGAGGGAGGGGTAGCAGGGAGACTCGTCACAGACACAGGAAGGGATTAATTAGAAGTCAAAAGGGGAAAATGAAAAAGGAAATAGATCCAAAAGGACAGATAAAGGCAACAGTAATGGCAAACAGATACAGGGTGAGTGGGCATAGGAAAGATGGGTGATGGTATTGCAGCCAGTAGACATACCAGTAATGGCAGACAGATACAGACTGAGTGGGATCAGGAAAGATGGGTAATGGTATTGCAGCCAGTAGACATACCTGAGGATGAAACAGATTGATTGTCAGATTGATAGCAATAATGAAGCATAGTTAATGAAGCATCTATAGCAGGGGTTATTTTTCTGGCATATTTCTGCTGTATCCTTAAAGAGCCATCCTTATGGAGACAGACCATAAGGTAACTCTCCTCTGTCCACTTCTGGAGCAAACCCTATTGTACAGTTTCAATTGCTGTCTCTCTAATGCAATCCAAAAATTATTAATTCCATGAATATACTGTATGATCAATAATGTGTATTATATATAGCATATTTTTATTATTTGCTATTGAAATATGCTATTGATGCTATTGTCATCTGTAACCTGATACATTTAGACAAATATAATTCATCATTTATATATTTGAACTCTTAACCTTTAATTAAAAATGATGAGGCCTCTTAAAATGTAGCTTATTAACACACAATTGACCCTTTTGACAATTTGTGGAGTCCGCAAATCATATAATTTTGCTAATTATTAATTCTATTACATTAAAAAGTATTCACATTCATTATTGCAATCAACCTATTCTGAGCTGCTGATAGATGAAGAGTGAAAGCTAGCTCCTTTTGAAGTGTCTTATGATGAGAGTTTATTACTTACAGAAAACACCTGGGTCCTACTTTCAATCAGAAACTAATGAGAAGAAACAAGGATAGATATTGTCCGGGTGCTGCAATAGGGGAGACTGGATAGAGAAATTGAAATGATTTAGCGGCACTACACGTTGGAACTAGAGTTGAGCGAAACAGGTATGTCAGATTCAAAAATCGCTCACTTTCGCCAAAGTCGGGTTTCGCTGAGCGAAGCCCGACCATAGCGTGAAGTCGGCCATGCGGTCGTCGACCCAAGCGCCAAAGTCGGTTTTCCCATAATGCTTGCAGGCGCCTTTTCTCAGCCAATGAGCAAGGATGCACACTGTGGGCAACGAGATGACATGAACAGCGGCCACCACCATCTTAGAGAAGGGCATTGCAGTGATTGGCTTGCTTTGTGTGGCGTCACAGTGGCTATAAAAGCCCTGACCGCCGACCGCCATTTTACTTCTGCCGATCTTAGCGTAGGGAGAGGTTGCTGCTGCTGTTTCTCAGTAGGGAGAGAGTTAGGCAGGAAAGTAAAGTGATTTTGTGCATGTGCTGATAGCAATTGTGCTGTACAGTTAGTGTGCAGATACACGGGAGGATTTCTTGTGTGCAGCAGCGCTGGTTATTAGGCTGCCTGCCAGTGACAGGGGAGAATATTCTTTTGTGCAGCAGCAGAGTTGGTTAATAGGCTGCCTGCTAGCTGTATTGCTGTGTGTACACTGCTGTGCAGACTGCTTTTTACACAGCACTAATACTTTTATTCTTTTTTTCTGCACAGTTACCGAGCGTTCATTTTTTCCCACACTGTATAGAGCTGTACGCTCCTCACACAGTATCGTGTACCGGCTGGTATCACGGACAAATACATGCTGACTATCTGTGTGTGACTCCGGAAATATATGGAGATTTACAATTTTTTCACTATACTATATACACCTGGTATCTGGTGATACAGTACCCTTTTTCTGCTTTTTATATTCTGGTCTAATCCATACTGAGCCTGTGAGCATCTGTGTGCTACTCCGGAAATATATATGGAGATTTAAAATTACCCCTAGACTGTATACAGCTGTACGCTTGTGATTAGTGTTGAGCATTCCGATACTGCAAATATCGGGTATCGGCCGATGTTTGCTGTATTGGAATTCCGATTCCGAGTTCCGATATTTTTGTCATATCGGATACCGGAATCGGAATGTCCCTGTCACTGTCAGTGTCCATCGGTCGGGTCTGTCAGGAGTCAGCGGCACTTACCCGGCAGAAGATCCCTGGTGGTCACGTCCTGGACTGCTTGATGGCTGCCATTATCTTCTCCCTGGAGGTCACGTGCAGTTTCTCGCGATAACTACACGTGCTGCCGGGTAATCGCGGCCGTAAAGCAGTCCGATGACGTCACCGCCGGGGAAGCTGGTAAGCAGCTGTGCTGCGTCGGGATGTCAGGCTCTGCCTGACATTCCAATGTAGCAGAGCTGGACTCGTCGTGGGACACTCAATAATATGGACTGCGTCGGACAGGTGGTATACTGTTGGTTTGTTTTTTTTCTTTTTTTCCAGGAGATTGATGGCGTCGCAGGATGAGAGTGTAATAAAAGAAATGAAAACTGTGTTGTCTCTTTTATTTCATTAAAATACTTTTTTCTGGCTGTGTCTTTTTTTTAAAATTTAAAAACATTGAGATTAAAAATGGATCGGTGTCTTATTGACACCTCTCCATTATTAACCGGGCTTATTGTCACCGTGCAATCAACGGTGACATTAACCCCTTATTACCCCGCTTGCCACCGCTACAGGCCAAGTGGGAAGAGCTGGGTAAAGTGCGACAATTGGCACATCTTTTGATGCGCCAAATGTGGGGCTGCTGTAGCCTGGTATTATCAGGCTGTTGAGGGCCAAAATCCATGGGCCTTGACAGTCTTTTAATACCAGACCGCAGCAGTCTGCATTTTACTTGGCTGGTTAACAAAAATAGGGGGACCCCACGCCATTTTTTTTTCGAGGGGATCCCCTATTTTTGTTAACCAGCCAAGCTAAGCAGACTTCTGTGGCCTGGTATTATCAGGCTTGCAAGGTCCATGGATATTTGATCCTTACCAGCCTGAAAAACCAGGCCTCAGCAGTCTGCTTCATCTGGCTGGTTAACAAAAATAGGGGGGACCCCACGCCATTTTTTTTTAGGGGATCCCCTATTTTTGTTAACCAGCCAAGATAAGCAGACTGCTGTGGCCTGGTATTATCAGGCTGGCGAGGTTCATGGATCTTGGCTCCTTAACAGCCTGAAAATCCAGGCCTCAGCAGTCTGCTTCATCAGGCTGGTTAACAAAAATAGGGGGGAACCCACGCCATTTTTTTTTAGAGGGGATCCCCTATTTTTGTTAATCAGTTCCCTCTGACGTCACTGATGGTGTCCCTGGCTGACCTGAAGTGAAAGTGGGGAGCAATCAATTAAACTTTCCACTTCCTCTCCTGTCAGCCAGGAGAGGAAAAGATTCATTAGGGGGTTTACTGTGAGGCTGCAGCATTAGCTGCGGTCCCTGCACTAAACATTAACCCTTTCTGATGGATTACACAGTGGGACCTGACTGTGCATCGGATAGGTAAGAATAATTTTGCTTTTTTATTTTATTTTATTACAGGAAATGTTTTTTTCAGTAAAATAAAAGATGGTCAAAAACATGTGTCTTTATTTCATTAAAATGTTTTTTTATTAAAGTGTGTGTGTTTTATTTTTATTTCATGCAAAAGGATTAATAATTGATAGTTGTCTAATTGACACTCTCAATTATTAACCTGGCTTAAGGTCACCTTTCAATAGCAAGGTGGCTTTAACCCCTTATTAACCCATTCGCCACCGCTACAGGGCAATGGGAATAGATGGGCAAAGTGCCAGAAAGTGCGAATATAATTATAGATTTGCCTTTTCTGGGGTGTCTGAGGGCAGATGTTAGTAGCCAGGGGGGGCGAAAAATAATGGTCCCTCTCTGGGCTATTATTATCTGCCCCCACTCGTTGGCTTTGTCTGTCTGGTTGAGAAAATAGGGCGGGAGCCCACGCATTTTTTTTCAACAATTTAACACCTCATATATATATATATATATACATGTCATTGAATTTGTGACACATATATATATATAAATATATTATATTTATAGTTCATACACTTCTACATAGTATAATAGCAGCTAATTCAATTGCCGGCTTTTGTGAAAATACAGAAGCTGACATGAAATGACACATGGTTTACATAGAGTTAACCATGTCATTTCAAGTTGTTTTCACTAACAATTACATGAGTGTATATGTGCAAAATTTCACACCTGTAGGGGTTAATTAAAGGTGTAAATTCGTAGCAAAAAGTCCGTTTTTTTACAACGAATTTACACCTTTAATTAACCCTACAGGTGTGAAATTTTGCACACATACACTTATGTAATTGTTTGTGAAAATCAGATATCAAACTACATGAAAAGACATGGTTAACTCTATGTAAACCATGTGTCATTTCATGTCGGGTGCTTCTGTATTTTCACAAAAGCCGGCATTACCCGGCAATTGAATTAGAGGCTATTTTGCTATGTAGAAGTGTATAAACTATAAATATATGTATATTATATATATATATATATATCACAATGACATATAATATATATATATATATATATATATATATATGTATTCTATGTGTGTAATTTTGTGTTTACAAGGAAAGAAAGGGGTATTTTTAGTTCCGATATTTCTGTCCCATAGACTTGCATTGGATTTCTGGTATCGGAATCGGGTATCGCCGATACTTTTTGGGTATCGGCGATACCCATTCCGATCCGATATTTCTTGATATCGGGCAGTATCGCTCAACTCTACTTGTGATACAGTACCCTTTTTCAGCTTTTTATATTCTTGTCTAATCCATACTGAGCCTGAGAGCGTTTGTGTGTGACTCCAGAAATATATACGGAGATTTACAATTACCCCAACACTGTATACAGCTGTACGTTTGTGAAACAGTACCCTTTTTCTGCCTTTTATATTCTGGTCTAATCCATACTGAGCCTGTGAGTGTCTGTGTGTTACTCCGGAAATATATACGGAGATTTAAAATTATGCCAGCACTGTATACGCCTGGTATCTTCTGATACATTACCCTTTTTCTGCTTTTTATATTCTGATCTAATCCATGCTGAGCCTATGAGCGTCTGTGTGTTACTCCTGAAATATATACGGAGATTTAATATTACCCCAACACTGTATACAGCTGTACGCTTGTGATACAGTTCCCTTTTTCTGCTTTTTATATTCTGGTGTAACCCATACTGAGCCTGTGAGCATCTATGTGTTACTCTGGAAATATATACGGAGATTTACAATTACCCCTAGACTGTATACACCTGGTATCTTCTGATACATTACCCTTTTTCTGCTTTTTTATATTCTGGTCTAATCCATACTGAGCCTGTGAGCGTCTGTGTGTTACTACTGAAATTATACGGAGATTTAAAATTACCCCAACACTGTATACAGCTGTACGCTTGTGATACAGTTCCCTTTTTCTGCTTTTTATATTCTGGTGTAACCCATACTGAGCCTGTTTGCATCTGTGTGTTACTCTGGAAATATATACGGAGATTTACAATTATCCCTAGACTGTATACAGCTGTACGCTTCTGATACATTACCCCTTTTTCTGCTTTTTATATTCTGGTCTAATCCATACTGACCTGTGAGCGTTTGTGTGTTACTACCACCATAGATGGCATCATTCAGTTCCAACCTAACAGCATATCCTAGGACTTCCACCTGGTCCTCTCCCTGCTGGACTTCAACATATATGGCCTCTAGCCTTCCAAGTATACATATCCCGCAGTGGCCTTTCTTGTCTCCTCTTCATGACTTACCCTAAGGTTTGAAAAAGACCCGACACGGAGTCGAAACGTTACCCAACACGTTATTCTGTGGTG
>JARQOD010000001.1:603540423-603581655 GCA_033576555.1 Oophaga sylvatica | reverse complement strand
CTTATGTTTAATCGGATTTTAACTGGACAAATTGAGGGGTTTTGTTCTAATTTGTGTAGAGACCTTTGGGTGATGCGCCCGGGTTTTTTAAATTTTTTTCTGCTTTTGGGGCAAAATTTTTTAAATTCCATATTTTATAGTTGATGTCGCATCCTTTAGTTTAACATGTTTTTGTATTAAAAATTACGGTGGTTTTAAAAATGTTTAAAAACAGTTTGGCCTCAACTTTGCCCCAATTTTTTTGTTCCAAACGGGTATTGTACCCATATGTTTTAACCTCTTTGGGATGAAATTAAGGGTGCTTTAAATTTTTTTAAAAAAAAAATTTGGGCCCTCTACAGGTGACCAAAATTTGTTCAAAAAAGGATATTGTATCCAGATTTTAAAATGCTTTCTGTGAGTTAGGTGGTTTAAAAATTTTTAAAAATCGCTTGGCCTGTCGGGTGAAAATTTTTTTTTCCAAAAAAAAAAATATTGTCATCCATACTGTTTAATTGTTTGTGTGAAATTAGGTGGTTTGAAATTATTAAAAATGATTGCCGTACAGGTGAACTTTTTCTTTGCAAAAACTGATTTGTCAAATACGTTTACCCGTGTTTCCCACGAGTACAGGGCATAGTTTTGTACTGTGTTTGGTTTGTTTTTATGCCCTAAAGTGGGGGTGAATTTATACCTGTGCCTTTAAAAGCATATAGAGTATTGCATTGTGGGTTGAAGCAAAGGTTTTTGGGAAGAAAACTCCTTTTTCATGTATCGGAAACAGGTTTCATGTGCTCTCCTGTAACCTCTCCAACTTGAGTTTGCATCTGGTAAAGCATATCTGGTAAGATCAATACTTTTAGCATGCGTGTTTGGAGGTTTAAAACTGTATAGCAGTCAGGCTAAGGATGTTTTAGAATCCTGTGTAAAGTTTGCCAACTTTACTTTCTTGTTAATTGTAAAAGTGGTGTGTGCCCAATATTTTTTTATGTCATTTTGTATTTTTATAGTTTTACCCGCATGTTTTTATATGTTCACAATAAACAAGTTAATACAGAGGACAGTTGCTGCACAAAATTTGGTTTAGGCTGTATGTGATTCACACCTTGCAACGTTATGAAGACAAACATAAACAGTCTAGAGCCTCGTAGTGAATACGATTAATGGCTTGTACCCACCGCACGCCTGTGAAAATAAGCGGCCACCATACATCACAGTACGGAGTTGCGGTTTCATCAAGCGCTTCATCATTCCGTCACGCGGAATCCGAGATAGATTTTTCCCCCGCTAATATATAGCAGTAGCAGCAAAGCGCACAATGCCAAAACAAACCCATCAAAACAAGGTCACGAGCAAGCTCCAGCAGGTCGTCATTAGCAGAGCTCGCTGCCGTCGCCCGTGCAGAAACCGAGGCAGCCAAAGCAAGATCCTCCTTCGCGAAAGAGAGATGCACCTAAAAGGAGGCAGGCAGCGCAAGATGAGATAAGCACGTTTGCAGGCGAGAAGAAGCGGAAAACTGCACGTTTGCAAGCAGAGAGAGAGGCCAAAACCACACGCCTGCAAGCTGAAACTGCAACGTTTGCAAGCAGAGAAGAAGCGGAAACTGCATGTTTGCGAGCATAGCTAGAAAAATTGTGGCAACAAGAGACAGAGCTGCAATTGCTAAGCAGAGTATTGGAAGCTATGAAGATCCTGATTGTGAGAACGCAGCAACATTCGCGGACCAGACTAGAACAGCAAGATCCAGTGCAGCGTGTCGCGGAGTACATCCGTCAACATTCGGCATGGATGAAGCCCTGATGCACCACATTGACCAGTCTAGCGCCGGTTCAAACGGATCCACCCCGAATTTGTTACCACAAACATGGAGTCGTCAGGTACAGAGATGTCGACCACAGTGCTGTTCCACTGAGTGGAAGGTACGCTCCTATCCCGCTTAAAGAGACACCTTCTGCACCGAGAAGGTACTGCACAGATATACAAAGTCAGAGGTCTCAAAGGAATGGTGATACACCACAACAGACATGACTATAACCCCACAGCTCGTGCCAGCACTGACCAAGCCACCATGACTTTGCAAAGTTCCTTGCCCGCCAAGAACTGGTTACAAAAGGATTGTAAAGTTCACTGATAAACCCCCGAGAACTATAGGTATTGTGAGCCTCGTTCTGGACGCCATTATGGTCTGGACCTTTCCAGTAGCAAGGAGTTAGATTCTAGTAAAGTGGCTCGAAAAGTGAGTTCGGTCGAGCATGCCAAAAGACAAGGGGACATCAATATAAAGCATCCACACATAGGTCTACGCAAAGGTGGGAAAGACTTGATGAATGCTATGGACAGTAGAAGTTAGAGAATGCTTTATACAAAATAATTGATGATTTTCTAAGATAGGACCTAAAGGTTATCAAAACTTAGAGAATTGAGTGATTTATTGATAGAGTTACAGGTTGCCCAAGAGGAAGGAACTTGCCCGGATTGGCATTCTTAGACACCGCTAGGGGTGTCAATCCCAATAATACAAAAACTTCTACAATCTACAAGAAAAGTGGGTTACATATGGTTCCGGTATAAACAAAATCATAATGTTTCCATTCCTCCTTTCACTGTATTCGTAGAATTTGTCATCCAAACAAGCTAAAATCAGAAATGACCTATTTTTTACTTTTTTTCTGTCTTGTTCCACTGCCCGGTGTCAACCCAGTGGACACCGTGGCAGTCCCACAAAACTAACATTGTTTCCACAAGTCCTCATCACAATGCGAGTAAACCCCCTCCGGATGAGAAAGCCTCAGGATGTCAGTAAACATTGTCTCTACACAAGAAACCACATCCCAACTAAAATGCAGAGCCTTCAGGGAGAACTCTTTGGAGGATCGCAAGGGTTTCCTCAAAGAGAAAAATCTGCTTCAAATGTTGTGCCACAACCTTCACCTCGCAGGAACTGTGAAGCTAGCAAAATGGCAGAATGCAGCAGCACGGATCACAATACGCCTTGCACCCTGGAAACCTCCAAAGTGTTGTCACAAGCAAGGAGACGATGGGAAGGAGAGAACATGATGAAGATACCCCTGTGGTCAGCGCTCATGTACGGAGATCTGTTAAAGGCTCAAAGGAGGAGGTCCTGTTCAAAAATCTGCCTTGTCCAAGTCTACCCTGCGGCCGCAAAGGGCAAAGCCCTCAAGATATATGTAATCCTGGATGACCAAACTAAAAGGTCTTTAGCAGGTCATCTCTTTGAAACTTCAGATTGTAGGCCCTGGTTTTCCCCTACTCCCTGAGGATGTGTTCAGGTACCGTTGAGACGGCGTGGGAGAAAAGGGCTGGATACAAGGTGGAGTCCATAGATGGTCAAACCTGCTATCGCTATCAACCATCTGGAGTGCAACAGAGTTTTCCGACAAAAGGTCAGAGATACCATCACCGGAGGTGGCGACACATCACCCCCATCTGAAGCTATAGCCCACCTGATACTGGGGTTGGATCCAGAAGCCCAAAGCCTATCCTGGGAAGAGATATACTACGAGTCCACAAGACTAAGAATATATAAACGGCCCCAAAAATGCTCGTACACTCAGAGGCTCGACCTTGGATGGGGGCATCATAGGAGCGTCTGTCTAGGAGGAGCCACACAAGCTGGCCTCAGTCAACGTATGCCTCCAGCACACTTCCGGCCCTGTACATAATCTGCTGGTTAAAGAAATTGCAAACAGCATTCCCTACCTTGCCCTTTTTCAGTACTACAACGAAGACACGCCTGTGAAGGTGAACAAGACCACATGGGATGTACAGTCTTCCACAGGACAAAGGAAGACGACAAGGTAGCGATGTCCATAGAAGATAGGATGTTCCTGGAATCATTGATAGACAAATAGTCAAAGACATTCGAACAGTTGGGGGCGCACCCTTCCATTTCGACCTCAGAGAAGGCGCCTACCAAACAACAGGGAATGGTCTACAGCCGATTCATCTCCCTCAGACACAAGCTTAAGAGTCAAATGAGACGAAGGAACACTTCTTTACCTTCATGGGAAGGATATTCCAGAACACTACGCAGAGATTGCACCTGCACTTCGGCCCTCAGAGGAGTGTTGGTACCTGCCCATCTTCGGAGTATACCATCCCAAGAAGCCAGGTCAAATAAGAGTGGTATTCGACTCAAGTGCCAAATGTGAAGATCATTAAATGATGTCCTACTGTCGGGCCCAGACCTCAAAAACAGACTTCTGGAAGTACTACTCTCTTTCCGCAGAGTACGGTGGCATTTATGGCTGATATACAACAGACGTTCCACTGTTTTCTCGTCAAAAAGGAACACAGAAACTACTTGAGGTTCTTCTGGTACCGTGACAACGACCCTAACCAGCAAGAGCACAGAAAGAGGACTTAGATATCCTCCAAAAATTCAAAAATAGCAAAAGAAGGCAGAGATGCTCACCTGCCCAGGCCTCCAAACAAATACACTATCAGGATGCAGTGGACCCACATAGTTAAGATGACGGCAACACAGGTGCAAGAATACCGATGAGGCAACCGCTCACAACCTACCATCCTGATAGTGCATTTGTTTGGAGGCCTGGGCAGTGAGCATCTCTGCCTTCTTTTGCTATTTTGAATTTTTGGAGGATATCTAAGTCCTCTTTCTGTGCTCTTGCTGGTTAGTGTAGTTACTTGTAAACGTGAGGATCCGTGAAGTGGATTACAAGCTTACGTACTTTGGCCAAATTACCAACTAATACCTCACATTATTTAAATATATTTTTAATGTGTTTTTTGCACTTTATTTTACAGGGTGCATGTGGGCCCATTTGGTCTTGTAAACTGTGGTGTCTGTTCACATGGCATGCATTTTAATAGCGCTGGGCAGCCCGCCTGATCTAATAGAAGGGTGTGAATACTAGGCTGTTTAACTGGATGCTGTGCATTGCCATAATGTGAACGGCGCTGCATACAAGTCTTTTCTGTGCATCAATATACCAAGCAGCCGCCCCCTCCATGTATTGGTAGGTTGTGAGCGGTTGCCTCATCGGTATTCTTGCACCTGTGTTGCCGTCATCTTAACTATGTGGGTCCACTGCATCCTGATAGTGCATTTGTTTGGAGGCCTGGGCAGGTGAGCATCTCTGCCTTCTTTTGCTATTTTTGTAATTTTTGGAGGATATCTAAGTCCTCTTTCTGTGCTCTTGCTGGTTAGTGTAGTTACTTGTAAACGTGAGGATCCGTGAAGTGGATTACAAGCTTACGTACTTTGGCCAAATTACCAACTAATACCTCACATTATTTAAATATATTTTTTAATGTGTTTTTTGCACTTTATTTTACAGGGTGCATGTGGGCCCATTTGGTCTTGTAAACTGTGGTGTCTGTTCACATGGCATGCATTTTAATAGCGCTGGGCAGCCCGCCTGATCTAATAGAAGGGTGTGAATACTAGGCTGTTTAACTGGATGCTGTGCATTGCCATAATGTGAACGGCGCTGCATACAAGTCTTTTCTGTGCATCAATATACCAAGCAGCCGCCCCCTCCATGTATTGGTAGGTTGTGAGCGGTTGCCTCATCGGTATTCTTGCACCTGTGTTGCCGTCATCTTAACTATGTGGGTCCACTGCATCCTGATAGTGCATTTGTTTGGAGGCCTGGGCAGGTGAGCATCTCTGCTTCTTTTGCTATTTTTGTACCGTGACAACGACCTAAAGACATCACAGAGTACCGGATGAGGGTACACATCTTCAGGAACAGCCCTTCCCCAGCAGTCGCTATCTACTGCCTCCGAAATTCTGCCAAAGAAGGCGAAGAAAAGTATGGGTCAGACGTCAGATCCTTCGTAGAAAAGGACTTCTACGTAGACGACTATTTGAAGTCCACACCAATAAATGAGGCTGCAATCAGTCTACTAAAAGGGCTCAAGAAATGCTCGCTCAGTCTAACCAAAGGTTACACAAATTTCCTCCAACAGTCGAGAGTTGATGGAAGCATTTCCCTCTCAAGACTCTTCTAGCGATCTAAAGGACCTAGACCTAAGCATCGACACACCATGCAGCGGAGTCTTGGATTGCTTTGGGATCTGAAGACGGATGCCTTCACCTTTCAGATCAGTAAAGACGAGAAACCCTTCACGCACAGATGAGTTAGCTCTTTCGTGAATAGTCTATACGACCCCTGGGATTCGTAGTTTGTTACTGTCCAAGGGAAAATGATGCTAAGAGACTTCACCCAAGACACATCTGATTGGGATGATACACTGCCAGCAGAAAAGGCAGACCTGTGGGCAGAGTGGAAGAGGTATCTCGAGGCCTTGATCGACCTTCGTGTGAAATGACCGTATGCTCCTGTGCCATCCACAGAAGTCAAGACACAAAGACTTTGTATTTTCTGTGACACATCAGTCAAAATAATCGCAGCAGTAGCATACCTCAAAACCATAGCTGTCAATGAACAGAGCCGCATCGGGTTTGTGATGAGCCGGACTAAACTGGCACCACTCCGCGAACACACAGTACCCAGACTGGAACTCTGCACTGCTGTCCTTGCAGTTGATTTGGCCGAGCTTATCTCAGGTGTGATGAATCTGGAGACCAAAGAAGCAGAGTTCTACACTGATAGCAAGGTGGTACTGGGATACATCTGCAATGAAACGCAACGCTTTTATGTCTACATCAGCAACCGGATACTGAGGATAAGAAGATCTACCTGCTCTAGTCAGTGGCAATATGTACCTACTCACCTCAATCCTGCGGACCATGCGACTAGATCTGTTGCTTCAAGTCATCTTAAGAACACTACCTGGTTCACAGGCCCTGCTTCCTTGTACCATTCGATGCCCACATCGACAGGCCTGAAACGTTCGAACTGGTGGATCCAGATGCCGACGAGGAGCTCCATCCTCGAGTGTCTGCTCTGTATACAGGGATTTCAAGTCGTTACCTGGAATCTCATCGATTCAGCAGGTTCTCAACCTGAAAGTCACTTGTTCGAGTCGTTGCTTGTCTACTTCATGTGGCCCAGTCCTACAAGTCAGCATTACCTGCAAGCCAGAGATCTTGTAAAGGTTGGCATAACTGCAAGCATGCTTTTACTGCCCTCCACTTGGAAAGAGCCAAGGTTACAATACTTTGTGTTGTGCAAAGTGAAACCTACCCCAGAGAAATAGACAACCTCAACAAGGGACAATCCATTTCTAGAGATAGTGTCTTGAAAAAGATTGATCCAACTATTCTCACTCCCGCCATGCTACTCACTCAGAAAACCAACACTCCCAGCGCTCCACTGGGAGAATTCAACAACAACTACCTCTACAGGCATCAATGGAGACAAGTTCAAAGTCTCTCCAATACTTTCTGGGACAGATGGAGAAAACAATATCTCTCTACCCTACAGCCTAGAAAGAAGTGGCAGATCGACAAGCCGAATATCAAACCAGGTGATATTGTGCTCATGAAGTTCAGCCAGTCACACAGAAATGAGTGGCCACTAGGCCTCATCATCAAGGTATTCCCAAGCAAGGGTGAGAAGGTGCGCAAGGTCGAGGTCAAAGTGTGGAAGGCTGGGGAGAGTAAATTATTCCTCAGACCAGTTGCAGAACTAGTTTTACTGCTTTCGCCAAAAGAGCCTGTATGTGGCATCAGTTGATGCCAAGCGGGGAGTGTTCTGCCCATCTGAGTACAGGGCAGTATGTTTTGTATTGTGTGCTGGTTTGTTTGTTATAGCAGCATCTAGTGGTGGCTGAATTTATAGCCTGTGCCATTAACAAGAAAATAGAGTATTGCATTGTGGGATTGAAGCAAGGTATGCTGGGAGGAAGAAACTCCATTTTCTTCTATGTACTTCAGGGAATACACGTGTTCATGTGCTCTCCTGTAACCTCTTCAACTTGAGTTTGCTATCCTGGTAAAGCATATCTGGTAAGATCAGTATCTTCTCTAGCAATGCAGTGTTTAGGAGGTTATTAACTGTATAGCAGCCAGTGCATAGGAGATGTTAAGCAATGCAGTGTTTAGGAGTTTATTAACTGTATAGCAACCAGTGCATAGGAGATGTTATTAGAATGTTATTAGAATCCTGTGTAAAGTTTGCATCATACTGTATACTTTCCAGTTAATTGTAAAGTGTCAGCTGTGTGCCAATACTTATCTATGTCATTTGTATTTTTATAGTTTTACCGCGCATGTTCTATACTGTTCACCAATAAACAAGTTAGACTACAGAGGACAGTCTGCTTATTTGGAGTACGGAATTGTGGTTTAGGCTGTATGCTAGATTGCACACCGTGTCAACATGTATGAATGCAGAACACCCTGCTTTGTGTGAAATTACGATGTTTTGAAATTTTAAAAAAATGCTTGGCCTGCTACAGGTGACCATTTTTTTTAAATGAAAAAACTTTAGTTTCAATTAATCAAGGTAACTTGGTTTCCAGAGACCTAGCAATCAGAAAATGCGTAATATACCCGGTAAGGGATGAGGAAGTGGAAGTGCTGATGATGGTACATGCAGACAGCAAGGATGTGGGGTAGGAGCGACTGCACCTGTTGCTGAGCACAAGGAACATGCTCATCCACAGCTTCTTGTTCCACTTTGCAGGGAGGCAAGAGACACCACTTCTGAAGCCACACCAGTGTGAACAGGTGGTCGGTTAGATAACAGATAATGCTTCCAGCATGCCTGCCAGCTCGACCCAGTCTTCCACATGGTCCAGTCCCACCACCCATGAATCTGGATCACTTAATCATCACCACGTTGAGTTGCAGAAAACCAGTGATCTCACAGTAGGACACTCTAAGGAGCTCAAAACATCATCATTTATTGATTTCAGGTTACGTCTGAAGGATCCAAATGTGGTGGATAACTGGACGTGTTGGGGCACAGAATTCCAGAAGATGTGGGGTATTCAGGAGAAATCTTTGAGGCGATTGGGTGAGGAGCAAATAAGTGTGGAGGAGAGAAAGAGATCTTGGGAGGACCGAAGATTACGTGAGGGAAGATATTGAGAGATTAGTTCGGAAATATATGGAGGAGAAAGGTTATGGATGGCTTTGTAGGTCAATGTTAGTAGTTTAAAATTGATACACTGGGAAATTGGGAGCGAGTGAAAGGATTTGCAAAGAGGGGAAGCTGGAGTGTAGCGAGGCGAGAGATTAATTAGTTGGGCAGCAGAGTTCAGGATGGACTGGAAGGGTGCAAGAGTGTTAGAAGGTAGGCCACAGAGGAGGATGTTGCAGTAGTTGAGGCGGGAGATGATTAGGGCATGCACAATCATTTTGGCAGTGTGAGGGTTGAGGAAAGGACGTATTCTGGAAATATTTTTCAGCTGGAGGTGACAGGAGGTGGCGAGAGCTTGGATGTTTGGTTTGAAGGACAGGGCAGAGACAAGGGTTACACTGATGCAGCGGATTTCTGGGACAGGGGAAAGTGTGATTTCATTTATTGTGATAAATAGATCAGGTAGGGAAGGTATGCGAGATGTAGGAAAGATAAATAGTTCGGATTTGTCTAGATTGAAGTTGAGGAAGCGAGAGGAGAAGAAGGAGGATATGGATGATAGACACTCTGGGATTCTGGAGAGCAGAGAGGTGACATCTGGACCAGAGAGGTAGATCTGAGTGTCATCAGCATATAGATGGTACTGGAAGCCATAGGACATTTATGAGTTGTCCCAGGCAAAGGGTATAGATTGAGAAGAGAAGGGGTCCTAGGACAGAGCCATGAGGGACACCAACAGAGAGGGGGTGAGATGAGGAGGAAGTGTGGGAGTAGGAAATGCTAAACGTGAGGTTAGTAAGGTATGAGGAGAACCAGGATAGGGTAAAGTCTTTCACACCAAAGGAAGAGAGGATCTGTAGTAGGAGGCAGTTGTCAACTGTGTCGAAGGCAGATGACAGGTCTAAAGAATTGTCTGTTATCTTTGGCTGTAAGTCATTGGTAAGTTTGGTCAGGGCAGTCTCAGTGGAATGGTGGGGATGGAAGCCAGATTGTAGGTTGTCGAAGAGCAAGTTAGATGCAAAGTGAGAGGAAAGTTTAGCATGGACGTGCTGCTCAAGGAGTTTGGAAGCAAATGGGAGCAAACATATGGGGCTATAGCTGGACATAGCGCTCGGGTCAAGGGATAGCTGTTTGAGGATAGGTGCGATTGTGGCATGTTTAAAAGCAGAGGGGAAGGTACCAGTAGTTAGTGATAGGTTGAACACATGGGTTAGGGATGGGATTAGTGTAGTGGTGAGGTTGGAGAGGAGGTGGGATGGAATGGGGTCAAGCGCACAAGTGGTGATGTGTGATTTGGAGAAAAGATGATCAAGCTCAATTTCAGTGATTTTGAATGGGGAAGTTATGTGGTTAGGGCAATGGTCTGTCATACAAAGGGATTGTGGTGGTCAGACAACAAAGACTTGCCTTGTTTGGTCTATCTTATTTTTGAAGTGCATGGCAAAGTCCTTGGCAGAGATTAGGGAAGTCGGAGGGGGCAGTGGTGGTCGGAGGAGGGAGTTAAAAGTGTTGAACTGCTTGGGGTTGTGGGATAAGGAAGATACAAGGGATGTAATGTACTCCTGTTTAGCAGAGGTGAGAGCTGATTTGAATGCGAGTGTTGCATGTTTGAATGAAGGGAAGTCGTCTTGCTAGTGCATTTTCTTCCAACGCCGCTCTGCAATTCTAGATACTTGCTGAAGCTTTTTAGTGATGTTATTGTGCTAGGGTTGTCTATTGATTAGTCGCATTCTGTAATGCATAACAGGGGCGACAGAGTCAATGGCTGATGCAAGAGTGGCATTGTAGAAGCTAATGGTAGTGTCTGTGTCGTGGAGTGAAAATATGGAGGACAGTGGTAGAATAGAGTCAGAGAGTGTGCGAATGTCTAGGTGTATGAGGTTTCTGCTGGGGTGCGCATGTTGCTGGACATGAGTGACAGGCGAGGGGGATAGGGATGAGAAATTGAGTAAATGGTGGTCAGATAGAGGGAGAGGAGAGGTTGTGAAGTTAGATAGGGAGCAGAGATAGGTGAAGACCAGGTCTAATGTATGTCCGTCTGCGTGGGTGGCTGATGAGGACCACTGGGTAAGTCCAAAAGATGAAGTGAGCTACAGGAGTTTGGAGGCTGACGACTGGTGAATGTCAATGGGGATGTTGAAGTCACCCATGATGATGGTGGGAATGTCAGTAGAGAGAAAGTGAAGAAGCCAGGTGGAGAATTGGTCAATTAATGCAGTGGTTGGGCCCTGAGGTCGGTATCTGACAGCCATTTCGAGGTTGGAGGGAGAGTAGATGCGGACAAAGTGGACTTTAAAAGAGGGGAGGATAAGGGAGGGTAGAGGTGGGATTGGGTTAAAGGTACAGTTGAAGAAAGGATAAGGCCCACTCCTCCACCATGTCTGTTGCCAGGGCGAGGAGTGTGGATGAAGTGCAGGTCGCCATAAGATAGCGAAGCAGGGGAGGCTGTGTAGGAGGGTGTCAGCCACGTTTCGGGTGAGGCCCAGGAAGGAGGTATTACGACAGGTAAAAAGGTCATTAATCACGTGTAGTTTATTGCAGACGGAGTGGGTATTTCAGAGATATCCAGAGAGAGGGAGCAGGGTGGTGGGTGTCAAGGGCACGGATGTGAAGTGGGCAAGATTTCCGGTGTTTATATTGGGTTGGGAGCATTAGAAGGGGGTAATAATGGGAGGTATGAGCTGTGGGGGTCCAGGATTGGGATAAATATCGCCAGCAGTGATGAGAAACAAAGAGAGGGAGAGCAGGTGGAAAAAGGAGAGTGGGCGGCTTGTTTTGTGTTTTAGTAGGAGAGATCTGAGATTGAGGAGCAGATCAGCAGAGGAGGTCAGGTGGGGAGGCAAGAGGGAGATTATTACTTGTTTAGAGAGTGCTGGGGTTTGCGGATAGCGAAGGAGAGTGAGAAGTAATAAAGCCAAAACTATTAGAGCATATGTTGTACCTTCTGTTCATTTCTGACACATTTCTGGCATATTTCTGCTGTATCCTTAAAGAGCCATCCTTATGGAGACAGACCATGGTCAGGCAGACCTGCGACTCCAAATTTATAACAAGCTAAGCGCACATGAAATAGGCCAGGTGTGATTAGGAGGGAGGGGTAGCAGGGAGACTCGTCACAGACACAGGAAGGGATTAATTAGAAGTCAAAAGGGGAAAATGAAAAAGGAAATAGATCCAAAAGGACAGATAAAGCCAACAGTAATGGCAAACAGATACAGGGTGAGTGGGCATAGGAAAGATGGGTGATGGTATTGCAGCCAGTAGACATACCAGTAATGGCAGACAGATACAGACTGAGTGGGATCAGGAAAGATGGGTAATGGTATTGCAGCCAGTAGACATACCTGAGGATGAAACAGATTGATTGTCAGATTGATAGCAATAATGAAGCATAGTTAATGAAGCATCTATAGCAGGGGGTTATTTTTCTGGCATATTTCTGCTGTATCCTTAAAGAGCCATCCTTATGGAGACAGACCATAAGGTAACTCTCCTCTGTCCACTTCTGGAGCAAACCCTATTGTACAGTTTCAATTGCTGTCTCTCTAATGCAATCCAAAAATTATTAATTCCATGAATATACTGTATGATCAATAATGTGTATTATATATAGCATATTTTTATTATTTGCTATTGAAATATGCTATTGATGCTATTGTCATCTGTAACCTGATACATTTAGACGAATATAATTCATCATTTATATATTTGAACTCTTAACCTTTAATTAAAAATGATGAGACCTCTTAAAATGTAGCTTATTAACACACAATTGACCCTTTTGACAATTTGTGGAGTCCGCAAATCATATAATTTTGCTAATTATTAATTCTATTACATTAAAAAGTATTCACATTCATTATTGCAATCAACCTATTCTGAGCTGCTGATAGATGAAGAGTGAAAGCTAGCTCCTTTTGAAGTGTCTTATGATGAGAGTTTATTACTTACAGAAAACACCTGGGTCCTACTTTCAATCAGAAACTAGATGGAAGAAACAAGGATAGATATTGTCCGGGTGCTGCAATAGGGGAGACTGGATAGAGAAATTGAAATGATTTAGCGGCACTACACGTTGGAACTAGAGTTGAGCGAAACAGGTATGTCAGATTCAAAAATCGCTCACTTTCGCCAAAGTCGGGTTTCGCTGAGCGAAGCCCGACCATAGCGTGAAGTCGGCCATGCGGTCGTCGACCCAAGCGCCAAAGTCGGTTTTCCCATAATGCTTGCAGGCGCCTTTTCTCAGCCAATGAGCAAGGATGCACACTGTGGGCAACGAGATGACATGAACAGCGGCCACCACCATCTTAGAGAAGGGCATTGCAGTGATTGGCTTGCTTTGTGTGGTGTCACAGTGGCTATAAAAGCCCTGACCGCCGACCGCCATTTTACTTCTGCCGATCTTAGCGTAGGGAGAGGTTGCTGCTGCTGTTTCTCAGTAGGGAGAGAGTTAGGCAGGAAAGTAAAGTGATTTTGTGCATGTGCTGATAGCAATTGTGCTGTACAGTTAGTGTGCAGATACACGGGAGGATTTCTTGTGTGCAGCAGCGCTGGTTATTAGGCTGCCTGCCTGTGACAGGGGAGAATATTCTTTTGTGCAGCAGCAGAGTTGGTTAATAGGCTGCCTGCTAGCTGTATTGCTGTGTGTACACTGCTGTGCAGACTGCTTTTTACACAGCACTAATACTTTTATTCTTTTTTTCTGCACAGTTACCGAGCGTTCATTTTTTCCCACACTGTATAGAGCTGTACGCTCCTCACACAGTATCGTGTACCGGCTGGTATCACGGACAAATACATGCTGACTATCTGTGTGTGACTCCGGAAATATATGGAGATTTACAATTTTTTCACTATACTATATACACCTGGTATCTGGTGATACAGTACCCTTTTTCTGCTTTTTATATTCTGGTCTAATCCATACTGAGCCTGTGAGCATCTGTGTGCTACTCCGGAAATATATATGGAGATTTAAAATTACCCCTAGACTGTATACAGCTGTACGCTTGTGATTAGTGTTGAGCATTCCGATACTGCAAATATCGGGTATCGGCCGATGTTTGCTGTATTGGAATTCCGATTCCGAGTTCCGATATTTTTGTCATATCGGATACCGGAATCGGAATGTCCCTGTCACTGTCAGTGTCCATCGGTCGGGTCTGTCAGGAGTCAGCGGCACTTACCCGGCAGAAGATCCCTGGTGGTCACGTCCTGGACTGCTTGATGGCTGCCATTATCTTCTCCCTGGAGGTCACGTGCAGTTTCTCGCGATAACTACACGTGCTGCCGGGTAATCGCGGCCGTAAAGCAGTCCGATGACGTCACCGCCGGGGAAGCTGGTAAGCAGCTGTGCTGCGTCGGGATGTCAGGCTCTGCCTGACATTCCAATGTAGCAGAGCTGGACTCGTCGTGGGACACTCAATAATATGGACTGCGTCGGACAGGTGGTATACTGTTGGTTTGTTTTTTTTCTTTTTTTCCAGGAGATTGATGGCGTCGCAGGATGAGAGTGTAATAAAAGAAATGAAAACTGTGTTGTCTCTTTTATTTCATTAAAATACTTTTTTCTGGCTGTGTCTTTTTTTTAAAATTTAAAAACATTGAGATTAAAAATGGATCGGTGTCTTATTGACACCTCTCCATTATTAACCGGGCTTATTGTCACCGTGCAATCAACGGTGACATTAACCCCTTATTACCCCGCTTGCCACCGCTACAGGCCAAGTGGGAAGAGCTGGGTAAAGTGCGACAATTGGCACATCTTTTGATGCGCCAAATGTGGGGCTGCTGTAGCCTGGTATTATCAGGCTGTTGAGGGCCAAAATCCATGGGCCTTGACAGTCTTTTAATACCAGGCCGCAGCAGTCTGCATTTTACTTGGCTGGTTAACAAAAATAGGGGGACCCCACGCCATATTTTTTTTCGAGGGGATCCCCTATTTTTGTTAACCAGCCAAGCTAAGCAGACTTCTGTGGCCTGGTATTATCAGGCTTGCAAGGTCCATGGATATTTGATCCTTACCAGCCTGAAAAACCAGGCCTCAGCAGTCTGCTTCATCTGGCTGGTTAACAAAAATAGGGGGGACCCCACGCCATTTTTTTTTTAGGGGATCCCCTATTTTTGTTAACCAGCCAAGATAAGCAGACTGCTGTGGCCTGGTATTATCAGGCTGGCGAGGTTCATGGATCTTGGCTCCTTAACAGCCTGAAAATCCAGGCCTCAGCAGTCTGCTTCATCAGGCTGGTTAACAAAAATAGGGGGGAACCCACGCCATTTTTTTTTAGAGGGGATCCCCTATTTTTGTTAATCAGTTCCCTCTGACGTCACTGATGGTGTCCCTGGCTGACCTGAAGTGAAAGTGGGGAGCAATCAATTAAACTTTCCACTTCCTCTCCTGTCAGCCAGGAGAGGAAAAGATTCATTAGGGGGTTTACTGTGAGGCTGCAGCATTAGCTGCGGTCCCTGCACTAAACATTAACCCTTTCTGATGGATTACACAGTGGGACCTGACTGTGCATCGGATAGGTAAGAATAATTTTGCTTTTTTATTTTATTTTTATTACAGGAAATGGTTTTTTTCAGTAAAATAAAAGATGGTCAAAAACATGTGTCTTTATTTCATTAAAATGTTTTTTTATTAAAGTGTGTGTGTTTTATTTTTATTTCATGCAAAAGGATTAATAATTGATAGTTGTCTAATTGACACTCTCAATTATTAACCTGGCTTAAGGTCACCTTTCAATAGCAAGGTGGCTTTAACCCCTTATTAACCCATTCGCCACCGCTACAGGGCAATGGGAATAGATGGGCAAAGTGCCAGAAAGTGCGAATATAATTATAGATTTGCCTTTTCTGGGGTGTCTGAGGGCAGATGTTAGTAGCCAGGGGGGGCGAAAAATAATGGTCCCTCTCTGGGCTATTATTATCTGCCCCCACTCGTTGGCTTTGTCTGTCTGGTTGAGAAAATAGGGCGGGAGCCCACGCATTTTTTTTCAACAATTTAACACCTCATATATATATATATATATACATGTCATTGAATTTGTGACACATATATATATATAATATATATTATATTATTTATAGTTCATACACTTCTACATAGTATAATAGCAGCTAATTCAATTGCCGGCTTTTGTGAAAATACAGAAGCTGACATGAAATGACACATGGTTTACATAGAGTTAACCATGTCATTTCAAGTTGTTTTCACTAACAATTACATGAGTGTATATGTGCAAAATTTCACACCTGTAGGGGTTAATTAAAGGTGTAAATTCGTAGCAAAAAAGTCCGTTTTTTTTACAACGAATTTACACCTTTAATTAACCCCTACAGGTGTGAAATTTTGCACACATACACTTATGTAATTGTTTGTGAAAATCAGATATCAAACTACATGAAAAGACATGGTTAACTCTATGTAAACCATGTGTCATTTCATGTCGGGTGCTTCTGTATTTTCACAAAAGCCGGCATTACCCGGCAATTGAATTAGAGGCTATTTTGCTATGTAGAAGTGTATAAACTATAAATATATGTATATATATATATATATATATATATCACAATGACATTATATATATATATATATATATATATATATATATATATGTATTCTATGTGTGTATATTTAGTGTTTACAAGGAGAGAAAGGGGTATTTTTAGTTCCGATATTTCTGTCCCATAGACTTGCATTGGATTTCTGGTATCGGAATCGGGTATCGCCGATACTTTTTGGGTATCGGCGATACCCATTCCGATCCGATATTTCTTGATATCGGGCAGTATCGCTCAACTCTACTTGTGATACAGTACCCTTTTTCAGCTTTTTATATTCTTGTCTAATCCATACTGAGCCTGAGAGCGTTTGTGTGTGACTCCAGAAATATATACGGAGATTTACAATTACCCCAACACTGTATACAGCTGTACGTTTGTGAAACAGTACCCTTTTTCTGCCTTTTATATTCTGGTCTAATCCATACTGAGCCTGTGAGTGTCTGTGTGTTACTCCGGAAATATATACGGAGATTTAAAATTATGCAGCACTGTATACGCCTGGTATCTTCTGATACATTACCCTTTTTCTGCTTTTTATATTCTGATCTAATCCATGCTGAGCCTATGAGCGTCTGTGTGTTACTCCTGAAATATATACGGAGATTTAATATTACCCCAACACTGTATACAGCTGTACGCTTGTGATACAGTTCCCTTTTTCTGCTTTTTATATTCTGGTGTAACCCATACTGAGCCTGTGAGCATCTATGTGTTACTCTGGAAATATATACGGAGATTTACAATTACCCCTAGACTGTATACACCTGGTATCTTCTGATACATTACCCTTTTTCTGCTTTTTATATTCTGGTCTAATCCATACTGAGCCTGTGAGCGTCTGTGTGTTACTACTGAAATATATACGGAGATTTAAAATTACCCCAACACTGTATACAGCTGTACGCTTGTGATACAGTTCCCTTTTTCTGCTTTTTATATTCTGGTGTAACCCATACTGAGCCTGTTTGCATCTGTGTGTTACTCTGGAAATATATACGGAGATTTACAATTATCCCTAGACTGTATACAGCTGTACGCTTCTGATACATTACCCTTTTTCTGCTTTTTATATTCTGGTCTAATCCATACTGAGCCTGTGAGCGTTTGTGTGTTACTACCACCATAGATGGCATCATTCAGTTCCAACCTAACAGCATATCCTAGGACTTCCACCTGGTCCTCTCCCTGCTGGACTTCAACATATATGGCCTCTAGCCTTCCAAGTATACATATCCCGCAGTGGCCTTTCTTGTCTCCTCTTCATGACTTACCCTAAGGTTTGAAAAAGACCCGACACGGAGTCGAAACGTTACCCCAACACGTTATTCTGTGGTGACCTCAATAAATTCTTTCATTTGCATTGAAAATTTTTTTTCGAGTCCGGCTGTTTTTTCATTTACTACTGAAATATATACGGAGATTTAAAATTACCCCAACACTGTATATACCTGTTATCATCTGATACATTACCCTTTTTCTGCTTTTTATATTCTGGTCTAATCCATACTGAGCCTGTGAGCGTCTGTGTGTTACTACTGAAATATATACGGAGATTTAAAATTACACCAACACTATATACACCTGGTATCTTCTAATACAGTACCCTTTTTCTGCTTTTTATATTCTGGTCTAATCCATATTGAGCCTGTGAGCGTCTGTGTGTTACTCTTGAAATATAGACAGAGATTTAGAATTTTCCTCTTCACCGTATACATATATCTGCTGGTATTTTTGGTACATTTTCCCAAACATGAGGAATTATGGTGGAAGAGGCCGCAGAGGTGGGCGTGGGAGGCAAGCAGCTGGTACTGATGGTGGTGGTGTTGCATCTGCTGGTAGTGACAAAAGCACAATAGCACCTAACGCAGGAGGTGTTGAGCCTGCGTCATCGTCTGGCTTAAGAAGGCCTGGAAGGCTCCCTTTTCTGGTAGTAGTTAAACCGCTTTTAAAACCGGAGCATCAGGAACAGCTTTTGTCTTACATTGCTGAAACAGCCTCCAGCTCTATCGTCTCCTCTTCTGAAGTTTCAAAAAATGCAAGCACTGAGTCGTCAGTGCAGGCTCCTGATCAGGAACAACACCTTTCTTTGTGTCCTTCACCACCAACAAAAGTGAAGGATGCGGCAGCCCACACTTCAGATTACTCCATGGAGCTCTTTTCACATACCATGCCTGGGTTATCAAGTCAAATCCTGAATTCCACAGTCCAACAAGAATCTGGCATAGAGTGCACTGATGCACAGCCACTGCTATCTGATTCTGCTGGTACATTCACCCAGAGCACTAAATTGCCCTTGCAGTCTACTGAGCCAGAATCTGACCCTGATGAAACTCAGGTGCCCCTTCCTGCACACTATACCACCTTACACGGTGACACAAGGAAGGTGCAGATGAAATTGAATAGGAGGTGATGGATGACCCAGTTGTTGACCCAGATTGGCATCCATTGGGGAAGAGGGTGCCGCTGGCAATAGCTCAGAAGAGGAGAAGGATCCACAGCATGCATCGACATCGCAGCAGTGGTTATCTGGCAGGCCCGTAGCAGTCCAAAAACGTGTTAGAAAAACAAAAAGAGTTGCAGGACAGCTTGGCCAGACTGTCAAATTAGCACAGAGTTCTAGCCCTCAAAATTTATACCTTTGTAGGAAGAGTGCAGTGTGGCACTTTTTTGACCAAAATCCTATTGAGCGAAATCGGCTGACTATCGGGAAAAGTCTGTGGGTCGACCGAAACAAGAAACCCAATGCAAGTCAATGGGGAAGCAAAGTCGGCAGGGAGTGGAGGACAGTAAACAACCTACAGTGCCCATTTAAATGGCAACAACATCAATCATTATTACTTAATACATGGATACAATACTTAGGATACATGGGCAGGCAGTTTGAGGGCAGACATGGAGTTGTCAGGTGTGCAGTGGTCAAAGCTGAAAGACCTCTGTAAAGTCCTTCAGTGTTTTGAGGAATGCACATGGCTGGTAAGCGCAAACGACGGCATCATAAGAATGAGCATCCCACTTTTGCGTCTGCTCATGCAAACTTTGACGCACATTAAGGATCAGGCATCTGCAGCGGAGGAGGGAAGCCTTGATGACAGTCAGGCATTGTCTGCTCAGGGAAATGTCCTGGACGAGGTGGAGGAATTAGAGGAAGAGGAGGAGGAGGATGAGGGTGATGATTATTTTGGGGAGGATGATGCTTCTCAGGGGGCAAGAGAAAATGTTGGCTTGCCAAGGTCAGGTACAGGGTTTGTGCGTGACTGGAGGGATGTGGATTTGGCAGAAAGTGCTCCTCCACCCACCACTCTCAGTGCATCATTGACACCTGGAACATTGGCCCACATGTGTGATTATGTGATGCGAATCCTAAAAAGGGACCCCCGCAATGCCAAAATTATGAAGAATAACGACTACTGGTTGACCAGCATACTCGATCCATGCTATAAAGGCAAATTACAGAACAAAATGCCACAAGAGAACCTAGAGCTAATACTGGCGAACAAACAAGCAACTCTGGTAAAACTGTTTGTTAGAGGCATTCCCAGCACACAGCAGCGGTGCAGGTTCTACCACGAGCTGTAGTGGGCCAAACGGAAGAGGTGTTCGTGGTGCACACAGCTGAAGTGTCGTTGGAGACAGGGGTTTCATGACCATGTTGTGGACTGATTCCTCGAGTAAGGCTCACACGACTGGTAATACTGAATCGTTTGCAACAGACAGGAGACAGCAGTTGTCAACTATGGTTCAAAAATACCATTCCTACCCTATCGATGTTCTCCCTCAAAGTTCATTCACCTTTGACTACTGGGTCTGTAAACTGGACACATGGCCTGAATTGGCACAATATGCTTTACAGGAGCTCGCTTGCCCTGCTGGTAGTGTGTTATCAGAATGAGTCTTCAGTGCAGCTTTATCAATTCTGACAGAAAGAAGGACCCGGCTGTCGACCCAAAATGTTGGTGATCTCACCTTCATAAAAATGAACCATGCCTGGGTTTCAAAGGATTTTGTACCACCTTCCCCTGATAACACATAGGTTGCCAGCAAAATGGCTCGCTTTGTCCTCCTCTTCCTCTGACTTCTCCAATTCCTCCATTTGCAGCTGCTGAATGTCCAGCCTACACCTCAACATATGCCAGTTTTTCCACCTCCCTAACTGGGCTGTACCCTCCCCAGGGCCGGCGTCAGGCACCCGGAAAGTGATGGTGCCCTGAGCAGGTGGGGGGCTCATACATGGGCGACGGCACTGACACAGGGCCCCTTATAATATGCAAAAGTGTCTCTGACAATGGGGGGACCCACTCGCCGTCAGACACACTTGCGTACTATGAGTGGCCCTGTGCCAGTGCAGTCTCCCATGAGTGGGCCCCCCTGCTTGCTCAGGGCCCCAGCACTTGCAATACTTACCTCTCCCTGCTCCACCACTATGACGTCTTCCGTGTTTCCTGACAGTGACTATCAGTTCAGAGAGCGCGATGACGTCACATCTGTACGCCCTCTGCCTGAACAGTCCAAGTGCAGAGAGCTGGAAGATGGTGATGCTGAGAAGTCCAGAGTAGAACAGTGCCCAGTGAGGAGAGGTATGTTTGGAGCAATATATGGGGAGCATTATACACTGGAGAATTAAATATGGGGCCCATCATACACTTGAGCATCATAGATGGGGCCCATCATACACTTGAGCATCATAGATAGGGCCCATCATACACTGGAGCATTATAAATGGGGCCCATCAGACACTGGAGCAGCATATACGGGCCCATTATACACTGGAGCTTTATAAATGGGGCCCATTATATATGGATCATTATATTGGCCCATCATACACTGGAGCATTATCCATGGGGCCCATCATATACTGGAGAATCATATGGGGCCCATTATATATGGAGTATTATATTGGCCCATCATACACTGGAGCATCATCCATGGGGCCCTTCATATACTGGAGCATTATAAATGGTGCTCATCAGACACTGGAGCAGCATATACAGGGCCCATTATACTGGAGCATTATAAATGGGGTCCATTATATATGGAGCATTATATAGGCCCATCATACACTTGAGCATCATCCATGGGGCCCATCATACACTGGAGCATTATAAATGGGGCCCATCAGACACTGGAGCAGCATATATGGGGCCCAGTATACACTGGAGCATTAAAATGGGGCCCATTATATATGGAGCATTATATTGGCCCATCAGACACTGGAGCATCATCCATGGGTCCCATCATACACTGGAGCATTATAAATGGGGCATATCAGACACAGGAGCAGCATATATGGGGCCCATTATATATGGAGCATTATATAGGCCCATTATACACTGGAGCATCATCCATGGGGCCCATCATATACTGCAGCATCATATGGGGCCCATTATATATGGAGCATTATATTGGCCCATGATACACTGGAGCATCATATACGAGGCCCATTATACACTGGAGCATCATCCATGGGCCCATCATATACTGGAGCATCATATGGGGTTCAATATTTATGGGGCATCATATAGGGTATGGAGCATCATATGGAGCACATATGGGGACTATTCTGTATGGAGCATTATTTGGAGCCCATTCTGTATGGAGCAATATATGGGGCCTATCATATACTGAAGCATTATGTGGAGCTCATCATATACTGTATGGAACATTATATGGGACCAATTATGTATGGAGCAATATATGTGGCTCATTATTCTGTATGGCGCACTATGTGGTGGCCATAATACTGTATGGAGGAGTATACTGTCCGGTTTTTGAGCTATTGTAGAATTTAAAATAGATATCACTCATGTAATGTAAGAAGTGAAGTATTTCTCATTGTACTATACCTATATTTCTCTGCCATATTGGAGCATTGACCTTTAATCCGTTGTCTTCTTTTCAAATTGAATTAATTTCTATCTTAGAGAAAGCCTTTGATGAGGGTATTATAACTAAGAAATTATTGGACAACTTAAAAAATTTGCAACCAAAATTACCCACATTTTATATCATTCCTAAGTTGCATAAAAACCCTACTGATCCCCCGGGACGCCCGATAGTGGCGGGTAATGGAGGACTTTGTGAAATATCTCGAATATTGTGGAATTTTTTCTTAAACCCATAGTGTGCACTCTACCGTCTTATATTAAATACACCACGTCGGCTCTTCAAAGATTAGATCAGATTCATCTTGAAGGAAATATGTTGATGGTAACAGCCGACGTGGAAGCATTATACACTTCTATAAGACATGTGGATGGGTTGGCAGCCACAAGATGGTTTTTGCAAACTAGTAATGTGAGTTCCCCCATTGCCGACCTGATTTTGATTTTGTTGGAATTTATTCTGCATCATAATGTGTTTACATTTAATAATTCCATATTTTTACAGATACAAGGAACGGCAATGGGGGCCTCATGTGCCCCAGCTTATGCTAATCTTTTTTTAGGCGCCTGGGAAAGAAACGTCTTCCAGGGGGATCTCATCCAGAATGTGAACAAAGTTCACAACTGGATGAGATATATAGACGATGTCTTTTTCTTGTGGGAAGGTACAGTAGATGAACTAAATGTGTTTATGGACGCTTTAAACAACAATGACATTAATGTCAAGCTTACCTTTCGTTACGGTAGATCCTTGGATTTTTTGGATGTAAAAATTATGGCATCTCCTGATGGAAAACTTCATACTGATGTTTTCAGTAAGCCTACGGTTACGAACACATTGTTGCGAGCTGATTCCTCCCACTTAGGATCAACAATAAAGAGTATCCCAATAAGTCAATTCCTGCGTATAAAAAGGATATGTTCTAATGAAGGTCTATTTGAAAAACAAGCAGAGGATTTGACTCGCAGGTTCAAAGACAGAGGCTACAGCCAACGCTGTATTAAAAGAGGGTATATGAGAGCCAAGAGGGTCTCACGTGATCAACTCCTATATGGGAAACCAAAATATGCTAATGAAAAAGACAAGGAACAGGTAAGATTTATAACGACATATAATAGTCAGTGGAGGGATCTCACAGATGTTATTCGAAAACATTGGGGGGTCCTGAAAGTAGATCCGATTCTTAAGAATATCTTACCGGCTTTTCCTTCTTTTGTAGCAAAACGGTCAGCTAATTTTAAGGATCTCATTGTTAGAAGTCATTATGACTCTCCCAAAGTGAATGTTGCAGGGTCCTAATGTCTGAGCGTAAAGGATTTTACCCTTGTGGATTATGTAAGGGTTGCTTAAATCTGGTAAAAGGAACAAGGTTTTCCAATTTTGATGGATCCAAAACTTATGATATTCGCAAGAATCTCACGTGTTCGTCACAGGGGGTTATTTATTATGCCCAATGTCCCTGCATTAAAATCTATATAGGATTAACAACTAGAGAACTGAAAATTAGGGTGAGAGAACACGTGAGAGATATTGCGAAGGCAGCAACTTGTGATGATCCTTCACAACTCAAGACCCTGCCGAGACATTTTAAGGAATTCCATGATTGTAATACAAGAGAACTTAGGATTAAGGCTATAGATCAGGTGACCTTAGGTATACGGGGAGGAGATTTAGGAAAAATTCTAGCACAATGTGAAAGTCGTTGGATCTATAGGTTGGGTACAATGGCCCCACAAGGTCTAAATGAAAACCTGGGGCTTTCGGCGTTTCTCTAATTGACTGCATTGATGGTTATGGTTCTAGTCAGTAAACATTTTTTATGGGTGGAATGGGGTTTTCTTTTGATTTTATTGTAGTAATTGGTTGTGTTTAATTTTGTTATTCATTAACATTTGTTTTTTTAGATATTATTAAGTAAGGACTTTGTGACTGAGTATTGGATCCCTTAGGAAATTTATGCGATTGAAGATTCTTGCTGGAATATGGACAGAGATAGGTTTGCAAAGGACTGTGGCCAGGCAGTTGAAGATCATCATTCGTCTTTTATTAGTATCACGTTATAATGTAATAATTATTATTAGTACACTAATGAATTGTAGGGGATTTGTTTAATATATTTTACTATGTTTCTTGTTTAAATATTATAATTCATAGTAAGTTAGGGTAAAAATGGATATTCAAGGATGTAGTTAAGGTTAGAAGGTTTAATCACTTATAATTAGCACGGGTTTAGTTAAAGTTAATGTATAATTATGTTTAATTTTTATTACACTTAAATTGGTCTTTTGTATTAATTTTGGTTTAGTTAATGATGAATGATTCTGTTTATATATGGTTATCTCCAAATATGCGATTTTTGCCACTGTGTAATAGTATTCCAGCAAACATAGCAGTATATGTAAAAGCAATTGGATTGCAGACATGACAGTTCTGTGTGTGCGCACGCGCTCGACTCCTTCCTCACATTTCCGGAAGTGTTCATTAGTGGAATAACTTGCGTTTCAGCAGGCGTTCCAATGCGCGCATGACCGGAAGTGACGTTTTATATCAGGAAGGGAGGAGAGCTCGATGCGCCGAAACAAAGCAGACGGCTGCTTGTGATTCAATTGCTAAACGCATATTGCGGTTCGTGGCTGCTTCTAATTTAGTTAATTAGTGCATATATGTGATCCAATTAGCGCTCAGGTTTTAGATATATATACCCTCGTTATCCACCTCCAGTACGCCCCCGGAAGAAGCCGGAAGCGAAACGTATCGTCGGGGTGAGGAGGAGACGAGTGGGCTGCAGCGCCTCGGGTGTCACTGATCTATTGATTCACCTCCTGGTAAAGTAATTCCTATTTATGGTATATATAGCTGCCCATGAGGCAAGACTGATTTTGCCTAATGGAGAGTATGATTATGTAGACGGTGTTCATACCTAGGTATAACATATAGCCCAGACGTTTCCTCTTTAATTTGGGTGTTTCTACAGCATTTTATTATTGTAGTTCATGTTGTAACGGTTATTTAATAAAATTTGTACACATTTATAAGAAATACGGATCTGGAACTCTTCTTTAGGGGTATATTGATTATATAGCCCTTGTGTTGTTTATGGAGGAGTATACTGTCCGGTTGTTGAGCTATTGTAGATTTTAACATAGATATCAGTCATGTAATAAAAGAAGTGAAGTATTTGTCATTGTACTATACTTATATTTCTGTGCCGTATCAGAGCATGATGAATTATGGTATGCTTCAAAGGGGCCCACTGACTCTCTTTCTCCCGGGGCACACGAAAACCTGGAGCCAGCCCTACCCCCCAACAACTTTAGCCAAATAACCCCCATTTTTCAATGCATAACTATTATTATAAAGTAAATTAAGGTTGACAAGCTTATGTAATAAGAAGAACTAAGCGACTTTTCCTTTTTCTCGGGTCGAGTCGAGTTTCTTGAAACCCGACTTTCTCAAAAGTCGAGTCCAACGTAGTCGGCCCACTAACGGAAATGGTCGGGTCGGAGTCGAAAATCCGACCCCAATGCAAGTCAATGGGGAATAAAAGTCGGAAGGGAGTGGAGGACAGTAAACACACCTACAGTGCCCATTTTCAGAGCCGGCAGGCGGCTCAACTAAGGCGTGGTGCCGCGCGGCTTTGAGCGGCGCGGGATTCATATCCCCCCCAAAGCCGCGCCAGCACCGCTATGCCTGCTACACTGTCAGTGAGTGACACATTAGCCAATGATGGGACAGTAGTAGTCCCATCATCCGGCTAATGTGTTGAATATAAAAAATAAATATACATTACATACACAACATACAGAACATACAACATATAACACTGAACATACATGTAATACAGAACATACATCTAACATACAACACATAACATACAGAACATACATATAACACATAACATACAAAACATACATATAACATACAACACATAACATACATATAACACATAACATACAGTACATACATATATAATACAAACATATACATACGAAATACATACAGCACATAACATACATACATTACACACAACATACAGACATACATAACTACACATAACATACAGACATACATATAACATACAACACATAACATACAGAACATACATAATAACATACAAACACATAACATACAGAACATACATATAACATACAACACATAACATACAGTACATACATATAACACATAACATACAGAACATACATATAACATACAACACATAACATACAGAACATACATATAACACATAACATACAGAACACACATATAACACATAACATACAGTGCATACATATAACATACAACACATAACATATGAACATACATACAGCACATAACATACAGAACATACATATAACATACAACACATAACGTACAGTACATACATATAACATACAACACATAACATACAGAACATACATATAACATACAACACATAACATACAGAACATACATATAACATACAACCAATAACATACAGTACATAGATATAACACATAACATACAGAACATACACATAACATACTACACATAACATAGAGTACATACTCACCAATCACCTATTCCCCGATGCCATCGTCTCCTGTAGTAAAAATAAAATAATAAAGCAACCTATACATCGTAGTCCAGTTATTACCAAGTGTTCCACGACGATCTCCAGTATAGAACGCTGACATCGGGTGATGTCAGCGCTCTACACCGCTCCGGTGATGCGCTGACACCGGGAGAGAATGACGTCACTTACGTTCATTCTCTCACTGGCAATGCTGGGTGAGAAAATTCCCATGCAGCATTGCCATAATGTGAGAGAATGAACTCAGGTAACCTCAGTGATGCACTGCAGGAGCCATTGTCTCCTGTTAGTGCATCACTGGGAGGCCCTACAGAGCAGTGATATCACCTGATGTCACTGTTCTATAGGGGAAACCGTTGTGGGACATTCATTATTAATTGGACTAAGTTGGACAGGGAGTATATGGTTGTTTTATTTTTTTACTTTTTATTACAGGAGAACGAGGGCGTCGCTTGGATCTGAGCGTGTATTAAAGATATGAAAACCGTGTTGTGTTTTATTTCATTAAAAGACTTTTTTCTTATGCGTGTGATTTTTTTTAACCCTTTATTAATGTAAGATTAATAATGGATAGGGGTCTTATTGACGCCTCTCCATTATTAACCGGGCTTAATGTCACCTTACAATAGCAAGGTGATATTAACCTCTTATTATCCCATATCACACCGCTACAGGGGAGTGGGAAGAGAGGGACTAAGTGCCGGAATTGGTGCATCGTACAGATGCCCCAAATCTGGGGCTGCTGGGTGTTGGTATCAGCCCGCAGCTGTCTGTGTAGCCTTTCTGGCTATAAATTACTGGGGGACCCCAAGTCATTTTTTTTTGGGGGTCCCCCTATTTTAATAGCCAGTAAATCCTAGCTGTGGGCTGATATTCATAGCCTGGGAAGCTCCATGGGTATTAACCTCTTCCCAGGCTAGAAATATTGGCCCGAGCCGTCGGCTTTCCCCCTCTGGCGCAGAAAATTGCACGGGAGCCCAAGCCATTTTTTTCCCCTTTTTTTTAAAATAAAGCTATTGTGTGAAGATTTTGTGTGTGTGTGCGTGTGTGTCTTTAACTATTGATGTACCATTCTATCTATCTATTATCTATGTAATATCTATCTATTATCTATCTATTTTCTATCTATCTATCTATTTTCTATCTATTATCTATCTATCTGTCTATCTATCTGTCATCTATCTCTCTATCTATCAATCTATCTATTATCTATGTATTATCTATCTATTATCTATCTATCTATCTATCTATCTATCTATCTATCTATCTATCTATCTATCTATCTATCTATCTATTATCTATCTATCTATCTATCTATGTATATATTATCTATATATCTATGTATCTATTATCTATCTATCTATTATCTCTCTAACTATTATCTATCTATCTATTATCTATTATCTATCTATCTATCTTCTATCTATCTGTCTATCTTCTATCTATCTATTATCTATCTATTATCTATCTATCTATCATCTATCTATCTATCTATTATCTATCTATTATCTGTTATCTATCTATCTATTATATATCTATTATCAATCAATCTATCTGTCTATCTTCTATCTATCTATTATCTATCTATCTATCTATCTATCATCTATATCTCTATCTACTATCTATCTATCTTATCATTATTTATCTATTATCTAGCTATCTGTCTATCTATTATCTATCTATCTATCTATCTATCTATCTATCTATCTGTCTTTCTTCTATCTACCTATCTATCTTATCTATCTATCTATCTATTATCTATCTATCTATCTATCTATCTAATCTATCTATCTGTCTATCTGTGTGTGTAATGGAGCATGGCTGCCGGCGGCAGCTCAGCCAATGAGCGGTACCGTATGGCTTTCAGAGGCGCGGGATTCAAGTCCCCCGCCAAAGCCACGCGGCACCGCTCATTGCCGGCTCAGCCAATGAGCGGCTCGGGATTCAAATCCTCCGCCCAGCCTGCTGAGCCAATGAGTGGTGCCACAAGGGATTTGAATCTCCTGCCAAAGCGCGCAGCCAGGGGCGGCTCAGCCAATGAGTGGCTCGGGATTCAAATTCTCCGCCCCACCAGCTGAGCCAATGAGCGGTGCCACACGGGATTTGAATTCCCCGCCAAAGCTGCGTAGCCAGGGGCGGCTCAGCCAATGAGCGGTACCGTGTGGCTTTGAGAGGCGCGGGATTCAAATCCCCTGCCAAAGCCACGCGGCACCGCTTATTGGCGGCTCAGCCAATGAGCGGCTCGGGATTCAAATCCTCCGCCCCGCCGGCTAAGCCAATGAGCGGTGCCACACGGGATTTGAATCCCCCACAAAAGCCGCGCAGCCAGGGGCGGCTCAGCCAATGAGCGGTGCATTGCGGCATTGACGGGGGATTTGAGGGTATGTGCACACGTTGCAGATTTGACTGCTGAATTTTCTGCACAAAAACAGGACCTCTTGGCAGAAAACGCAGATCCTTTTCTGATGCGGATTTGTATGCTTTTAAAAAAAAGATATGTTATTTCACAAAAAAAAAGGTTTGTGACGTCATTTCTTGTCCAACCTCCTCTTTTACATTTGTCCAACCCATGCTCCATTACACACACAGATAGACAGATAGATAGATAGAAAGATAGATAATAGGTAGATAGATAGCTAGATAATAGATAAATAGATAATAGATAGATAATAGATAAATAGATGATAGATAATAGATAGATAGACAGATAGAAGATACACAGATAGAATAGAAGATAGATAGATAGATAGATAGATAATAGATGAAGAAAGAGAATAGATAGATAATTGATAGATAATAGATAGATTGATATATAGATAGAAAGATGACAGATAGATAGACAGATAGATAATAGATAGACAGATAGATAGAAGATAGATAGAAAATAGATAGATAGATATTACATAGATAATAGATAGATAGGATGGTACATCAATAGTTGAAGACACACGCGCACACACACACACACACAAAATCTTCATGCAATAGCGTTAATTTAAAAAAAATGGGAAAAAAATGGCGTGGGCTCCCGCGCAATTTTCTGCGCCAGAGGGGGAAAGCCGACGGCTCGGGCCAATATTTCTAGCCTGGGAAGGGGTTAATACCCATGGAGCTTCCCAGGCTATGAATATCAGCCCGCAGCTAGTCTTTACTGGTTATTAAAATAGGGGGACCCTCCAAAAAATGACGTGGGGTCCCCCAGTAATTTATAGCCAGAAAGGCTACGCAGACAGCAGCGGGCTGATATTCATAGTCTAGGAAGGGGCCATGGATATTGGTGCACCCCCCTGGCTAAAAATACCAGCACCCAGCCACCGCAGAATTGGCGCATTTGTACGATGCGCCAATTCCGGCACTTAGCCCCTCTCTTCACACTCCCCTGTAGCCATTGAATATGGGGTAATAAGGGGTTAATATCACCTTGCTATTGTAAGGTGACATTAAGCCCGATTAATAATTGAGAGGCTTCAATAGGACCCCTATCCATTATTAATCTTATATTAATAAAGGGTTAAAAAAACACACACACATAAGAATAAAGTATTTTAATGAAATAAAACACAACACAGTTTTCATAACTTTATTACACGCTCAGATCCAAGCGACGCCCTTGTTCTCCTCTAAGAAAAAGTAAAAAAATAAAACAACCGTATTCTCCCTGTCCGTCGCAGTCCAATTAATAATGAATGTCCCACGACGGTCTCCCCTATAGAACAGTGACATCAGGTGATGCCACTGCTCTGTAGGGCCTCCCAGTGAAGCACTGATAGGAGACAATGGTCCTGCAGTGCATCACTGTGGTTATCTGAGTTCATTCTCTCACTTTATGCCAATGCTGCATGGGAATTTTCTCACTCAGCATTGTCAGTGAGAGAATGAACATTAGTGATGTCATTCTCTCCCGGCGTCTGAGTGATAAACACAGCGGAGGATTACCTCAGCGTATCACAGGAGCTGTGTAGAGCGCTGACATCACCCGATGTCAGCGTTCTATACCGGAGATCGTCGTGGGACACTCGGTATAACTGGACTACGACGGACAGGTGATGTATAGGTTGCTTTATTATTTTATTTTTTTTACCAGAGACGATGGCATCGGGGAATAGGTGATTGGTGAGTATGTACTCTATGTTATGTGTTGTATGTTATGTGTATGTTCTGTATGTTATGTGTTATATGTATGTACTGTATGTTATGTGTTGTATGTTATATGTATGTTCTGTGTTATATGTATGTTCTGTGTTATATGTTGTATGTTCTGTATGTTGTGTATGTAATGTATGTTTTTTTTTACATTTCAACACATTAGCCGGATGATGGGACTACTACTGTCCCATCATTGGCTAATGAGTCACTCACTGACAGTGTAGCAGGCATAGCCGGATGGGACTTGTAGTCCCATTGGACGATGCCAGCATACACACACACACAAGCCTCGCACACACATACCAAAGCCGGGTGGGACCGCTCAGCCAATGGCGGGGGATTTGAATCCCGCGCCGCTCATTGGCTGAGCCGCCAGCCGGCTCTGCCAATGAGCGGTGCCACACCGCTTTGGCGGGGTATTTTGAATCCCTCGCCGCTCAAAGCCGCGCAGACTCCGCTGAACATGTCATCTGTTCCCACAGTGTACATCCTTGCTCATTGGTGAAAAAAAGGCTCCTGCAAGCAGTTAGGAAATCTGACTTGGGCGCTCGGGTCGATTACCGCTCGGACGACAGCACGCTATGGTCGGGTTTCGGCCAACGAATCTGACCGACCTGTTTCGCTCAACTCTAGTAATAAGAATTGATGTCGCTGGCATTGAAATGGGCACTGTAGGTGTGTTTACTGTTCCCCACTCCCTGCCGACTTTGCTTCCCCATTGACTTGCATTGGGTTTCGAGTTTCATGAAATCCGACTCGACCCTAAAAAAGGCAAAGTCGCTCATCTCTAGTTGGAACCCTTTAATGACTGCCAATACATCTTGATATATAAGAGGATAGCATCCCCATACACTTGACAATACGACAGATGTCGGCTGTCTGCTGCCAACTTGTTACATTAGCCACAATCAATGTTAGCACCGATCATAGCTGTTTAACCATTTAGATGCTCCTGTCAATAGTGACTACATCATATAAGTGGATAACAGAGTGTGGGGGTCTCCCTCTTTTACCCTAACAGCACCCTGAGTTCATGATTGTGTGGTCCTGATATTTGCCTTGGCAATTTATGACCAAATAGTAGCCTTAGAGTCTGACGATTATAGCGGCCTGTTCAGAAGTTAGCAACTTTCAGGTGGTAAAAATACACTTTTATTATTCCTGTCATGCCACTTTGCATTAATTCGTGAAAATCACCTGAAGGGTAATTAAATCACCTGACAGCAGTTTTCAATATGTCAAGGGGTGCTGATTTTAAAATGGGGTTTTTCCAATATATAGGACCCTCAAAGTCACTTCAAACTTGGATAGGTTCCTAAAGAAATACATTTTGTAAATTTTCTTGAACAAATTAAAAATTACTTCAACATTTTTAAACCTCCCAAAATGCTAACAAAATAAAATAAAATTTTACAAATGGTGCTGATGTAAAGCAGACATGAGGGAAATGTTATTTATTAATGTTTTTCTATGGTATGATTATCTAAATTAAAGGGATACTCATTTAAATTTTGACAATTGCAATTTCTGTCAAATGAAAATTTTTTTTATAAATAGACACAAAACATATCGACCTAAATTTACCATTATCATAAATTATAATGTACCACGAAAAAACATTCTGAAAATCACTGGGATAGGTTGAAGCCTTCCAGAGTTATTACCACATAAAGTGACACTGGTCAGATTTCAAAAATTTGACACGTTCACTAAGGGGCTAAAGATGGTGTATGCCCTTCATTAAGTACATACAAGTACCTCACAACCTTTATAGACATCAGTCGTGATGTAAGGATACAAATATAATCAAAACTTTACAGACTATACATCATAGGAATCCTGATTCAATTCCTTGATTAATTGCTAGATAAACAATATTCTTTATAGAAATAAAAAGAAAATAGATTTAAAAAATGTATATACACTAATGCATAAACATATATACCTAAGGTTTCTAAATGTATAAAGTAGACTGGTATGACTTGATATATAAAATAGACAAAAAACAGAAAGGTTCATAGACGATTTGTTTTTTGTCAGGACCGGGTCATGGGACAAGGTGCAAATGTTTGTGAATGACTAAAATAGCAATCCATGGGGCCTAGAAATCACATTTACTTAATCAGAAGCATAAATTGAATTTCTAGATTTCATTATTTCTAAAAGTGAAAAAGGCACAAATTGTACATCTATCCACTTCAAAAAGGTGGATATTCATAGTTGCCTGGAGCCCTCTAGCAGCCACCTTCTGAAGTGGATAAAAATGTGTAGCTGGCAGTATTGGTGTATCCCAGAAAATTGTATTGTTAATGATGCATATTTTTTTAAAGGAGTCACGTATTTTGAACAAAAGGTTTAGAGAGAAGGACTACGCCAAAGGTATCCTGAGGTAATTCAATAGGACACATGAATTGTTTGGTCAAAATAAGGGACAAGATCTCTCATTTCAATGTTGTGCCTTTTTCTTTTTAATTCCTTTGTAATCCTGCCTGAAGAAGGAGCATCTGTGCTCTGAAAGCTTGCTTATTTTCTGGTTAGCCAATAAAGGTATCACTCCGAGAATACTTTTGTCATCATTGGGAAGAAAAGTATTCACATTAATTTCAAGAGTGTATTGAGTGTTGATAGCAAATTCAAGTTTAGTTTTGTTACCAAAAATAACTCCCACAGTGCTATTAGGGGGTTGTTGAGAAAATGCTGGTTCATTTTGGGTAATGATTTTATTTTGGTGATGAGTTTACAAAAAAAATCAAATATCATGTTCATATTAAAGCATGCCTGCAACAGTTTTCAATAAAGAATAACTGGAGAAGTTTTTCCCATTAATCAATTTTTGAATTGTAACAAATGTAACTCTATTAGTGTTGAGCGATACGATACTGCAAATATCGGGTATCGGCCGATATTAGCTGTATCGGGCTTTCGATTCCGAGTACCGATATTTTCGTCATATCGGATACCGGAATCGGATTTGTCACTGTCACTGTGAGTGTCCGTCGGTCGGGTCTGTCAGGAGTCAGCGGCACTTACCTGGCAGAAGATCTCCGGCGGTCACGTCCTGGACTGCTTGATGGCCGCCATTATCTTCTCCCTGGCGGTCACATGCAGTTTTTCGCGATAACTGCAGTGACTGCTGGGTAATCCCGGCCGTTAAAGCAGTCAGTCCGATGACGTCACCGCCGGGGAAGCAGGTAATCAGCTGTGCTGCGCCGGGATGACAGCCTCTGCCTGCCTGCCTCTGATGTCATTCTGATGTAGCAGAGCTGGATCGTCGTGGGACACTCGTTACTATGGACTGCGTCGGACAGGTGGTATACTGCTGTTTTTTTTTTTTCATTTTTTTACAGGAGATCGATGGCGTCGCAGGATGAGACTGTAATAAAAGTAATGAAAACTGTGTTGTTTTTTTTATTAAATTAAAAAAACTTTTTTATGAACATTCACCTGTCCGGGTACATCAACAATTTAACTATTTACATACAGGGACCCTGTCCGGGTTATTTATAATTCTTTGGCAGGGGTGTTCCAGGTACCACCTGGTACTCTTCTGATGCTTGCCAAACATCCGAGACACCAAGGACCACCAGGACCTGATGACGTCGTGTGGCCTGTACAGTCAAGTCGTGACCCGCTATCTGTGTCTGTGTGGCCACCTCTTTCATCTCCCTCCGGGTCTGGAGCCCTATGTCCCGGACTGAACGAACCCCAGGGGGCCTAACAGGCGCCGGGTACGGGCCAGATATCATTATCATGTCCATAGCTGGGGCTGCTGAGGAGACCACTGAGGGAGGCTGGGGAGATTTACGGCGTGGGGTGGGCACTTGTGCAGAGGCCTGGATGTGGGAGGCTGAAGGCTCCGAGGGTCTCACAGGTTCCTGACACTCTGGGGACCAGGGGTCGCACCTGGTGACATTTAGGGCATACCATCCATTGTAACCCCAGTGTCGGGTGTAAGTTACCAAGTCTCCTGGCAACAGGTCCCTCCCCGGGTGTCCTTCTGGGAGGTGAGTCTCCACGTCCCGCCGGGTCACAAACACTTCTAAATAAAGTCCAGGCTCCTGGATGATGCCCCAACCAGCTTTCAATTTAAAGCTCCGTACTGCACCCTTACGCCGCGGCTCCCTCAGGGTTCCTTTATCTTTTCTCATCCGGTCCTTATCTGCCCGGTCCTTCTCCAGCTGACGTTGGCAAAGTTTTTGGGATTCTCGCTGCTCCCTTTGTCGCTCTGCTTCCTTCTCCCAACGTCTCCACTCTTCCTCCTGACGCCGGTTGAAATTCTCCTCCACCAGCATCTCCATGTCTCCACCATCAAACTGCAGCTTACGATGTCCGGTTTTGCGGCAGCTCTCCTGGCACCCGACAGTCCTGGCGGCGCTCACCTGCGGAGGAAGCAGCCGGCTCTGGAACAGATGACAGTCGGGGCTCCGGTACAGACAGGTAGACCTCTGGTGCCTGCGCGGCCTCCTCCATGAGGACAGGTGTCGCTTCTTCTGTCTCAGCGACGGGGGCAGACAGCGGGATCTGGGGTGCTGCCGGTGCAGCGTTTTTTGCAGGAACGGGTGCCTCCACTGCGACAACGTCAACCGGATCACATTGCAAGGGCTGGGATGCCCGCACGGACTCCTCTACTACAACGGGTGCCTCACCATCCGGTACAGACACTTCAGGTAAGAGGGATTGGCGCCGCTCCAAGTTTAGTTTTAGGGCACGCCAGCTGGCTTCCATCCTGGCGACCTCCTCCTGGTGCCGGGCCAGGCCTCTTAGGGTATCCTCCGCTTCTTGCAGCGTAGGAGGGTTTCCAGGCCGGGTGCCCAACGGTGGTTCCGTGGCGATCGGGTCGCTTCCGTGGGGGAGAGCTCTGACTGCTCCATCCCTTCACACTTCTGCTCGTGTCCATTAGCCATCTCTGCCAAGTCACATGTGTCATTAGCATCTGGAAAGGGCCCCTCTTTTGTAGTGAGGCGGACCTTCGTGTTAGTTTCCGCACACTAAAGAGGATGAGGAGGCGGAACTCAAGAGCTGTGGGGCACGATCTTACATTGCAGTACCATTTAGAGTGGTCGGCCATCGTTTTCGCGCCACTGAGTGAGTGTACACCCACGAAGAGCACGCCCTTCTTCTTCACCAGTGCCTCGTCGTGACGCAGATATGGCTGAAAAATGGCAAATACATTCTCTGATGATTTTAGCAATTCTCAAGCACAAAACCAGTTCAATTCAGGCACACAGGACTCGCTTATAGCGAGCTACAGAATCCTGTTTGTGACGCCCAAGTTGAGTCGCACAGAGCCAGAGGTTTTGGGGGTACTCGGCACCGAGCCCGTCGACTTCTATGGGGTATGTCACGGCTTTACCCGGCAATTGAATCAGAGTCTATTTTACTATGTAGAAGTGTATAAACTATAAATATATGTATATATATATATGTCACAATGACATGTATAATATATATATATATATATATATATATAGTATATTATGTATTTTGTGTTATATTTTGTGTTTACAAGGAAAGAAAGTGTTTTTTTAGTTGCGATATTTTGTTCCCATAGACTTAATGGGACTTCCGGTATCGGAATCGGATATCGACGATATTTAGTGATATCGGTGATACCATTCGATCCGATATTTTTAGATATCGAGCAGTATCGCTCAACACCAAACTCTATGCCAGTGTCCATGCATGATCCCTCTCACTCCTCCCAGCAGGGATGTCAATATACTTGCTGTTTTAGCTGAGCAGCAGTCTTCCCATGCCCTGCTTTGCTTCCTGGTTCACTGGGGCCTGAAGATATTGTGCGGGTCACCCAGTGGCACTCCAAGTGTGTGAGCATGCTCAAAAATTCTTAAAGGGACAGTGCTCACAATTTGAAAATGTCCACAGCCAATAGCTTGGAGGCATCTAGCATTTAAGGCACACTCCCCTGTAGGGAGGTGCTTATACAATGCCCTCCTTAGGGTTAGTTTAGTCTTTTCTGTTAAATTAGTCATCAGTTCCCTGATCCTATTCCCGTATCTATTCTATTAGTATGTGAACCTGTGTCCGTGACCCATGGTGAGTATCTGGGTGAGAGATTTAAGTCTGGTCTCCGCTGTATGCCGTGGGAGGGACGCGGAATCCACCGCTGGTCCTTGTGGCACTCACCCAGATACTCACCTTTAACCCTTACTTTGGAGATCTACCTGATCCCAACAGTATCTACTGCTTACCTCTGAATTGGGTTTTTTTACCCCCCCCCGGTACTTTTTTTTTTAAGGTCCAAATTTTTTGGAAAAAAATTTCATAGTGGATACAAAAAAATTTCCCCTTTTTGAATTTTTGGGGGCCCATTTCCCCCTTTTTTATTGTAATGTCCCAGGCTGCGGGGCTTTGGGGGCATGGCATAGCTTGCCAAATTACCCCTGCTCCACCCCCCAGTCCAGAGGGAGTGGGGAAAATTGGCCCCGAGGGTTTAAAAGAATGTGGCCCCCCTGGACACAGAGGGAGACCGGGCGCCGGATAGGGGGGGGAGCGGGGGAAATTGGGGGAGCTGAGTTTGGGGGCCCAAGATGGGACCCCGGGGACTAGCCCAAACCCGAAACTTGGGGATGAAAAAAAAAAGGTTTTTTAAAAACAAAGTACAAAAAAGTAAAAAACCCCCGGGTCCGTTTCCCCCACATCAGAAAAGGGGGACATTCAGGTCACGCGAAAAGGGGGAAATACGGGTAGATGCAAAAATTACTGGGGGGATATAGGGGGGCTATTCTCGGTCAGGGTAGACAGGTCAGGGGGAGAAATCAGCCCCGGGGGCCCCCAGGACAATTTTAGAATGGGGGGGTTTTTTTCCAGGGTTGGGGCAGCCCGGGTCTTGGAGGGTTTTTAGGAGGCCTCTCTCTCGGCCCAGGGTAGCACTTTAGAGGAAACATCAACAGAAGGACAGTTTTTTCAAAGGGTAACCGGAGGAACCAGCAGGACAGGGGACGGGGGGAAAACAGGGGAACAGGAACTCGGAAACCCGGGGAAAGGGAACTCGGGAAACGGAGGAAAACTAGGAACAGGGGGAAAAACCAGGAACCGGAGGAACCAAAAAGGGGGGGGGGAAAAAATAGGCCCCAGAAACGGATGGGAAATTGGAATTGGCAACGATCGGCAGGCCCGGCCGGGCCCCCCGGAATCTGGAAGTGGTTGGACTGACGGGCCCCATAGTATGGGTTTAAAAATTTGGGGAAAACCCCCGAAAAAACCCAGGGTTGGGAATTGCGGGAATTGAGCACAGAGTAAAAAAAAACAAAAAAACCCCCCGGGCCCCCTTAAGATGAATGGGTTTTTAAAAAGAACAGTCATGGAAAGGGGGTTTTTCGGAAAGGGGATTTCAGGAAAAAAAAGGGGGGAACATTAGACGTAGGTAAGGATCCCCCCCAGAAGGGGGGAAAAGGGGGAAACAAAAACAACGGGAACAGGTGGTATGCAGGGGGAAAGGGAAGGGGGGGTTTCCCCCAGAGTGGGGAAAATAAGAACATTTCCCAAATTGGGTCCGGGACACCCCCAGGTGGGGTTTGGGGGGAAAAAAGCCCCCAAAGGAAAAACGGGCCCCTGGTATGACCCCCGGGAAAGGGGGCGATTGGGTACTACCCCCAAACCAGGCAAAAAACCAAGAACAGTTCAGATTTTAGGCGTAAAGTGGATCAGGGATTCGGGAACAAAAAACGGGAAAAGGGCCGGATATGCACCCCCCAGAAGGGCGTTTGGGGGTAAAAACCCCCCAGAAAGGGGGAAAAAAAAGCGGGACAAAGGGAATATTCCAGAACTCCCCCAACTCAGAGCGGGGGGCTAAACACAAAAAAACCCAGGTGGGTTCAGAAACCCAATGCAAAGCTTGGAACCCCCCAGGGGGGGAAAAACTTTATATATGAAACTCTTACGCAATGCTGGAGCAGAAATTTTTTAAAAAACCCCCTTTTCCTTTAAAAAAGCAGAAGGTGGGGGCCCCCCCCCCCTAGCTTTTGTCAAAAAAACTCGCAAAGGACCCTGAAGTGGCTGCCCTCAACAAAAAAAATAAGTCATGCCATGGGGTTTTTTAAAACCTGGGGGTATTTCACAGCGGGCCGGGGGACGATATGGGGGTGGTTTTAAAAACGCGCGGGGGAATTTAGCAAGTAGGGGACGCAGAAAGGCTGGGAACTGGGCGCTTTTCCATAAGGAAAAAAAAAAATTTTTTCCCCCGGGTTAGGGGAAAGGGGAAAAAAAAAAGGGTTAAAGCAAAAAAAAATGCAAAAAAGGGAAAAAAAAGTCAAAAAACCCCCACGTTATTTTCATTATCTTCGGGTTGGGGGGGAAAATATTGGCAACGATTTATTTTCCCCCTTTGTTTTGAACCCCCCCTGCCTGTCCCCCGTGCATTCTTTCCCTCCCTGATAAAAAAAGTGTTTTCGGACGGGTTTAAAAAATCCTGTTACTACTTTTTACAAGCTGTTGTGGGGGTTTCCCCCTTGAGGTCAGCACTGCAGAAATGGAATCCCTAAGATGGTATTGGGGCATGATTTTTTAAAACCCCCTCTCAGATCTCAAAAAAACCGGGTAGCCACTTGTCCCCCCTCTATTCCCCCGGGAAAAGTGGAAAAGGGGGGTCCTTTTTCCAAGGGTTTGACAAACACCCTTTTTTGTTTTTTTATTAGAATGTGTTGATTTTCCTATGGGGCCCCAAACCAAAATTAATTATCAAAAAAAAAAAAAACGCAGAAAAATATAAAAAATAGGGTAGTTTACAATTTCCCCCAAAAACATTTTTAGATTTAAAAAAAAAAAACCCTAAATTTTTTTAAAAATTTTTACTTTTGAAAAAAAAAAAAACCCCCCCGTTTTTCCCAAAACTAATAAAAAAATTTTTTTTGGGTTAAAAAAATTGGACATTTTAACGATTTTAAATTTTTTTTTTGGAATAACGCATTTTTGGGTTGGGAACACATATAATAAAATATTGTAGGAGGTTTTTTTCGTCCCGGGGGTCACCGTGCGGGAAGCCCCTTGAAAATGGGGTTTTAAAAAAGCGAACTTGTTATCCCCAAAGTCGGGAAAAAAAAAACGCGTAGCATGCTGTGGAGTAAATTTTTCTTTTAATCCCCCCAAAAAGCCCAACAGGAAAAAGGTATATAGCGATAAGTGGAATCATTAGCTTCGTGAGGAAAAATAAAAATAGGGCAGAACCCGCGTTTTAAAAAAAAACCGTTGGTCACAGAGCCCCGAGAAAAAAAGGGCTGTTTTTTTTCGGGGTTCCCCCTAATGGTGGGGTAGCGTCGTGATTTTGTAGAAAAAACAATCAAACTCTCCCAGGAGAAGCCCGGGAAAAATTGGGGGGGGTTTTTTTAGCCCCAAAAAATAACCCCCTTTCAAAATCTCCTACCGGAGGTGCCGGATTTTGGGGTTTTTCAGCCCAGCCCCCCCACTGCGTAATGGGGCACACTGGCGCTAGAATATGCAATTGGGAAATTTCGCATGGGGGCCCCGCCATGCCCCCCTTTTTAGTAAAAGTACGATGCCAGAAAAAGGGCCCCAAAAAAAAAAGTCCCCAAAAAACCGTGTAAGGCCTTTTCCCCCGGGGCCCCAAAAAGGGGTGCTGCAGTACCTGAGCATGTGACCCTTTTCCCCCGAGGGGGATCTCACCTGGGATGAAAGGGGGGAAAAAAAAGGATTTGTCCAAAAGACGTCTTCCCCCTAACAGTATGGCACAATAGCAGAGCCGGAGGAGCCAAAAAAAAACCTTTGGAAAACTTTTTGACTGGGCGAGATGGGGGCGCGTTAAAACTGAGCGGGTCCCCCCCGGGGGCAGAGAGGATGGGGGCCGCCCAGTGGGATGGGGTTTTTGATCCCTTTTTTCAGAAGGGGAATTGAACCCCCCAAGTTTTTATGATTAATTTTAAAAAACTATTTAAAAAAATTTTTTGTTTTATATATAAAATATTTTTTTTCAAAAAAAAGTTTTTATAGATTGACTATATTTTTGTTTTTTGATTTTTTTTTTATTTGTCATACAAGTCTACTACATATTTACAGGTTTTCAAAAATTAGATATTTTTGGGAATTTCATTATTTTAATAAAGTAATGTTACAATTAAACTTTTATATTTTTAATTCATT
>JARQOD010000001.1:603468894-603540323 GCA_033576555.1 Oophaga sylvatica | reverse complement strand
CCGGGTGACAGGTTTTGATGTCTTCTGAGTCAGAGCGGATCGTCTGGGACATCTTTTACTATGGCTGGTGGGGTCAGGGGGGATACTTTTTTTTTTTTTTTTTTTTTTAAAGGGCGTGGTGTCGAGGATGGGACTGAATAAAGTAATGAAAACTGTTTTTTTTTTTTTTTTTTTATTAAATTAAAAAACTTTTTTTTTGAACATTCACCCGTCCGGGTACATAAACATTTAACATTACTACAGTGCCCCTGTCCGGGTTATTTATAATTTTTTGGCAGGGGTGTTCCGGGTACCCCCTGGTACTCTTCTTATGCTTGCCAAAAATCGAGGCACCAAGGACCACCAGGCCCCTGATAGTCGGTGGCCTGTCATCAAGTCGTGACCGCTATCGGGGTTGTTGGCCACCTCTTTCTCTCCCCCCGGGTCTGGAGCCCTATGCAGGGACTGTACGCCCCCCAGGGGGCCTAACGGCCCCGGGAGGGGCCAGCATAGTTATCATGTCCATAGCTGGGCTGCGAGGGACCCTGGGGAGGCTGGGGGGGGGTGGGGGGGGCCACTTTTGCAGAGGCCCGGATGTGGGGGGGGAAGGCTCCGAGGGTCTCACAGGTTCTGACCTCGGGGACCAGGGGTCGCCCCTGGGACATTTGGGTATACCATCCATGTAACCCAGGGGCGGGGAAATTTACCAAGTCCCCGGGCAACAGGTCCCCCCCGGGTGTCCTTCTGGGGGTGAGCCTCCACGCCCGCCGGTTCACAAAAAACTTCTAAAAAAACCAGGCTCCTGGTTTGAAGCCCAACCACCTTTCAATTAAAGCTCCGTACTGCCCCCTTTTACGCCGCGGCCCCCTCAGGGTTTCCCTTTATTTTTCCCCTTGGGGCCTTATCGCCCGGTCCTTCCCAGCTGACGTTGGCGAAATTTTTTGGGGGTTTCGCTCCCCCCCTTTTGTCGTTTGCCCCCTTCTCCCAACGTCTTCCCTTTTCCCCCTGAGCCGGTTTTAAATTTTTCCTCCACCACACCCATGTCTCCCCATCAAACTGCGCTTACAGGTCCGGTTTGCGGCGCTCTCCCGGGGCCCCCCCCGCCTGGCGGGCGCCCACCTGCGGAGGAAGGGAGCCGGCTCCTGGAAAGTTTTGCAGGGGGGGCTCCGGTTCGGCAGGTAGTGCTCTGGGCCGGGGCCGGGGCTCCTTACTAGAACGGGTGCCTCACCTTCGGTACAGACATTCAGGTAAAGGGGGGGTTTGGGGCCGCTCCAAGTTTAGTTTTAGGGGAGCCGCTGGCTTCCCTCCGGCGACCCCTCCCGGTGCCGGGCAGGCCTCTTAGGGTTCCCCCGCTTTTTGCAGCGTGGAGGGGGTTTCCGGCCGGGTGCCCAACGGGGGGTTCCGTGGCGTCGGGTCGCTTCCCCGGGGGGAAAGCTCTGACTGCTCCCCTTCACGCTTTGCCGTGTCCCTTTTCCTTTTCTCCAAGTCACTTGTCATTAGCATTGGAGGGGCCCCCCTTTTGTAGTGAGGGGGGACCCTTGTTTATTTCCGCACACTGAGGAGGGTGGAGGGGGAATCAAGAGCGTGGGGACGATCTTACATTGCATACCCTTTAAGCCATCGTTTTGCGTCACTGGTGAGTGTGTACACCCCTGAAAAGGCCGCCCTTCTTCTTCACCATGCCTCGTGTGACGCAGATAGGCGGAAAAATGGCAAATACATTCTCTGATGATTTTAGCAATTCTCAAGCACAAAACCAGTTCAATTCAGGCACACAGGACTCGCTTATAGCGAGCTACAGAATCCTGTTCGTGACGCCCAAGTTGAGTCGCACAGAGCCAGAGGTTTTTGGGGTACTCGGCACCGAGCCCGTCGACTTCTATGGGGTATGTCACGGCTTTACCCGGCAATTGAATCAGAGTCTATTTTACTATGTAGAAGTGTATAAACTATAAATATATGTATATATATATATATGTCACAATGACATGTATATATATATATATATATGTATTCTATGTGTGTATATTTAGTGTTTACAAGGAAATAAAAGTTTTTTTTAGTTGCGATATTTTGTTCCCATAGACTTACATTGGACTTCCGGTATCGAAATCGGATATCGACGATATTTAGTGCTATCGGCGATACAATTTCGATACGATATTTTTAGATATCGAGCACTATCGCTCAACACTATCAGTGACATTAGGCGCATCGTACAATAACCCCAAAGCCTGAAAAAATGCATCAACATCACTCAAAACAGGATCTCCAGGTGTCAGGGAAAAAGCCCAATCCTGAGGATCGCCGCGCAGGAGAGAGATGATAATTTGAACCTGCTGCGCTGCGTTCCCTGAGGACTTAGATTTTAAGGCAAAAAACAATTTACAATTATTTTTGAAATTCTGAAACTTAGCTCGATCCCCTAAAAACAAATCTGGCATGGGAATCCTAGGTTCCACAACAGGCAACCTAGCAAGATAGGTAGCAATACTCTGAACCTCAGTGGCAAGCTGATCCACACGGCCAGACAACTGTGCAAACTCCATTGAGAGAAAAGATCCTCCCCAGCACCCAGAGATACAGAGGGAAAAAAAAAAATGCAACAAACAGAAAAATATCTCTGACAACTCTGACAACCGTTTTTTTTTTTTCTTTCACAATATTTTTCCCTTCTGTGAGTACCACACAATTTTCACTTTTGGCCGGTGATACTGTTATGATTTGGTAGCTGAGGAGTGCAGGTAAAAAAAAGGCAATACACCAGAGCAGTTGGAAACTATGAGATTGCAGTACCCTGACTAACCACCACAACTAGAGGCAGCCGTGGAGCGTTCCTACATTGGTCCTAAACGCCTCGTCACAGCCTGAGAAACTAACTACACCTAAAGATAGATATAGGAAAGCTATCTGCCCCGGAGCAGAACCCCAAAGACAATAGAAAGCCCCCAAACATGTAATGGCGGTTAGACAAGATGAAATACTGACACAGAAAGAAAATAGTATGAGCAAACGCTGGGGCCCAAACTAACTAAATAGAAAAGGACAGGAAGGGTACTTACTGCAATCCCAGAAAACCCTGAAAAGCACCAACACCACTAATTTCAAAAACACCTGAGATCACACGACCTCTACCACCTAAATTAGTTCTCTGGTGTAACAAAATCAAAACAGCAGCCACTGAAAAAACTGGAAAAAGCAAATACATAAGTGGCTGAACTAAACTGAGAGGGCAAAAGCCCCCGGAGGGGACCCTGAAGGCCCCCACAGAAGTGCAGGACAAAAATGCAAAAATATAGCACAAAAACAAAAAGAAGAAAATGTCTTATCTGTTAGCAGGAGATGCAGACACGACACAGCAGGCTACAAGGGAAACAGGAATGAAGGATTCAGACCAGAACAATTGATCACCGGCAACCCTGATGGGAAGGTGACTCCCTTATATAGACCAGTCAGTAACACCTGATTCCCAGTCCTCACAATCTTCACTGGACAGACCAGCACCGCTTGTAACCACCAGAGGAAGCCTCTGCTCAGAACTCATCTCAAACCCATTCACAACAGATAAGATCTTGCCTGTGTTACTTCACACTAGGAAAGATATTGGATTTGCACTATCTCCGTTAACGCCACGGAAGATGTGCTGCAGGCTGGCGCAGTCTTAGCCCTGTTAATTGCACAGAAGCCACTAGCCAGCCGTTTAGGAAGTGCATGCGACTCACGCCAGGCGTATGTGCTGCCAGCCGGTCTGCGAACGGACTGAGCAACTCTCTTTTCAGCTGACAGGCGATGCACCAGGTTACGCGCACCGCAGGCTGCTCAGAGTGTATAGCTACCCTCTGTCGGAGCTAGACTGCGCCACATTGATTACCTGCCTAGCATCTACTAACCTGCCTGAAGGACCTGTGCTAATTAGCCGAGCTAACTCTGGCATCGGCAGGTCCCTGAGAGCAAAACTAGAGAGCACGTGGAGCCCAGATTCAGAGGCGTCCACACATGAGCACGACCTATTTAGTATGATCTGACCGCCCGCCGTGCTTTCAGCCAGGCTATTTAAAGGCTAAGCCCTGCCCCCAGCCATCTCGTTAATTGCATCACTGATGATGTCACCCGTGGCCAATCAGGCGGTGCCAGGTCACCGGATCAGCTGACAGCAAATCACCAATCACGGTCCGCCACGTCACAGGCATGCTCAGTGCAGGAAATCCTGTACTTAGGCTGTGGCAGCCCTGTTTCTTTCTGCAACCTATGCTTAAAGCTACTAGGAACAAAGACCCTTGCAACAGCTTGTACTTCTCCTGCATTGGCTAGTATTAGTTAGCCCAATGTCTAACACGCTTGATGGTTTTTGAAATTGCACTTGGGGACACTTTCAAAGTTTTCCCAATTTTTCGGATTGACTGACCTTCATTTTTTAAAGTAATGATGGCCACTTGTTTTTCTTTACTTAGCTGCTTTTTTCTTGCCATAATACAAATTCTAACCTTCTGTACAACACAACTGATGGTCCCAACCCCATTTATAAGGCCAGAAATCCCACTTATTTAACCTGACAGGGCACACCTGTGAAGTGAAAACCATTTCCGGTGACTACCTCTTGAAGCTCATCAACAGAATGCCAAGAGTGTGCAAAGCAGTCATCAAAGCAAAAGGTGGCCACTTTGAAAAACCTAGAATATAAGACATAATTTCAGTTCTTACACACTTTTTTGTTAAGTATATAATTCCACATGTGTTAATTCATAGTTTTGATGCCTTCAGTGTGAAAGTACAATTTTCATAGCCATGAAAATACAGAAAAATCTTTGAATGGGAAGGTGTGTCCAAACTTTTGGTCTGTACTGTAAAGGGGGCATTTTTACAGAAATACTGCTAGAATCCTGCAGAAAACTTATATCCACTGGGTAATAAAACCCAATCGAGATGGATTGGGGAGAGCTGGACCGCTCACCGCTTCAATTTTGAATAAATCCCCAATAGTGTCACCAGCAAAGCACCCCCACACCATCACAACACCTCCTCCATGCTTCACGATGGGAACTAGGCATGTAGAGTCCATCCGTTCACCTTTTCTGCGTGCAAAGCAGTAATCAAAGCAAAAGGTGGCTACTTTGAAGAACCTAGAATATAAGACATATTTTCAGTTGTTTCACACTTTTTTGTAAAGTGCAATGTATAATTCCACATGTGTTAATTCATAGTTTTGATGCCTTCAGTGTGATTCTATCAATTTTTAGTCATGAACATACAGAAAAATTTTTAAATGAGAAGGTGTGTCCAAACTTTTGGTCTGTACTGTATATATATGACTGTATATAGTATAGTGCTGTCTTAACATAGTGTATAATGTAGAGTTCTGCGCATATATATAGTATATAATGTACAGATGTTTATATAGTATGCTGTTGTCTAATCTGGAATATAATCAAGAGAATGATGGACAGTGACAAGCCATCAAACAAAGAAGAACGGATTAAAAATTTTCACCAGGAGCAGTGTGAAAGACTGGTGGAAAGCATGCCAAGACGCATGAAAGCTGTGATTAAAAATCATGGTTATTCCACAAAATATTGATTTCTGAACTCTTCCTGAGTTAAAACATTAGGCCAGCATCAGACTCACAGTACAAAAATACGTAGTGTATTGTACGGCCGTATTACGCCAAAATGTTGCTGACACAGCAATCCGCATTTCATGCGTTTTCAGGGTGCAGCTGCGTATTTCGCGCATGTAAGCATCCGTATGCAATCCGTATGGCATCCGTATAGCGTTTTTTTTCTCGCAGCCTTGCAAAATGGACATTTAACGTTTTTAGGCCTGAAACTCATTCAAATCATCATAAGCAAGGCTATTTATTGCCTCTGCATCCGGTTGCAACCCCCAATCGTGCCATTTTTGGTGTCTGCTTGTGTTGGAGGGCTGCTGCTTGGTTGCTAACATGTCTGAGAGTCTTCAGTTCACCCCAAAAGATACTGTCTTGTACAACTCAGTTTAGTCCTGCCGCTTTGGCCAGCCTTACCCAGTGATCGTTGATCCGCGAAGGAGGAGGCGAATGTGGGCTTGTCCGCATTTGAGCCAACCACTGAATAAAGCTCATTTTCACCAGCTGTATGCATCTCTGCAGCCTCTTCCACATTATTTTGTCCAGTTTTGTCTGATGACCATTCCCAGTTGTTAGGTTTTGTGGGAGATTGTGCGGGCAGGGATCACGTAGCAGGATGCAGAAAGCTATCTGTGCACAGGAGCGACTTTTCCTTACGCAACCTTCTGGATTTCTTACCTACATACTGTCTATTGATGATGTGTTTTACCGCTAGCTGTCTATTGATGATGTGTTTTACCACTATTGTCCATTTACCCTTATGGGTGTTGCAGAATTATAATATTCATCTAGCCCATATATGACCTTGAAATACCAGAACAAAGATGTGAATATTTACATTATAGTAAAATGGTACTTGGCCTGCATGTAACTTATGATTGTTTTGACATTCACTCATGTAAGGGTTATGTATTGTGAGTTTGATTCATCTCTCTGCATGTAAATTGATTGTTCTCTGTTAGAGTTGAGCGATACTTTCCGATATCCAAAAGTATCGGAATCGGAATGGTATCGCCGATACCATTAAAATATCGGCGATACCCGATACCGATACCGGAAGTCCCATGTAAGTCTATGGGAACAAAATATCGCAACTAAAAAAACCTCTTTCTTTCCTTGTAAACACTAAATATACACACATAGAATACATATATATATATACATGTCATTGTGACATATATATATATATACATATATGTATAGTTTATACACTTCTACATAGTAAAATATCCTCTGATTCAATTGCCGGGTAAAGCCGGCTTCTGTGAAAAGACAGAAGCACCCGACATGAAATGACACTTGGTGTACATAGGGTTAACCATGTCTTTTCATGTCCTTTGCTATCTGATTTGCACAAACAATTACATCAGTCTATGTGTGCAAAATTTCACACCTGTAGGGGTTAATTAAAGGTGTAAATTCGTTGTAAAAAAAACGGACTTTTTTGCTACGAATTTACACCTTTAATTAACCCCTACAGGTGTGAAATTTTGCACACTTACACTCATGTAATTGTTTGTGCAAATCAGATATCAAACTACATGAAAAGACATGGTTAACCCTATGTACACCAAGTGTCATTTCATGTCGGGTTCTGCATTTTCACAAAAGCCGGCAATTGAATTAGCGGCTATTATACTATGTAGAAGTGTATGAACTATAAATATATATATATATAGTGTCACAAATTCAATGACATGTATATATATATATGAGGTGTAAAATTGCTGAAAAAAAATGCGTGGGCTCCCGCCCTATTTTCGCAGCCAGACAGACAAAGCCAGTGAGTGGGGGCAGATAATAATAGCCCAGAGAGGGACCATTTTTTTTGGCCCCCCCCGGCTACTTAACATCTGCCCCCAGACACCCCAGAAAGGGCAAATCTCTAATTAGATTTGCCCTTTCTGGCACTTTGCCCGTCTATTCCCATTGCCCTGTAGCGGTGGCGAATGGGTTAATAAGGGGTTAAAATGACCTTGCAATTGAAAGGTCACTTTAAGCCAGGTTAATAATTGAGAGCTGTCAATTAGACAACTATCAATTATTAATCCTATTGTATGAAAGAAAAATCAAACACACACACTTTAATAAAAAAGTTTAATGAAATAATCACACAGTTTTTGACCATATTTTATTTACCTGCTAAAACCATTTCCTGTAATAAAAATAAAATAATAAAGCAAAATTATTCTTACCAATCCGATGCACAGTCAGGTCCCACGGTGTAATCCTTCAGAAAGGGTTAATGTTTACTGCAGGGACCACAGCTAATGCTGCAGCCTCACAGTAAACCCCCAAATGAATGAGTTCCTCTCCTGGCTGACAGGAGAGGAAGTGGAAAGCTTAATTGATTGCTTTCCACTTTCACTTCAGGTCAGCCAGGGACACCATCAGTGACGTCAGAGGGAACTGATTAACAAAAATAGGGGTTCCCTTCGAAAAAAAAATGGCGTGGGGTCCCCCCTATTTTTGTTAACCAGCCAGATGAAGCAGACCGCTGAGGCCTGGATTTTCAGGCTGTTAAGGAGCCAAGATCCATGGACCTTGCCAGCCTGATAATACCAGGCCACAGCAGTCTGCATATCTTGGCTGATTAACAAAAATAGGGGATCCCCTCGAAAAAAATTGGCGTGGGGTCCCCCCTATTTTTGTTAACCAGCCAGATGAAGCAGACCGCTGAGGCCTGGTTTTTCAGGCTGGTAAGGATCCAATATCCATGGACCTTGCAAGCCTGATAATACCAGGCCACAGCAGTCTGCTTAGCTTGGCTGGTTAACAAAAATAGGGGATCCCCTCGAAAAAAAAACGGCGTAGGGGTCCCCCTATTTTTGTTAACCAGCCAAGTAAAATGCAGACTGCTGCGGCCTGGTATTAAAAGACTGTCAAGGCCCATGGATTTTGGCCCTCAACAGCCTGATAATACCAGGCTACAGCAGCCCCACATTTGGCGCATCAAAAGATGTGCCAATTGTGGCACTTTACCCGGCTCTTCCCACTGCCCTGTAGCGGTGGCAAGTGGGGTAATAAGGGTTAATGTCACCGTTGATTGCACGGTGACAATAAGCCCGGTTAATAATGGAGAGGCGTCAATAAGACACCGATCCATTATTAATCCCAAAGTTTTTAAATGTGTAAAAAAAAGACACAGCAAGAAAAAAGTCTTTTAATGAAATAAAAGAGACAACACAGTTTTCATTTTTTTTATTACTCTCTCATTCCTGCGACGCCATCGATCTCCTGTAAAAAAAGAAAAAAAACAAACCAACAGTATACCACCTGTCCGACGCAGTCCATAACGACAGTCCCACGACGATCCAGCTCTGCTACATCGCAATGACAGGCAGAGCCTGTCATTGCAACGCAGCACAGCTGATTACCTGCTTCCCCGGCGGTGACGTCATCGGACTGACTGCTTTACGGCCGGGATTACCCAGCAGTCACTGCAGTTATTGCGAGAAACTGCATGTGACCGCCGGGGAGAAGAGGATGGCGGCCATGAAGCAGTCCAGGACGTGACCGCCAGAGATCTTCTGCCAGGTAAGTGCCGCTGACTCCTGACAGACCCGACAGACGGACACTGACAGTGACAGTGACATCCCGATTCCGGCATCCGATATGACGAAAATATCGGTACTCGGAATCGGAATTCCGATACAGCCAATATCGGCCGATACCCGATATTTGCAGTATCGGAATGCTCAACCCTATTCTCTGTACATTGTGTTACTTGTCGCTTCTTAACTACTGGCATATCCTATTCGTCACTCCATCTCTGCCATCTCTGCCATTGTTCGTGATTAGTGTTGAGCGATACTGCTCGATATCTAAAAATATCGTTTCGAAATGGTATCGCCGATATCACTAAATATCGTCGATACCCGATTCCGATACCGGAAGTCCAATGTAAGTCTATGGGAACAAAAAATCGCAACAAAAAAACCCCTTTCTTTCGTTGTAAACACAAAATATACACACATAGAATACATATATATATATATATACATGTCATTGTGACATATATATATATATACATATATTTATAGTTTATACACTTCTACATAGTAAAATAGACTCTGATTCAATTGCCGGGTAAAGCCGTGACATACCCCATAGAAGTCGACGGGCTCGGTGCCGAGTACCCCCAAAACCTCTGGCTCTGTGCGACTCAACATGGGCGTCAAGAACAGGATTCTGTAGCTCGCTATAAGCAAGTCCTGTGTGCCTGAATTGAACTGGTTTTGTGCTTGAGAATTGCTAAAATCATCAGAGAATGTATTTGCCATTTTTCCGCCATATCTGCGTCACGACGAGGCACTGGTGAAGAAGAAGGGCGTGCTCTTCGTGGGTGTACACTCACTCAGTGGCGTGAAAACGATGGCCAACCACTCTAAATGGTACTGCAATGTAAGATCGTGCCCCACAGCTCTTCAGTTCCGCCTCCTCATCCTCCTCAGTGTGCGGAAACTAACACGAAGGTCCCGCCTCACTACAAAAGAGGGGCCCTCTCCAGATGCTAATGACATATGTGACTTGGCAGAGATGGCTAATGGACACGAGCAGAAGTGTGAAGGGATGGAACAGTCAGAGCTCTCCCCCCACGGAAGCGACCCGATCGCCACGGAACCACCGTTGGGCACCCGGCCAGGAAACCCTCCTACGCTGCAAGAAGCGGAGGATACCCTAAGAGGCCTGGCCCGGCACCGGGAGGAGGTCGCCAGGATGGAAGCCAGCTGGCGTGCCCTAAAACTAAACTTGGAGCGGCGCCAATCCCTCTTACCTGAAGTGTCTGTACCGGAAGGTGAGGCACCCGTTCTAGTAGAGGAGTCCGTGCGGGCATCCCAGCCCTTGCAATGTGATCCGGTTGACGTTGTCGCAGTGGAGGCACCCGTTCCTGCAAAAAAACGCTGCACCGGCAGCACCCCAGATCCCGCTGTCTGCCCCCGTCGCTGAGACAGAAGAAGCGACACCCGTCCTCATGGAGGAGGCCGCGCAGGCACCAGAGGTCTACCTGTCTGTACCGGAGCCCCGACTGTCATCTGTTCCAGAGCCGGCTGCTTCCTCCGCAGGTGAGCGCCACCAGGACTGGGGGGCGCCAGGAGAGCTGCCGCAAACCGGACATCGTAAGCTGCAGTTTGATGGTGGAGACATGGAGATGCTGGAGGACAATTTCAACCGGCGTCAGGAGGAAGAGTGGAGATGTTGGGAGCGGGAAGCAGAGCGACAAAGGGAGCAGCGAGAATCCCAAAAACTTCGGCAACGTAACCTGGAGAAGGACCGGGCAGATAAGGACCGGATGAGAAAAGATAAAGGAACCCTGAGGGAGCCGCGGCGTAAGGGTGCAGTACGGAGCTTTAAATTGAAAGGTGGTTGGGGCTTCATCCAGGAGCCTGGACTTTATTTAGAAGTCTTTGTGACCCGGCGGGACGTGGAGACTCACTTCCCAGAAGGACACCCGGGGAGGGACCTGTTGCCAGGAGACTTGGTGACTTACACCCGACAATGGGGTTACAATGGATGGTACGCCCTAAATGTTACCAGGTGCGACCCCTACTCCCCAGAGTGTCAGGAACCTGTGAGACCCTCGGAGCCTTCAGCCTCCCACATCCAGGCCTCTGCACAAGTGCCCACCCCACGCCGTAAATCTCCCCAGCCTCCCTCAGTGGTCTCCTCAGCAGCCCCAGCTATGGACATGATAACTATAGCTGGCCCGTACCCGGCGCCTGTTAGGCCCCCTGGGGTTCGTTCAGTCCGGGACATAGGACTCCAGACCCGGAGGGAGATGAAAGAGGTGGCCACACAGACACAGATAGCGGGTCACGACTTGACTGTACAGGCCACACAACGTCATCAGGTCCTGGTGGTCCTTGGTGTCTCGGATGTTTGGCAAGCATCAGAAGAGTACCAGGTGGTACCTGGAACACCCCTGCCAAAGAATTATAAATAACCCGGACAGGGTCCCTGTATGTAAATAGTTAAATTGTTGATGTACCCGGACGGGTGAATGTTCATATAAAAGTTTTTTAATTTAATAAAAAAAACAACAGTTTTCATTACTTTTATTACAGTCTCATCCTGCGACACCATCGATCTCCTGTAAAAAAATGAAAAAAAAAACAGCAGTATACCACCTGTCCGAAGCAGTCCATAGTAATGAGTGTCCCACGACGATCCAGCTCTGCTACATCAGAATGACAGTCAGAGCCTGTCATCCCGGCGCAGCACAGCTGATTACCTGCTTCCCCGGCGGTGACGTCATCGGACTGACTGCTTTACGGCCGGGATTACCCAGCAGTCACTGCAGTTATCGCGAAAAACTGCATGTGACCGCCAGGGAGAAGATAATGGCGGCCATCAAGCAGTCCATGACGTGACCGCCGGAGATCTTCTGCCGGGTAAGTGCCGCTGACTCCTGACAGACCCGACCGACGGACACTGACAGTGACAGTGACAAATCCGATTCCGGTATCCGATATGACGAAAATATCGGTATTCGGAATCGAAAGGCCGATACAGCTAATATCGGCCGATATCCGATATTTGCAGTATCGTATCGCTCAACACTATTCGTGATACATGCTCACAACTGTGTTACATACTTCATCAACTTGTGATGGCAGAGCCTAAGATGGAAGAGTGGAAGAGGATTGCCAGGGGATTTGAGGACCAATGCAACCTCCCTTATTCTCATAGTCTCTGTCTGGTGTTAATGGTCATAAAACATGTATTTGTGTTTGAGTACAATTAAGTAATGAAAAAAGACTCCATACTTTTTACAAAAATAGATATTTATATGTGTAAACTGCCACTTGAGGTAGTGACAACCATATTAGCTTCATATGGTATATTTCGTTACATCACAATAGTGTAAGTGTGCAGTCTTACACAAGGAAAACAATAAGGCATCACAACATTACAAATTCTTCCATACATAATAGTATGTAAAGCCAAAACCAATAGTAACTATAGGTAATGCTGATCATATGTTACACATATTTTTGGTTGACAAGATTATACTACTTAAAATATGCAGTAGCCAACATGGAGTGAAATTACATTTAATCAAATAACCAACTTTCACTACCACTAGTGAGCACCATATCTGCCCCATATGGTTAGGTTGTAAGACTAGACTAATGCAATGATGCATTAGCCAACAATTTTTAACAGGGATAGGGACAAAATAACAAACATTGGTAGAAATGGTAATATCTAATGAAATAATATTTTCCCATATCCCACATACCAGCAGCTAAGTACCATATGGTATTTGTAGACATTCAGATTAGTGCAAATATGCGTTACACAACATGATGTTAAAATAAATGATAAAAAATAAGTACCATTTCTCGCAATAGGAGCAGATAATGAAAATAATATAGGTTGACTATGCCTAGTGAACAGCATAATGCTAGCATATGTTGTTTACAGGCAACTTAATGACTGCTAATGTCTTAGAGACAATAGGAGTTTAAAGTAAATATAAAATCATGACTAACTGGTTTTTCAAACAAAAAATATAATGTACATACAAAATCACAGCTGGTGGTATGTGGGTGGTGGAGTTGGCGGCTTCCCAGCATCTCTTTGTGGTTGGGTTGGATCAGCACCTTGAGCATCACCCAGTTGGGGTAGATTTTCAGGCCCCTGAGATAACATCTGGCTATGGTCAGGTTGGTGTGTGGGCACATAGCCATACAGATAAGGAAGATTATATTCCTGTGTAAGATGATACCCACGAGAATCATACCCCCCAGTATGACCATGTTGAGCACATCCAGGTTGGGACCAGCCTGCAACACTGGATCTGTACAAGTTGTCATATTGGAAAGTCGGATTATAGGCAGCCATTTGAGCCTGTTGTTGTCAACGTTGCTTCGGTGGGGGAATGGGTAGAGGTGTAGGCGGCCGTTCAGGAGGATCATCAGATCTGTTGGGAAAGGAAAGGGGATTAAAACATGTTTGAGAGGTGACCCTAAAGTGCATATGTGGTATGTGGTGTGATGTATGTACTTACGGTTTGAGATCCAGAATCGGTGCAAGAAAGCCCAGCCTGTCTAAGTAAACATACTTTCGCTTTCTGAGTGCTGCTGACCCGCTCTTGGCCCTCTGCTGGCATTGCTGCCTGTATTGGTCGCGGCTGCTTCTCCATCTTCTCATAACATCACCCACTGCAATGAGACATATAATGTAATAATTTAGCTAGCTGCACAAAGCCTAATTATTCTGCAGACATGTTATATAGTCATGGGGGTCTAGTAGAATGGGACTATACTACAAATTTGGCGGATAAAATAAGAGAAAAAAATGGGGGGCTAATTCTGCTCTAGAACTACACTGTGAGCATTAAGAAAATGGTGAAAAAATCATGTAACTTACTGATTCGCTGATGCTTCTCGCGTGGGCTGTCGCCAAAGTGGTGAAACATCTTCCCACAGATGCGCCTCCATGCCTCCTCTTCCCTTTCGCGATCCGCGTAATGTGCATCTATTTTGTGGCACTTTTCGGCCCTCTCCTGCAGCAAGAGTCTCAACATGTCCACATTGATGTGAGTAGGCATTATGGCCGACTCCGTTGAGGCGTCCTTCTGGGATGTCTGGCGCTCTTTTTGAGCTAATTTGCATGTGTCAGCTTCCTCCTGCATGTGTTGCACCATTTCTTGTGAGCTGCTGAAGTCTTCCGTATTTCTCGCAAGTCACACGCCTGGTCCGTGTGTAATCCGTTATTTTCTCACACCCATAGACTTTCTTTGGCGTACAACGGGCATAATACGCGTACAATCGCAGCATGCTGTGGGTGTCTCGCACCGTAAGATTTGGCCGAGAAAAAAACACATGATCAGCGCTACCCCATAGAGAAGTATTGGTCCGTGTGTAATGCGTGGTTTTCACGCCTCTCACTCGTCCATATTCCTACCTAGTGTGACGCCGGCCTTAGTGTTGTTGTTTCTAAATGATTATGAACTTGGTTTCTTTGCATTATTTGAGGTCAGAAAGCACTGGTTCTTTTATTTAATTTTGACCATTTCTCATTTTTAGAAAAAAAAATACAAAATTGTTTGCTTGGAATTTCGGAGACATGTTGTCATTAGTTTATAGAATAAAAGAACAATTTTCATTTTACTCAAAAATATACCTATAAAGAAAAAAATCAGACAAACTGAAAATTTTCCAGTGGTCTCTTAATTTTTGCCAGAGCTGTAGAATGCCTGTCTGCTACTGAGATCTATAAACCCACATACAGTGCGTGCATGCTTTGCACTGATATGTATGTACCACATACACTCCCTGCCTATTTAGCACTGCAATCTATATACCTCGTAATTAGCCCTTAGAAGGATGGTTGATTAAGCTAGATTTATGTATTCTTTGATGGTATACCTACACTACCTTCTAAACCCCCAAATCTGACCCTATCTCGGCAGCAGCTCTTCCTACACTCTCTAATTTCGGAGCAGACTGTGACGAGCTTGGTGGTGCCAGGTATCTTATATATCTGATGATGCTGTGCGGCCAGCCAATCTCTGTAATACCACAACAAAGATGGCTGTAGCATTGCAATGCGTGGCAGACAATCACTGCATGTTGATTCGTGCCAAAAATGCAGAGCGTGCACCAGAACTTCCACCGAGCAAACACAGAAATGCTCAGTGCTCGCCGAGTACCGCGATTACAGTGATGCTTGGGCGAGTAACAAGTATTACCGAGCACGTTCGCTCATCACTGCTGATGTTACAATTTTTTCAAATTTAGAGACTTCAAGTTGTGTCTCCATCTGGTGGGTTGCCTGTAGTGGAAGGTGTGTCAGAGCCCCATTATATTATATCTACTCTGGGGAAATTGATGACACTTTAGTGGTGTGTGGCAATAATTTTTTGAAATGTGGAGACTCCAAGTTGGATCTCCATCTGGTGGGCTGCCTGTAGTTAAAGGGGTGTCAGATCCCCATTTTACTATTTCTAATGCCGAAATTGATTCCACTTTAGTGTGTGTGGCAATAATTTTTTGAAATCTTTGGAATCCAAGTAGGGTCTCCTTCATGTATGTTGCCTGTAGCAGTAGGACTCCCAGACCAGCAGGTTTGCACTTACTATCAGTCAACTACCTGTGCTACTATCCTTAACTAATTCTAAGGGCTCATACCCATCACCATGAAAAAAAAAACCGGATTACTTACCGGTAATGCTCTTTTATAGAGCCCACAACAGAACCCACTGAGAGAGGGGATCCGCCCCCAAGAACAGTAAACCTACAGAGAGATAAAAGGGGCAGCCCCCCTCGCTCCTCAGTTGGATTACAGAGAATGAGAGGAACCGCCACACAAGCCTCAGTTAATTTGCTCCGAAATACATTTAAAGTATATATACATCTTTACACTGCTCAGCTATGTACAGTCACTATATACAATTACTCCTTCACCCACCGGAATGTAGACTGTGTACTATAACTAAGGTGTGGCGCTTCCCACGGCTGTGGGGCGCCGGGACATGGCATAGCTTGCCTAGCTAGCCAATGCTCCCACGCCGCCAGTCCACGACGACGTGAGGCATGGGTCCCAGATGATAAGAGAATGTGGACCCACTGGACCACGGAGGGAGACCCGGGCCTGCCCGGACTAGGGAAGGGCAGCGACCGGGATCCATGGCAGCTGAGCATGTGGGCAAGGTGGCGACCTGCAGGACTAGACAACACCGCACAACTTCAGGTAAGAAGAAACATAAAGTTTACTTAAAGAAACACAGTACATAAACAGAACATAAGACCGGACTCCCAATTCCGCACATCAGAGAAGGGTACACGACTCAGAATCACTGACGAGTGTTGGAGGACATCACGGGTAGATGCAGTCCAGGTTATCTGGCACGGGCATACTTGGACGGCCTCTCTCTCAGGCCTTAGGCGTAGCACAGGCTCAGCAGGAGAACATCAGACACCGACCTCAGACAGACTTCAGACGATGGCGGGGTCATCACGGGTTGATGAAGTCCAGGATCATCTGGCACGGGCATACTAGTATGGCCTCACTCTCAGGCCTCGGGCGTAGCACAGGCTCAGCAGGAGAACATCAGACACCGGCCCAGGACGAACGTCAGACGATGGCGGGGTCATCACGGGTTGATGAAGTCCAGGGTCATCTGGCACGGGCATAATAGGACGGCCTCTCTCTCAGGCCTCAGGCGTAGCACAGGCTCAGCAGGAGAACATCAGACACCGACCCAGGACAGACGTCATCACAGGGTAGACCAAGGAGGAACCGGCAGGACAGGCAGGTTGTCACGGCAAGTGACCAAGGCAGTCTCTGGGACAGGCAGGTTGTCACGGCTAGTGACCAGGGCAGTCTCTGGGACAGGCAGGTTGTCACGGCAAGTGACCAGGCAGTCTCTGGGACAGGCAGGTTGTCACGGCTAGTGACCAGGGCAGGCAGGTTGTCACGGCAAGTGACCAGGGCAGTCTCTGGGACAGGCAGGTTGTCACGGCAAGTGACCAGGCAGTCTCTGGGACAGGCAGGTTGTCACGGCTAGTGACCAGGGCAGGCAGGTTGTCACGGCAAGTGACCAGGCAGTCTCTGGGACAGGCAGGTTGTCACGGCTAGTGACCAGGGCAGGCAGGTTGTCACGGCAAGTGACCAAGGCAGTCTCTGGGACAGGCAGGTTGTCACGGCAAGTGACCAGGCAGTCTCTGGGACAGGCAGGTTGTCACGGCTAGTGACCAGGCAGTCTCTAGACAGGCAGGTATATCCGACCTGATATGGTGGAGCCTCCAGGTAGGCTGCAGTCGGATGGCAGATGATCGCTCCCAGGTGAGCAGGCAAGAGCCGGGGATCTCTGCAGATGATGTCCGAACTTCCGGATGGAGCTGCAGTCGGATGGCAGATGATCGCTCCTAGGTGAGCAGGCAAGAGCCGGGGATCTCTGCAGATGACGTCCGAGCCTCTGGATGGAACTGCAGACGGATGGCAGACAGGCAAACCGACAGGTAACAGGCAGGTAACTGGAATCAGGAGCTGATGGCTGAAACAGAGTTAGACTGCACAGGAACAACCGGGACACGGATTGGATCTCAGGGAGTCAGGAACACAGACAGGAACATGGATTGGATCTCAGGGAGTCAGGAACACGGACAAGAACATCAGGAACACGGATTGGGTCTCAGGGAGTCAGGAACACGGACAGGAACATGGATTGAATCACAGGAACACGGACTGGAACACAGGCCTCGGACTCCGGACATCTGGCACCGATCAGCAGGCTCCGGACATCTGGCAATGATCGGCAGGATCCGGACATCTGGCAGGAAGGATAGGATCCGGACATCTGGAAGTGGTCGTCGGACATCGGACATCAGGCCATGGTCATCAGGCATAGGATCCGGACATCTGGCAGCGACCTGAAAAGGAACCCCAGCGGTCTGGTGCAAGCCCCGCCAGGCTCAACGGGAGCTGGCCGGGGATTGCACAGAGGCTGAGCACAGAGTAACAGAAACTCAGCACACACCGGACTCCTTCTTCCAAGAAGAACTCAGGTTATATAGCAAGGATTCACAGTCACTGGCACAGGGTTCTGGACACAGCAGGATTTCAGGAACATAACACAAAGGACACAGTTCAGACAGTCAGGTACAGGATGCGATCCAAGATCAGGGGTTCAGGTAATTAGACACAGCAGGAACAGGCCTGGATATACAGCCTCCAGGAACGGCGATCTGGGTAATCAGCCCCCAGCATAGGCGGAAACACAAGACACAATTCAGACATTCAGGTACCGGGTTTGATCCAGGATCAGGGAACAAGACACAACAGGAACAGGGAATCAGCTCTCCAGAGCTGATCAAATTCAGAGCAGGAGCTGAACACACAACCACATACGGCTAGGTTCAGGGATTCAGTGTGGATTCAATGTGAAGCTCTGGCAACGCCCACTAGGGCTGGGGAACTTTATATATGAGCTGCTTCACAGCGATAGGCTGGAGCAGTAATTCTAGTAAACACCCAATCCACATAAAAGCAGGACAGGTGTGGGCCGCGCCCCCTATGCAGAGCCAGACAGCACAACACAGAGGGAACCCAACAATGGCTGCTGCCAACCACGCAGTAAGTCATGCACCACTGCAGAGGACTTTGCAAGCTACGGACGGCTTTCACAGCAAGTCAGGAACCGCACATGCGGGCGGTCATGCAAAGCAGCGGAGCCACTCACGCAAGTACGGGTACGCAGCAGAGCCGGGAACTGAGCAGCATCCATATAGGTAACAGACAACAGTATCCCAGCTGGTTAGGGGGAAAGGAGCAAAAGGGTTAATGCAAAAAACATGCAGAGTAACGCTGGAAAACAAAGTACAGACAATACCAGCGTTACATAAGGGAGGGAAGTGAGTGGGTGCTGTCGTGGGCTCTATAAAAGAGCATTACCCGTAAGTAGTCCGGTTTTTTCTCTTCGCCTCGACAGCACCCACTGAGAGATTTTCAGAGACAATCACCTGGGAGGGACCACCGTGTCAAGGACTGATCTACCAAACACTAGGTCTGTTAAGGAGGATAGATCTAATCTATAGTGATCATAGAAGAAAAACTGGGTCTGAACTGAAAAAGTAAGTTGATGTGTATGCAAAATGTAAATGCATATCAAACACATGACCATTAAACAGAGAAAACAAAAAACAAGAAACAAATATCCTAAAATAAAACAAAATAAAAAATATATTGCAAAACATGCATGAAGTTGTAATAATAATAATAAGGGTATTTGGTAAACATAATTTTGATCAAAAGAATGTACAAGCCATCCCGCCACGTCAAGGCAACCCTTTGTGGGACAGTCCTACTCTAATATTAAAAACCTTTCCACTTGTCAAGTGACGTAAATGTGAACAAGGCAGAGGGACTGAACCCACCAGTTGAAGCATAGGCCAGACAGGATGGATTTTTCAGCTCAAAAGCAGGGCGGTCACACCCTTATATGCACAAGATGCACTAAGAACTAAATGAAAAACTGGGTCTGAACTGAAAAAGTAAGTTGATGTGTATGCAAAATGTAAATGCATATCAAACACATGACCATTAAACAGAGAAAACAAAAAACAAGAAACAAATATCCTAAATAAAACAAAATAAAAAATATATTGCAAAACATGTATAAAGTTGTAATAATAATAATAATAAGGGTATTTGGTAAACATAATTTTGATCAAAAGAATGTACAAGCCATCCCGCCACGTCAAGGCAACCCTTTGTGGGACAGTCCTACTCTAATATTAAAAACCTTTCCACTTGTCAAGTGACGTAAATGTGAACAAGGCAGAGGGACTGAACCCACCAGTTGAAGCATAGGCCAGACAGGATGGATTTTTCAGCTCAAAAGCAGGGCGGTCACACCCTTATATGCACAAGATGCACTAAGAACTAAATGAAAAACTGGGTCTGAACTGAAAAAGTAAGTTGATGTGTATGCAAAATGTAAATGCATATCAAACACATGACCATTAAACAGAGAAAACAAAAAACAAGAAACAAATATCCTAAAATAAAACAAAATAAAAAATATATTGCAAAACATGCATGAAGTTGTAATAATAATAATAATAATAAGGGTATTTGGTAAACATAATTTTGATCAAAAGAATGTACAAGCCATCCCGCCACGTCAAGGCAACCCTTTGTGGGACAGTCCTACTCTAATATTAAAAACCTTTCCACTTGTCAAGTGACGTAAATGTGAACAAGGCAGAGGGACTGAACCCACCAGTTGAAGCATAGGCCAGACAGGATGGATTTTTCAGCTCAAAAGCAGGGCGGTCACACCCTTATATGCACAAGATGCACTAAGAACTAAATGAAAAACTGGGTCTGAACTGAAAAAGTAAGTTGATGTGTATGCAAAATGTAAATGCATATCAAACACATGACCATTAAACAGAGAAAACAAAAAACAAGAAACACATATCCTAAAATAAAACAAAATAAAAAATATATTGCAAAACATGCATGAAGTTGTAATAATAATAATAAGGGTATTTGGTAAACATAATTTTGATCAAAAGAATGTACAAGCCATCCCGCCACGTCAAGGCAACCCTTTGTGGGACAGTCCTACTCTAATATTAAAAACCTTTCCACTTGTCAAGTGACGTAAATGTGAACAAGGCAGAGGACTGAACCCACCAGTTGAAGCATAGGCCAGACAGGATGGATTTTTCAGCTCAAAAGCAGGGCGGTCACACCCTTATATGCACAAGATGCACTAAGAACTAAATGAAAAACTGGGTCTGAACTGAAAAAGTAAGTTGATGTGGGATGGCTTGTACATTCTTTTGATCAAAATTATGTTTACCAAATACCCTTATTATTATTATTACAACTTCATGCATGTTTTGCAATATATTTTTTATTTTGTTTTAATTTAGGATATTTGTTTCTTGTTTTTTGTTTTCTCTGTTTAATGGTCATGTGTTTGATATGCATTTACATTTTGCATACACATCAACTTACTTTTTCAGTTCAGACCCAGTTTTTCATTTAGTTCTTAGTGCATCTTGTGCATATAAGGGTGTGACCGCCCTGCTTTTGAGCTGAAAAATCCATCCTGTCTGGCCTATGCTTCAACTGGTGGGTTCAGTCCCTCTGCCTTGTTCACATTTACGTCACTTGACAAGTGGAAAGGTTTTTAATATTAGAGTAGGACTGTCCCACAAAGGGTTGCCTTGACGTGGCGGGATGGCTTGTACATTCTTTTGATCAAAATTATGTTTACCAAATACCCTTATTATTATTATTACAACTTCATGCATGTTTTGCAATATATTTTTTATTTTGTTTTATTTTAGGATATTTGTTTCTTGTTTTTTGTTTTCTCTGTTTAATGGTCATGTGTTTGATATGCATTTACATTTTGCATACACATCAACTTACTTTTTCAGTTCAGACCCAGTTTTTCATTTAGTTCTTAGTGCATCTTGTGCATATAAGGGTGTGACCGCCCTGCTTTTGAGCTGAAAAATCCATCCTGTCTGGCCTATGCTTCAACTGGTGGGTTCAGTCCCTCTGCCTTGTTCACATTTACGTCACTTGACAAGTGGAAAGGTTTTTAATATTAGAGTAGGACTGTCCCACAAAGGGTTGCCTTGACGTGGCGGGATGGCTTGTACATTCTTTTGATCAAAATTATGTTTACCAAATACCCTTATTATTATTATTACAACTTCATGCATGTTTTGCAATATATTTTTTATTTTGTTTTATTTTAGCATATGTGTTTCTTGTTTTTTTGTTTTCTCTGTTTAATGGTCATGTGTTTGATATGCATTTACATTTTGCATACACATCAACTTACTTTTTCAGTTCAGACCCAGTTTTTCATTTAGTTCTTAGTGCATCTTGTGCATATAAGGGTGTGACCGCCCTGCTTTTGAGCTGAAAAATCCATCCTGTCTGGCCTATGCTTCAACTGGTGGGTTCAGTCCCTCTGCCTTGTTCACATTTATGTCACTTGACAAGTGGAAAGGTTTTTAATATTAGAGTAGGACTGTCCCACAAAGGGTTGCCTTGACGTGGCGGGATGGCTTGTACATTCTTTTGATCAAAATTATGTTTACCAAATACCCTTATTATTATTATTATTACAACTTCATGCATGTTTTGCAATATATTTTTTATTTTGTTTTATTTTAGGATATTTGTTTCTTGTTTTTTGTTTTCTCTGTTTAATGGTCATGTGTTTGATATGCATTTACATTTTGCATACACATCAACTTACTTTTTCAGTTCAGACCCAGTTTTTCATTTAGTTCTTAGTGCATCTTGTGCATATAAGGGTGTGACCGCCCTGCTTTTGAGCTGAAAAATCCATCCTGTCTGGCCTATGCTTCAACTGGTGGGTTCAGTCCCTCTGCCTTGTTCACATTTACGTCACTTGACAAGTGGAAAGGTTTTTAATATTAGAGTAGGACTGTCCCACAAAGGGTTGCCTTGACGTGGCGGGATGGCTTGTACATTCTTTTGATCAAAATTATGTTTACCAAATACCCTTATTATTATTATTATTACAACTTTATGCATGTTTTGCAATATATTTTTTATTTTGTTTTATTTTAGGATATTTGTTTCTTGTTTTTTTGTTTTCTCTGTTTAATGGTCATGTGTTTGATATGCATTTACATTTTGCATACACATCAACTTACTTTTTCAGTTCAGACCCAGTTTTTCATTTAGTTCTTAGTGCATCTTGTGCATATAAGGGTGTGACCGCCCTGCTTTTGAGCTGAAAAATCCATCCTGTCTGGCCTATGCTTCAACTGGTGGGTTCAGTCCCTCTGCCTTGTTCACATTTACGTCACTTGACAAGTGGAAAGGTTTTTAATATTAGAGTAGGACTGTCCCACAAAGGGTTGCCTTGACGTGGCGGGATGGCTTGTACATTCTTTTGATCAAAATTATGTTTACCAAATACCCTTATTATTATTATTATTACAACTTCATGCATGTTTTGCAATATATTTTTTATTTTGTTTTATTTTAGGATATTTGTTTCTTGTTTTTTGTTTTCTCTGTTTAATGGTCATGTGTTTGATATGCATTTACATTTTGCATACACATCAACTTACTTTTTCAGTTCAGACCCAGTTTTTCATTTAGTTCTTAGTGCATCTTGTGCATATAAGGGTGTGACCGCCCTGCTTTTGAGCTGAAAAATCCATCCTGTCTGGCCTATGCTTCAACTGGTGGTTCAGTCCCTCTGCCTGTTCACATTTACGTCACTTGACAAGTGGAAAGGTTTTTAATATTAGAGTAGGACTGTCCCCAAAGGGTTGCCTTGACGTGGCGGGATGGCTTGTACATTCTTTTGATCAAAATTATGTTTACCAAATACCCTTATTATTATTATTACAACTTCATGCATGTTTTGCAATATATTTTTTATTTTGTTTTATTTTAGGATATTTGTTTCCAGTGATCATAGAAGGTAGAAGGTGAAGCCCAGGTTGCGGCCTTACATATAAGATCTATCGGGACATATGCTCTTTCTGCCCAGGAGAAAGATATGGCCCGTGCGGAATGTGCCTTCACGCCCTGTGGTGGGACCTTCCCTTTTTCCACATACGCCAGTGCTATTGCGTCTCTAATCCATCGAGACAGCGTGTTTTTCGTTACTCCTGTACCTTTGCGGCTGCCCTGGAAAGAAACAAAGAGAGCCCTGCTCTGCCTTCAGGGTCTAGTCCTGTCTAGATATGCTAAGAAGGCTCTTTTAACATCTAAAGTGTGGAATTTTTCTTTCTGTGGAGATGAGAGGTTATCATAAAAGGAAGGAAGATAGATTTCTTGAGATCTATGAAATTTAGTCGGCATTTTAGGAAGATAAGACGGGTCAGTTTTCAATACTATCTTGTCTGGATATATAGACAAGAAAGGAGGATCTATTGATAAGGCCTGGAGATCACTCACTCTTCTTGCTGAGATCAAGGCCACTAACAAAATGTTTTTTAATGAAGCATATTTTATTGGAACTGAATGAAAGGGCTCAAATGGACTTTCCGTTAAGGCGTCTAGGACTAGGTTTAAGTGGGTATATGGACTGGTTCTGCTCGATGGCATGCTGAGATAAACCGAGCTATCCATTTATTGCCTGCTACGTCATAACTATATAAGGCCCCTAGAGCCGACACTTGGACTTTAAGTGTATTTACTGACAGACCTAGTTCATGCCCTTTTTGCAAGAATTCTAGAATAGCCGGAATAGGCACTTCACCAGACAGGCGTGCTGAATGAAAAGCTAGAAATTTCTTCCAGACTCTGGCATATATATTAGTTGTGGTCTCCTTCCTGCTATGCAGGAGCGTAGTAATCAGTCCGTCTGAAAATCCTTTTAGTTTTAATAGCTGCCTTTCAAGTTCCAAGCCGTGAGGCGCAATCCTTTGACCTGAGGGTGATAGAAGGGACCCTGTGAGAGAAGGTCCCGGTCCCAAGGGAGGATCCATGGATCCGAGACCGACATGGCCCTCAGCCACGAGAACCACGGCCTCTTGGGCCAGAATGGGGCTATTAAGACTACTCTCGCTCTTTCCTCTCTTATTTTCCGGATGACAATCGGTAACAGAATCATTGGAGGAAAGGCGTAGGCCAGGTGGAATGTCCACGGGGTCTGCAAGGCGACGAGAATGTCCGGATTGTCCGTCTTGAATAATGAAGTGAACATTTCTACCTGCCTGTTGTTCCGTGTGGCGAACAGGTCTATGTCCGGTGTGTCCCATTTGAGCGTTATCATTTTGAAAATCCGATGATTGAGTACCCACTCCCCTTGGTGTAGGGTATGACGATTGAGAAAATCTGCCTTGACATTGTCTATCCCTCTGACGTGCAGGGCTGACAGGGACAGGAGATGACTTTCTGCCAATGTTAAAATTTTTTCTGCGATAAACATGAGTGACACTGATCGTGTACCTCCTTGGAGGTTTAGGTACGCCACTGAGGTGTTGTTGTCCAACAGTATCCTTGTATGAGTCCCTTGCAGCTGTGGAAGGAAATTACATATGGCATGATATATAGCTTTTAGCTCCCTCATGTTTGACGAGTCCTCTGACTCTGATCTAGACCACTGTCCCTGCGCCACATTATCTTCAAAATGAGCCCCCCACCCCAAAGGGCTGGCATCTGTGGTTACTATATTTGAGGGAACCCCTCCCGAAAGATTATTTGAATCTAGCCACCAGGTTAGGGAACTAATTACTTCCGGGGTTAGGGATATTTTGTTTTCTAACTGTCCCTGTAATCTCTCTTCCTCTTGAAGGATTATTCTCTGCAGTTTTCTGGTATGAAACTGGGCCCACCGAACTGCCGGGATACATGAGGTCAAAGAGCCCAGCAAAGACATGCCTTCTCTTAGAGATACTATAGGATTATGTATTACCGTCTGTACTTTATTAATTACGGTTAACTTTTTTGCCTCCGGCAGCAGACACTTCTGACTTACTGAGTCCAGATGAAGGCCTAGGAACGTCTGACAGGTTACCGGCCGTAGCCTGGATTTTTCCCAGTTGATCAGCCAACCTAAGTTCTGTAAGGATGAAATTACATCAGACAGCCTGCGCTCACATTGTTGGAACAAATTTCCTACTATTAGCAGATCATCCAGGTACGGGATTACCAGGGTGTCTCTTACTCGTAAATATGACATCACCTCCAGCATCAGTTTGGTGAAGACGCGTGGTGCCATAGATAGCCCGAAGGGCATTGCCGCGAACTGCAGATGACGGATTTGGCCTTGTAATGTGACCGCCACTCGGAGAAAGCGTTGATGCGAGGCATGTATTGGTAGATGGTAATACGCATCCTTGAGATCCGCGACCACCATGTAGCATCTGGGAAATAAGAGTTTTATTTCTGACCGTATAGACTGCATTTTGAAGGTTCGGGCCTTCAAAAAGGTATTCAGTTTTTTTAAATTAACTATGGTTCTAAATGAACCGTCTGGTTTAGTTACCAGAAATAAGGGAGAGTAAAAGCCTTTCCCTTTTTGATATACCGGAACCTCTACTAGTACTTTCTTGGATAGCAGGCCCTTAATTTCTAATTCTAACGCCTCTTGCTGAGCCTGGGACTTTAGAGAAGTCAGTAGAAAGGAGTCCGGAGGATTCTGGACAAATTCTAATGTTAGGCCTGATTTTACGATGTTAATGGCCCAGGAGTTAGTTGTAATTTCTTCCCATTGATAACAGAAGTGCAATAGCCTGCCACCCACCGGTAGGTTGGTACTAGCGGAACTTATCTCCCGACTTGAAGGGACGTCTACCGAATAGGTTTCCCTTTTGTTTGAAATCCCTGTTATTCCAGGAATTCTGGGCTTTATAATCCTTCTTTCTGCCAAACGATGGCTTCCTGAATGCCCTCCTGTAGGATGGAACGTATGGATTAGGGAAGCCTTTTTTCCTTTCTCCTGCTTTGGTTAAGATATCATCCAATACTGCGCCAAACAGGTACTCACCCTGACAGGGTATAGCGCGGAGTTTCGACTTAGTTTGTGTATCCCCCTTCCAACCTTTCAACCATAACGCCCTTCGGGCTGCGTTGGTTAATCCTGCCGTTCTTGCCGTCAGGCGGAGAGAGTCTACTGAGGCGTCTGAAAGGAAGGCCGCTGCCCCTCTAATTAAAGGGATGGAAGACCGTAGCTTGTCCCTGGAGAGGCCATTTTTTATATTCTCCTCCAACTGGTCTAACCATACTAACATGGCTCTGCCAGTACATGTGGCCGATATTGCGGGTTTGAATGCCCCTATACACGACTCCCAGGACCTTTTAAGAAGTGCATCTGCTTTCCGATCTAGGGGGTCCGACAAAATTCCAGCATCCTCTACTGGCAAGGATGACTTGCGGGAGGTTGATGCAAGAGCTGCATCTACTTTGGGTGCTTTCGCCAGGAGGCCAGGTCTTTGTCATCGAAGGGGTACCGTCGTTTTGATGCTGCTGGTATAAAGCCTCTCTGCCCTTGTTTTTCCCATTCTTTTTTTACTAACTCTTTTATGGCCAGGATTATTGGGAATACTCGCCCCTTGCGCTGGGAGATACCCGCAAACATAATTTCCTGGGGAGTTTTAGGGTCTTTTGTGTCTGATAATCCCATAGTGTTCCGAACCGACCTAATCAGGTTATTAATACTGTCGGTCGGAAAACAGGTGTGCTCCTCCTCCTCTGATGAACCTGATTCGTGCGAAGCAGGGCCGGCGTCAGCACCCGGCACACCCGGGCAAGTGCCGGGGCCCTGAGCAGGCGGGGGGGCCCACTCGCAGTCTGGCACCCCCGCGCCCGTTAGCGGAGGAGAGCGGTGTCAGCGCCGCCACTGGGCCCCCCCCGCTTGCTCAGGGCCCCGGCAGCAGCTGGCACAATACTTACCTCTCCCGTGCCTCCGCTGCCGCAACTCCGGGCTTCCTCTCACAGCAGCGCCGCTGAATGACGTCATCATTCAGCGACCGGCTGTGGCACAGAGCGCGGGGACGCCAGACAGGTAAGACGTGTGTGTGTGTCTCTGTGTGTATGTAGTGCGTTGCTTTGTGTGTGTATGTATGTGTGTGTGTGTATGTGTGTGTGTATGTATGTGAGAGAGTGCTTGTGTGCTGTCTGTGTGTGATGATGGGCAGGCATTGCTGATAATGGGGAGGAATTGATGATGATGATGGGGAGAAGATGATGATAATGGGCAGGCATTGATGATAATGGGCAGGCATTAATGATGGGGAGAAGATGATGATGGGCAGGCATTGCTGATAATGGGGAGGCATTGATGATGATGGGGAGAAGATGATGATAATGGGCAGGCATTGATGATAATGGGCAGGCATTGATGATGGGGAGAAGATGATGATGGGGAGGAGATGATGATGATGTGCAGGCATTGATGATAATGGGGAGGCCATGATGATGATGGGAAGGCAATGATGATGATAAGGAGGCAATGATGATGATGGGGAGACAATCATGATGATAATGGGGAGTCTTTCCACAGCGCCCTTTCCTGAGCCGTAACAGTGCAGAACGCAGTACAGCGCAGAGGAGAGCTCCATATTTTGTATGGAGCATTATATGGGGACCAGTATCCTGTATGGAGCATTATTTTGGGTCCAGTATTCTGTATGGAGCATTATTTTGGGTCCAGTATTCTGTATGGAGCATTATATGGGGGGTGACATCCTGCATGGGGTATTATATGGGTGATGAGGGGGAGACTGTGGTGCCCATAATATTGTATGGAGGACTGTACTGTCCAGTCTGTACTGTGCGCTGTGAGGATTTGGCGGTTTTTGAGCTATTGTACAATTTACAATAGATATCAGTCATGTAATGGAAGAAAAGAAGTGTTTGACATAGTACTATACCCATATTTCTCTGCCGTATCTGTGCATCATGAATCGTGGTCTGTGTTAAAGGGGCCCACTGAGGTTCATTCGCCCGGGGCCCATAAAAACCTGGAGCCGGCCCTGGTGTGAAGCCTCTGAATTGAGTTCCCCGCTGTCCGCGGAGGATCCCACCTTGGGTGGGGTGATCTCTCTAAGGGATTTCCTTCCCGTGATACTACTGGCTCCCCCTAGGGCTTGTAACTCCTCTCTGATCATTAGGCGGATATCTTCTGTTCTCACTGAACTTTCCTCCTGAAGTGTATGGCCAATACAAATCTGACACAATCTTTTGGGATAAGTGTCCGGGAGGGGCTGGGAGCATAAGGCACATTCTTTGTGTTTGGACTTTTCCGTTTTTTTGGCCTAGGGACACACAGAAAAAGAGGAGGGGGAAGGGCCATCAGCTTGACAGGTGTGATTTATAACACTCACCCAGTGAAGCTTTTCGTCAGGATGGTACCGGCTTTAAGGATGAAGGGTCCGGCTGCGGTATGGAGCGACTTGACTTTCCTCCAGTCCTGCTCGTGGAACCACTCTGCTTAGAGTGTCCACTTCCACTTTTTCTGCTGCTGCTGTGATGTGGCACCACCAGTTCCTCAGGTGGGCGTGAAACATGGTCACTTGAGGATGACATTGCTGCACACCCTTATGCCATATGGCAGGTGCTTTTATACAGCTTCCCCATTTTTTTTTTTTTTTTTTCTTTCTAGCGCCGACCCGGAAGTGCTAGCTTCACTTCCGGGTTTTCTGCCTCACTGCGCCTGCACGGCCGCTCTATCCAGCAGCATTTTCTATGGTTTCCCCCGAAGCCCAGTGCCACTTCCGGGGACCGCCCAGCTCCTGACCACGCGAACCGGCATCGCGCTTCCGACCATGCGTATTCCTCCCGAAAAAAACTCCGGTCCCGCCCCTACACCACAGAGAGAGAAGCGACGGGGACCTTCCATCATGACATATCGAGGCTCCCAGCGTCACCAGGAAGGGCAGCCTCGGCCTCACTGCTCCCGCAGTGTGTGACACCAATATTATACACGAGCCAGAGCACCCTTGCTCCTGGCCTCGCACATGGGAATCTGTCCCCCCATGTGATGGCTGTAAACCTGTCTCCTGCTGCTGCCCGATGAGGCATGCGCTTCCGACTCAGCCCACGGTCCTGCCATTACATCTAGGCATGTGCGGTGTCTTTTTTCCCCAGCTGAGGAGGGAATGAACCCCCGACGCTGCTTCTGGTGCTGGAGCCCCTGCCGCTCTAAAAGAAACCGCACAGGCGGCAATCCAGCCCCAGGGATTCCTCTTCTAAAGATAGGTTCTTCTCCTAGGAACAGGAAACAACTGAGGAGCGAGGGGGCCTCCCCTTTTATCTCTCTGTAGGTTTCCTGTTCCTGGGGGCGGATCCCATCTCTCAGTGGGTGCTGTCGTGGCGAAGAGAAAACTTTTGATTTTGTTCCTGAAAAGTGTTATGAGCGTCATGCAAGAGTCATGCATTTTTTATAAGCGTACAATCCGATATTTCACACCTAGCATCCAATTGATATCTAAATGCCATGCGATTTTAACATGACTTTTTACATGGAGTAATTCTCTATGTAATTTACACATAGCTTTCCAAGGAAATAGTCTTCAAAAGAGATAGATAGGTACAGTCATGGACAAAAGTTTTGAGAATGACGCAAATATTAATTTTTACAAAGTCTACTGCTTCACTTTTTCTAATGGCAATTTGCATATACTCCAGAATGTTATAAAGAGTGATCAGCTTAACAGCAATTACTTGCAAAGTCAATATTTGGCTAGAAAATGAACTTTATCCCCCAAAACACATTTCAACATCATTGCAGCCCTGCCTTAAAAGGACCAGCTAACCTCTTTTCAGTGATTTCTCCATTAACACAGGTGTGGGTGTTGATGAGGACATGGCTGGAGATCAATCTGTCATGATTAAGTAAGAATGACACCACTGGACACTTTACAAGGAGGCTGGAGCTTGTCATCATTTTTTATTTTATGTTAACCATGGTTATCTCTAAAGAAACACGTGCAGTCATCATTGCAATGCACAAAAATGGCCTAACAGGGAAGAGTATCGCAGCTAGAAAGATTGCACCTCAGTCAACAATCTATCGCATCATCAAGAACTTCAAGGAGAGAGGTTCCATTGTTGCCAAAAAGGCTTCAGGGCGTCCAAGAAAGACCAGCAAGCGCCAGGACCGTCTCTTAACAGTGTTTCAGCTGCGGGATCGGGCTACCAGCAGTGCAGAGCTTGCTCAGGAATGGCAGCAGGCAGGTGTGAGTGCATCTGCACACACTGTGAGGCGGAGACTCTTGGAGCAAGGCCTGGTCTCAAGGAGGGCAGCAAAGAAGCCACTTCTCTCCAGAAAAAACATCATGGACAGACTGATATTCTGCAAAAGGTACAGGCAGTGGACTGCTGAGGACTGGGGTAAAGTTATTTTCTCTGATGAATCCCGTTTTCGATTGTTTGGGACATCAGGAAAACGCCTCATTCAGAGAAGACAAGGTGAGCGCTACCACCAGTCTTGTCTCATGCAAACTGTTAAGCATCCTGAAACCGTTCATGTGTTGGGTTGCTTCTCAGCCAAGGGAATCGTCTCTCTGACAGTCTTGCCTAAAAACACAGCCATGAATAAAGAATGGTACAAGAATGTCCTCCAAGAGCAACTTCTCCCAACCCTCCAAGAGCAGTTTGGTGATCAACAATGCCTTTTCCAGAATGATGGACCACCTTGCCATAAAGCAAAGGTGATAACTAAATGGCTCAGAGAACAAAACATAGAGATTTTGGGTCCATGGCCTGGAAACTCCCCAGATCTTAATCCCATTGAGAACTTGTGGTCAATCATCAAGAGACGGGTGGACAAACAAAAACCTAAAAATTCTGACAAAATGAAAGCATTGATTGTGCAAGAATGGAGTGCTATCAGTCAGGATTTGGTCCAGAAGTTGATTGAGAGCATGCCAGGGTGAATTGCAGAAATCCTGAAGAAGAAGGGTCAACACTGCAAATATTGACTTGCTGCATTAACTCATTCTAACTGTCAATATAAGCTTTTGTTACTCATATGTTTGGAAATTATATTTCTGTCTGTGATAAAAACATCTGTCAAACACACATAAAAACCAGAGGGCAGCAGATCATGTGAAAATATAATATTTGTGTCATTCTCAAAACTTTTGGCCATGACTGTAGATAGATAGACAGAAAAAAATTGATGAAATAGATTGATAAAAAGCCAGCAATTCATCTGCCACATACAGTAAAATCACAGCGTGACAGTTAGAACAGAATAGATAGAATAGATATATACACATAGCACAGATAGTAGTGATGAGTGAATACATTCGGCACTATTCGTTACTCGCACGAAAAGTACGCTATTCGGGTTATTCGTTACTTGGTGAGTAATTTGATATTCGCCTCGATATATTCAAGTGACCCGCCCAGCATGTTTGGTGCGTTATTTGCAGGCAATGAACATGTTGGGCTGGCTTGCCAATCTCAGTAATGCCGGCACCATCTTTGTTGTGCCATTACTGTGATTGGCTGGTCTTACAGCGTCATAGAGGATATTTAATCACTGCTGACGCCATCTTGCACACATTGCAGCCTGAAACAGCATAGGGAGAGCGTAGTGTGAGTCTAGGGAGAGTGAAAGAAGCTCATAGGGAAATTTACTGATTCCAAAAAGCTATTTTAAGAGATACTGAGGGTGAAGATAAGTTATTTGTTAGGTGGAGATAGCATAGGAGAGATTTAATACATAGGGAGAGTGAAAGGCAGGCACCTGGGTGTTATCAGTTTACATCATCATTGCAAGTACATGCTGGAGATCTCTGCTATTTTGCATTGCGTGTTGTATATTTTAGGATTAGGAACAGACTGTGGGATTAGGGAGAGATAGGCAAGCTTTCTTCCACTACCATCATCTACAAATCAGCTCTTTTTAGACGCAAATAATATTAGTTAGTACCAGTATGTACAAAACCAACTTTTTTGGAGCCACATAATATTCCTGTGTGGTAGCATATAATTTTTTTTAATAATAATATTACTCAGTGCCAGCATATAGTAAAATCTTTTTTAAAAGCTAATTGTTGAATAATATTTGTCGCTTATTGCTTAAATAGCTAATATTTATTAAGCAGTTGTGCGACTGACCCAAAATCTGTTGAGCTACGGAAATGTTACTATTTACCACTAATTTCCCTGAGTCTGCTGTTGGCGTGTCTCATAAAGGCAATCTAAAAAATCCCCAAAAATTTCTATTGTTTAAATAAATAGCGTTTCTTTATCTAGCAGCTGTGCGACTGGTGCAATCTAGGCAGAGTTAAGCAAACATCACAATTTACCAGTAGCAATAATTTTCATTAGTTCTTTTTTGAATATTAGATTGGAGGGTGTGGGTAATGCCATTGTGACTACTACTTTTTCTAAACCACTATCTGGCAACAGCATCTTGCATGCTACTAGTGACCATTAGTGATGAGCGACTATGCTCGTTGCTCAGGTCTTCCCGATCATGCTCAGGTGTCCTCTGAATATTTGGGCATGCTCGGAGATTTAATTTGTGTCGTCGTAGCTGTATGATTTGTGACTGCTAGATAGCCTGAATATATGAGGGGATTCACTAACAAACTGGCAATCCCTGCATGTATTCAGGCTGTCTAGCAGCCGCAAATCATGCAGCTACGGCGACACAAACTAAATCTCCGAACACGCCCAAATACTAGGAGGACACCCGAGCATGCTCCGGAAAACCCAAGCAACGAGTATACTCGCTGATCACTAGTGGCCATCCCAAGCACACCATTAAGTCAGTGCCGGTGGGTGAGTTTACCCGAATCAAACATAATTGCAGTGATTTGTGTAAATTGGAGGGGGAACTTGCTGAATGTGACAGGAAACTGAGAAATAGAGGCTATCCAGTTTGGACATTAAATAGGGCTAGACAGATTGTGGGATAAAAAAATTTCACGTTCACATTTACTTGATAATACAACTCAAACATATAAAAAATGGGATGGTAGACAGGTGCTTTCTATACAGCACAGCCCCCAATTTGCTGATATTAAATGCATAACACTTAAATATCTCCCCTTACTGGAAGAATATAATATTCTATGTAAAATCTTGGGTTCAGGCTGCGCTGTAGTAGCAAAAAGAGTGCATACTATAATTGGTATGTTATCAACAGAAACCCTATATAAAATCTGACTGACATACTTGGCTAAATTCCAAGAGTTTTTATAGGTGTGGGGAAAATCTTTGCAGCACCTCTAAATTTGCATTGGTTGCTAAAAATTATAATAATTTGTATGGTTCCAAACAATATACAATCAAGAAATATTTGAATTGTAACAGTGACAATGTTATATATATAATCCTACATCATATAGGGAGCAGGGAAAGGGATTAGTGGTGCCTCACCGGAATCTGGATAAACACAGGTGCCAGTAAAAAATGGCTGGATACCACTCATTAGCTAGAGCAAAAAGCAAAAAAAGAAAAAAGTTTCAGCACCAGGCATCTCTCTTCATTAAAATCTTCAATATTTTATTTCCATGTCAAGAATAAAACATCATGTGGGGACTCAGCCCTTAAACGCTGACGTGTTTCGAACATAGTTCTTAATCATAGGCATTTGAACAATACATAAAACATCCTTATATACCTATTCCATTAAGTGAAACTATGTACACCTGTTGCTTGACATGATTAACTTACTTTCATTACAAATTCAAATGTGAGACAGCCTACCAAGACTCATGACGCCTACATAGATTGTCGCCACCTTATCCACACAAAATAAGTTTGCAAAAGACATCTCTAAAACAGCAATGTACGGTAGAGCAAGAAGGAGAGAAAGGGGAGCTGCAAAAAAATGGGCTGATGTTAGTCTGGGGGGGTCAATATCCATGGCCTCTTCCTAGGCTATTAATATCAGCCTGCAGCTGTCTTCTTGCTGGTTAGTAAATCTAGGAGGGACCCCATGTCATTTTTTGGGGAAATGTCCTCTATTATAACCAGAAAAAGCTAAGCAAACAGCTGTGAGCTGATATTAATTGCCTGGGAACCTTTATGACTATTGGCCCTTTCCCAGAAATATTAGCATCAGCGGCCAGCCGTCAGCTTTCCCTTATCTGGCTATGAAAATTACGAGGGACCCTACGCCATTTTTTTTATTTATTTTTTATTAACAAGTACAGTAAAGTACAGTAAAATACACACCCAAGATAGGCTTAGTTCAGAGCCTCCAGGTGTTCCAGCAGCTGGCAACACAAGTAATCTTAAAGTGTCTGTCAAAGTTTCCTCTGAGGTTTGCGCATCTCACAGCTGCCGCGAGACTCTGTGCCTGTAAAGGTTGCCTAAGTACACAGCCACTGAGTCTAATGGTAGCTCAAGAGCTAGACTGATGAGTGAAAGAGTGCCGAGTGCCAGACTCACAGTGGTTCTTCAGTCCAGTACTGCATCCTGTTTGTGCATTTGTGTCTGGACATGGTATTGCAAGTATGGCTATTTTTTATCTCAGTTATATTGTTAATTTTCTTTTCCTCTTTCAGTGAATTTTTTGAATTTAGTGTAGGATTTAGTGTAGGACTCGCAAGATAATGAGGACCCTTGACGCGGGTTGTGAGTTTGTGTATTTTATCCAAAATAATGACAAATACCTCATTTATTATTTACATTTTTTTGCACATTTATTTGCAGGCTGCAGGCCTGGTATTTCCTGTGGTGGCTGGTCAATGTGGGGTGTCTAGCCTATGGGTGCACATATGGTATTGGTAGCCTGACTGATGCAATACTAGGGGCATAATAGGATGCTATACTGATAGAGGTGCATCTCACATAATGGTGTGAAAGACACCCTATGCAGACATGTGTGCAATTGATTTACTAGGCAGCTATCCCATGGATGTTTGGTGAGTTAGTAAGTGGCTTGTTTTCAGAATTTTACACCTGTGCTGCCCCTGCTTTTATCTTGGGGGACCCACTGTACCCTGTTTGTGCATTTGTGTCTGGACTTGGTATTGCAAGTATGGCTGTTTTTTCTCTCAGTGATATTGTTAATTTTCTTTACCTCTTTCAGTGAATTTTTGTGAAGGTTGCCTGAGTTCTCAGGCGCCAAGTCTCACGGTAGCATGCCAGAGTGCCGAGTGCTGGACTTGCAGTGGTTGTTCAGTCCAGCAGTGGCGCTCCACAGCATAAGAATCAGCTGCTATGGACTCAGGTGACCTTATAGTAAGGTTATCTGTCACGCGGTCTTATGATATGTGTACGATGTCAGTAAACTATTCTTAAAAGAACAACACTCTATACAACATATAGATTAGCAACATCAGCATGTAAATATAGAATAGATTTACCTGACACGATATCCGTTGAACTCAGGGTTAATCTTGAGGACTTGATACACTGTCACAGGAAAGAGGAGGACCGGGGGTCTAACCTGACCCTAAACTGGGGTCCTAACTAATCCCTCACCTTGGAGGTACTGATAATGGTTCAGAGGTCCAAGTCTCCAGCCTAACCCTGTCTCCTATCAGTCCCTGAAACCTGTAATCAGTCCTAAGAAGGATTCTGATTACCACCAAAGGGATATGGGCTGATCTCTGCTAAATACACCGATTAGACATATAAGACAGACTGGAGAAAACACAGACTTGCATACACACTCAAACACAGAAGGAACATAAATGATCTGGGATATTAAACTCTAAGCAGGGTGAGCTTAAAACAACTAAGGAGCTCTTTAACGTAAGTCTATACAGATACAATCCTATCTGTGGTCTGCATGAAGAATTTCACTGGCAACTCCCAACACAGACAACCAGAGATTTAAAGGAAACCAATCAACAAATAATTAATTGCAGCCGGAAGAAACTGCACCCAGTCCCAGAACTGAGCACAGACAGAATTAACTCCCTAACTGCCAAACACAAAGAAACAGCAACTCAGCTGTGAGAAGTCAGAATGTGCAACCGCGACGATCTTCGTGGCGATGCACACATGACAGTACCCCCCCTTCTACGAGGGGCCTCCGGACCCTCAGGGCCAGGTTTGCCCGGGTGAGTTCTGTGGAAGGTCCGCACCAAACGATCTGCGTTAATGTCAGACGCAGGAACCCACGTCCTCTCCTCTGGACCATACCCCTTCCAATGCACCAAGTACTGAAGGGACCGGCGATTCAGACGTGAGTCAATGATCTTTGACACTTGAAACTCCAAGTTACCATTGACCACCACTGGAGGAGGAGGTAGAGGTGATGGTATGACTGGTGCCATGTACCTCTTAAGTAATGACTTGTGGAACACATTATGAATTTTAAACGTAGGAGGGAGGTCCAGACGAAATGCCACAGGATTAATTATGGAACTGATCCTGTACGGCCCGATGAATCTGGGGCCCAGCTTCCAGGAGGGAACTTTAAGTTTTATATTCCTGGTAGACAACCATACCAGATCGTTCACATTAAGATCTGGACCAGAAACTCTCCTCCTATCAGCCATACGTTTATAACGGTTCCCCATAGCACTCAGATTATTCAATACACCTCTCCACACTGAAGCAAGTGACGACGAGAAACGCTCCTCCTCAGGAACCCCAGAAGGGCCCCCCCCATTGAATGTACAAAACTGGGGATGAAAACCATATGCCCCAAAAAACGGGGACTTACCAGTGGACTCGCTCCGCCTGTTGTTAAGAGCGAACTCTGCCAGAGGCAAGAAAGAAGACCAGTCCTCCTGGTTCTCTGAGACAAAACACCGAAGATAAGTCTTTAGGCTTTGATTCAGACGCTCTGTCTGACCATTGGTCTGCGGATGAAAAGCCGAGGAAAATGACAATTGCATCCCCCGACGTAAACAAAATGCCCTCCAAAACTTGGACACAAACTGAGACCCCCTATCTGACACACATCAGAAGGCAACCCATGAAGTCTCACAATCTCCCCAATGAACACCTGCGCCAGAGTTTTAGCATTAGGGAGGGCAGGAAGAGCAATGAAATGTGCCATCTTACTGAACCTGTCAACAACCACCAGTATGACAGTCTTCCCTGATGACTGAGGAAGGTCCGTGATGAAGTCCATAGACAAATGAGTCCATGGACGCTCCGGAAGTTTCAAGGGTAAGAGGGTCCCAGACGGACGGGTATGAGGGGTCTTAGAGCGAGCACAAACCCCACAGGACGCGACAAAAGTTAAAACATCTTTATTAACGTTAGGCCACCAAAACCGGTGAGAAAGGAGATCTAAAGTAGCCTTACTCCCTGGATGTCCTGCTAAAGCAGAATTATGATGTGCCTCAATAACCTTTTGTCTCAACTGATTTGGGACAAACAGTCTCCCTGGAGGTCCTGCAGGGGCGTCCCCCTGGGCCTCTAACACCTCCTCCTCAAGCTCAGAACATACAGCCGACACTACCACCCCCTCCTGAAGGATAGGAATCGGGTCATCCATTTTCCCGGCCCCTGGGAAACTGCGAGACAAGGCATCCGCCTTAACATTCTTAGATCCAGGGCGATAAGTGACAACAAAATTAAACCTGGTAAAAAACAACGACCATCGAGCTTGTCTGGAATTCAGACGCTTAGCAGATTCCAAATACAGCAGGTTCTTGTGATCAGTAATAACGGTAACCGGTGGACTGCCCCCTCCAAAAAGTGACGCCATTCTTCAAAAGCCAACTTAATGGCCAAAAGTTCCCTATTGCCGATATCATAATTCCTTTCGGCGGACGACAATTTTTTAGAAAAGAAAGCGCACGGATGCCATTTACCAGGGACGGACCCTGGGACAATATTGCACCCACCCCTACGTCAGACGCGTCCACCTCCACAACGAACGGCTGTGATGCATCTGGTTGGATGAGAACGGGTGCCGAGCAAAACATTTTTTCAAAGAGGAAAAAGCTTGGCAAGCTTTGTCCGACCATTTCGAAAAATCCGTCCCTTTTCTTGTCATGTCAGTGAGAGGTTTGACAACAGATGAGAAATTACAAATAAATTTCCGGTAGTAGTTAGCAAACCCCAGAAAACGCTGCAGAGCCTTAAGATCCTCTGGCTGATCCCATTCAAGCACTGCACTCACCTTTTCAGGGTCCATACGGAAATCGGAGGCTGACACCAAGAAACCCAAAAACTGAAGTTCCTGTACGGCGAATACACACTTTTCCAGTTTGGCGTATAGTTTATTGTCTCGCAAGATCTGCAACACCTGTCTCACATGCTCCTGGTGAGACACAAGATCTGGTGAGTAAATTAAAATGTCATCCAAATATACGACCACAAACAGCCCCACCAGATGACGAAAAATGTCATTAACAAAATGTTGGAATACTGCTGGTGCAGTAGTCAGACCAAAAGGCATGACAAGGTTCTCATAATGTCCCTCCGGCGTGTTAAACGCCGTTTTCCACTCATCCCCCTCTTTTATCCTAATCAGATTATACGCCCCCCTGAGATCCAATTTAGAGAACCATTTGGCGCCAACAATTTGATTGAAGAGATCAGGAATCAGAGGGAGTGGATACGGATCTCGAACAGTAATCCGATTAAGTTCGCGGAAATCCAAGCAAGGGCGTAGGCCTCCATCTTTTTTCTTCACAAAGAAGAACCCCGCGGCCACTGGGGAAGATGAAGGTCTAATATGCCCTTTGGCCAGACTTTCCGAAATATAATCTTTCATAGCCTGCCTCTCAGGACCAGAAAGGTTATATAACCTAGCTTTAGGTAACTTAGCATCAGGAAGTAAATTAATAGAGCAGTCATACACGCGATGAGGAGGCAACTCCTGACACCCCTCCTCAGAGAACACATCCCCAAAGTCCTCCAAAAAAGGAGGCAAAGTACTAGGCACGACCGCACTGATGACTGTGTTCATGCAGTTACTTTTGCAAAACTCCCCCCATTGACTTATATCTCTGGACTGCCAATTAATCACAGGGTTATGTTTAACCAACCAAGGAAGTCCCAACACAATAGGAGTAGGTAGACCCTCCAACACATAACAAGATAATAGTTCCCTATGTATTGCCCCTACCCGAAGGTCAATGTTATGAACCTCATGAACAAAGCTACCTTGGCCGAGAGGCCTGGCGTCAATGGAGAATATAGGGATCGGTTTGACCAATACACTCAGATGCATACCTTGAGCCTGAGCAAACTGAGCGTCAACCAGATTAGCCCCGGACCCACTATCAAGAAGAACAGAAAATCTCTCCACTCTCGTACCAACCACCACCTCCACTGGTACAAGGAACTGAGAAGAACTAGCGGACGAAATACATACTCCCAGGTTGTCGTCCACCACACAACCTGGGATTAACAGTTTTCCGGCGACTTTTTGCTCAACAAGGCACGGGATGGACATCCCCCAACAAAATGTCCCTCTTTCCCGCAGAAGAAACACCTTCTAGTCCTGCGGCGTACTGCCAATCCCCTCCTACGAAATGATGTCCCTCCCAACTGCATAGGCTCCTCCGAACAGACAAGGGGAACCTCAACATAAGGGACTTTAGTAGTAGGTGGAGTAACAACAGGGGGCGGAGTTACCTCGCACCTGTCCCGGAGCCGTCTATCAGTACGGATAGCTAGGGCCATAGCAGCCTCCAGTGATGGAGGAGAATCATACTGAGCCAAAACGTCCTTTAATTTGTCAGAAAGCCCATGACAAAACTGGCTCCTAAGAGCTGGGTCATTCCACTGAGTATCTGTGGCCCATCTACGGAACTCAGAAGCAAATTCCTCCGCCGGACGATCTCCCTGCTGTATCTTACGTAATTTTGTCTCAGCAAGAGAGACCCGATCTGGGTCATCATATACCAAACCCAGGGCAGTAAAAAATCGATCTACTGACTGTAGAGCGGGGATCCCGGAGGAAGGGAGAAGGCCCAGGATTGAGGGTCCCCTTGTAGGAGCGAGATAACAATTCCCACTCTCTGCTCTTCACTCCCTGATGATCGAGGCCGAAGCCGAAAATACAATTTACATGCTTCCCTGAAGGTAAAAAATTTGTCTCGCCCACCAGTGAACCTGTCCGGGAGAGCTACTTTAGGTTCAAATCTGGTTTGCTCCGAGGGAGACAAAACTTTGGACTTAATGTCCGTCAGCTCCATGGATAATCCCTGCAACTGCAGAGCCAGCTGGGCTACTGGATCCATGGCAACTGGGAATAATTTTATGGGCCAGTGAAAATGTCACGCGGTCTTATGATATGTGTACGATGTCAGTAAACTATTCTTAAAAGAACAACACTCTATACAACATATAGATTAGCAACATCAGCATGTAAATATAGAATAGATTTACCTGACACGATATCCGTTGAACTCAGGGTTAATCTTGAGGACTTGATACACTGTCACAGGAAAGAGGAGGACCGGGGGTCTAACCTGACCCTAAACTGGGGTCCTAACTAATCCCTCACCTTGGAGGTACTGATAATGGTTCAGAGGTCCAAGTCTCCAGCCTAACCCTGTCTCCTATCAGTCCCTGAAACCTGTAATCAGTCCTAAGAAGGATTCTGATTACCACCAAAGTGATATGGGCTGATCTCTGCTAAATACACCGATTAGACATATAAGACAGACTGGAGAAAACACAGACTTGCATACACACTCAAACACAGAAGGAACATAAATGATCTGGGATATTAAACTCTAAGCAGGGTGAGCTTAAAACAACTAAGGAGCTCTTTAACTTAAGTCTATACAGATACAATCCTATCTGTGGTCTGCATGAAGAATTTCACTGGCAACTCCCAACACAGACAACCAGAGATTTAAAGGAAACCAATCAACAAATAATTAATTGCAGCCGGAAGAAACTGCACCCAGTCCCAGAACTGAGCACAGACAGAATTAACTCCCTAACTGCCAAACACAAAGAAACAGCAACTCAGCTGTGAGAAGTCAGAATGTGCAACCGCGACGATCTTCGTGGCGATGCACACATGACATTATCTCAGTTCACAGCAGTCCTGCCCTCGTGAGGACCGGGCGTGTGATCTGACATAACCTTACTGATGTCACCTCAGTTCCCAACAGCTGGGTATTGCTGAGCACAGTCCAACACCCTGCAATTGCTGCAACTCTAGCCTATTTAACAAAATAATTTTAAAGAGGAGTGAGCCCCCCCTATTTTTAATAACTAGCCAAACTAAACAAGACAGCTTTGGTCTGCAGCCCTCAGCTGTCAGCTTTATCTTGGATGGTTATCAAAAATACAGGGGTCCACATGCTGTTTTTTTCTATTATTTAAATGAATAATTAAAAAAAAATCGTGGGGTTCCCTCAATTTTGACAACCCGCGAAGCTAAAGCAGACAGCTAGAGGTTAGTATTCTAAAACTGGAAAGGGGCCATGGATATTGGCCCTCCCAGGCTAAAAAATAGCAGCCTGCAGCCACCTCAGAAAAGGCGCATCTATTAGATGCGCCAATTCTGGAGCTTTGCCCGACATTTTCCATTTGCCCTGGTGCAGTGGCAAGTGGGGTAATATTTGTGGGGTTGATGTCAGCTTTGTATTGTCAGCTGATATCAAACCCAGTGGTTAGTAACAGAGAGGCATCTATCAGACACCCCTATTACTAATCCCGTAAGTTTAAGTTACAAAACATACAGTGTAGAATCCTTTGTTTTGTATCAAAACTCCACAATCCTCTTTTACCAATTTATTATTTTCCAAATAAAATTAAAAATCACAGTATTCCTCACTTGTTCACCAACAATATACAGCTCTGACATAAATTAAGAGACCTCTGCAAAATGTTCAGTTTGTCTGATTTTTCTCTTTATAGGTATATTTTGAGTAAAATGTAAATTGCTCTTTTATTCTATAAACTTCTGACAACATGTCTCCGAATTTCCAAGCAATAAATTTTGCATTTATTTTTGGAAAATGAGAAATGGTCAAAATAACAAAAAATGCAGTGCTTGCAGACCTCAAATAATCCTAAGAAAACAAGTTCATAATCATTTAGAAACAACAATAATGTTTTAACTCAGGAAGGAGTTCAGAAATCAATATTTTGTGGAATAACCATGATTTTTAATCACAGCTTTCATGCGTCTTGGCATGCTTTCAACCAGTCTTTCACACTGCTTTTGGGTGACCTCATGCCACTCCTGGTACAAAACTTTAAGGGTTTCTTCTTTGTTTGATGGTTTGTGAATATCCATCTTCCACTTGATTACATTCCAGAGGTTTTCATTGGGGTTCAAGTCTGGAGATTGGGCTGGCCATGACAGGGATTTGATGTGGTGGTCCATCATCCACACATTGATTGACCTAGCTGTGTGCCATGGTGCATTGTCCTGCTTGAAAAACCAGTCCTCAGAGTTGGGGAACATTGCCTGAGCGTAACAAATCAACTGTTTTTCCAGGATAACCTTGTATGCGGCTAGATTCATACGCCCTTCACAAAGATTAACCTGCCAAATTCCAGCTTTGCTAAAGCATCCCCAGATCATCACCGATTCTCCACCAAATTTCACAGTGCAAGACACTCTGGCTTGTATGCCTCTCCAGGTCTCCATCTAACCATTGTACAACCAGGTGTTGGGCAAAGCTGAAAATTAGACTCATCATAGAAGATTACCTTGCTCCAGTCCTCTATGGTCCAATTCTTAAAGTCTTTGGCAAACTTCAGCCTGGCTCTCCTTTGCTTCTCATTGATGAAAGGTTTCTTTCTAGCTTTACATGACTTGTGCCCTGCCTCTAGGAGCCTGTTATGAACTGTTTTTGATGTGCACTTCACCCCAGCTGCCATTTGCCATTCCTTTTGTAGGTCACTTGATGACATCCTGCAGTTGTTGAGTGACATTGGAATAAGATGATGGTCATCCCGGTCAGTGGAGAGTCGTTTTCGCCATCTACCAATCTGTAGCTTTGTTGTCGCTACATCTGGTTGCATTGCTTGAGCAGTGGCATGATGCAATTGTTCATCTGTGCATGCAGAAAACACTGAGGTCATCCTGAGAATGCAGTTTCAGTGCTGAGCAGTTACATCAATAAGGTGAGCAGAGTTCATAGCTGATGAACTCCAGTCACCTTATTGAAGCAACCACTCAGCAAGCCATTCTGGTACCCAAATCAAACTTTTTTTTGATAAGTTTGGCAGAACCTGATGGACTCCATCACTAGTTTTGGCAAATGTGGATTTTGGTAAAATTTGAGTAGCATTCAATTCCATTCAAATTTATTTGCTCATCTCTACTCATTAGTTTGTCAAATTATATATGCAAATTGCCTCTTCAAACAAAGAGGACTTGTACTCTATAGCGCCACCTATTGGAAGTAGCAATCCTACAAGTCACAATCAACCCTTTAACGAGTCTTGTAATATGACAAGACTCGTTAAAGGGTTGATTGTGACTTGTAGGATTGTTACTCAAATTATATAGATATTTAACTGATGCTATTGATATCAGAGTTACTGATTAGTTTAGGTACTATAATTAAAATCAGGGTCGTGACTTGTTTAATACTTGTCTTTCATAATAATCAATGAAAAGTCACACCAGATAGGCCCTGTCCCCATTCCTTTCTATAATTTTGGAATTGCGTTGCAATTACATTTGTAAAACTCATTGTTCTTTTGTAGTTAAAAAGGTTAACTCTTATGTCTGCTTTAAGAAAAAGTAAAAGAGTCAGATAAAGCAGGACCAAAAGACTCCTGGGGATAACACATTTGTCCGTCCTCAGCTTTTCCTAATTTAAATTCTTGGCAGTGTATAAAAAGTGTAAGGTATTTGAGACTCCAATCCCTCAGGTACTAAATCTCATATTTCCAGGCACTACATGACTGTTATTGGAGGTAGATTCTAGCACCACACCACCAGCTTTCCAGAGCTGCTTGCATTTAAACTTTAAAGACACCAAAATATCTGTAAATATTTTTGTTCTTTTTCTATTTGGAGAGTTTATGTTTTGCAGCCTGGTTCAGATTTTTTTATGATAAAAATGTCCGTAAACTGAAAAACGATAATAATGTAGAGAAGGTCATATGGTTCATTATAGACCACTGCTATTTCTGCTGAAAAAGGTCAAGTTCAACAAACCATTAAGCTGATACCTTTCTTTAGATCATTGCATGGAAATGTTTTTCACTTTTTAGGTGTGATCATCTGCTTGTAATTTGAAAACTGATTTTAGAAGATGATATAAAGGGTGTTAAGTGATATACATGTTAAAATGGGATATGACACATTCTGTTTGCCTAAGTTTTTTCAGATGGTGCTAATGTGTTGCACTCCAAGCTTCTTCATGCAAATTTTGGTCAAACAGTGCCAAATATTTCACAGGACTGGAAATTTCCATCAACATCTGGAAAAAATATTGGTCATACAGGAGATATGTACAGGTATTTCAGAATAATCCCAGCAAAAATTGTAATATTATTCCTCTGTAATTCATGAGTTGTATAAAATACTAGAGGCTTTATCTGTGACTCCTCAGGCCTCTAATGTTATTTTTAAATTCTCTTGAGAAAACTTCTGGAAGCGAGACAAAGTCTCTCCTGCTGTTCCCGCACAGTGACCTCTGCTATGCAAGAACAGTCAAAAAGGAAACAATAAAAAAAAGGTGCACTTCATGTGAACTATTATACCAAACAACAAAAAGATAAGGTAGTGTGCTCACCTCTTGCTAATGAAATCTAAAGCACACTCAAAAAAGAGCAATTTGGCGCAAAACATTGTGACTTTTGAAAACTGATTTTTATGCCTGCTTAATGACAGACATCTCTTGTTTCCCAAGATAAGCGCTTATGATCCAGAACCAACACTGAGCTATTTAGTTACCTCACACTAAGGCCGGGATCACACATACGAGAAACACGGCCGAGTCTCACATGTGAATTCCCAGCACTGGAGCCGGCACTCGTGAGTGGTGCGAGCGGCTGCATAGAAATACATGGAGCCGCTCACTCCACTCCCAAGTGCCGGCGCCAGTGCTGGGAATTCACATGCGAGACTCGGCCGTGTTTCTCGCATGTGTGATCCCGGCCTAAGGAAATCCAATTGTTCGATTATATATTGCTCAATGTTTTTGGCTTCTCTCCATAAAAGGAGATTGACATAAGATGGACATTTCTAGTCAGAACATGGCGGCAAGTATGAGCAATAACTCTTGTTTTTACTTCTTGATCTGTGGGAATGACTCCTCAAGAAATAAAAGATAAAATACCTCAACCCCATTGAAATCTATGAGCCACAAAGACATCTGAATGCCTGAAAATGTCCACATTATAGGGCACTATAAATAAAGTTGCACAGCCGTTTATATGACTGTGGAATATGCTTATTATATCTCTAAAAAGAGTCTCTTGAAGAACGATAGATGATCTCTAAAGTTTAGAGTGTCGCTGCATATTTATTTTTGGACGCTATCATCCTGAGGGGTTTCTGCACGGAGGCGGCGTCCATTATTATGTTTATAGCAATGCGTTGCCAGGAGGTAACAGGATGTTGTAGCGCATGACGAGTACCGGAAGTTACGCATGCGGTCCACACAGGGCCCGATGCGTTCCACTTACCGGAAGTGCCCATCCCCGGCGTCCGGAAATGGAAAACAGCCGCGGGACTTTGAAACTGATAAAACACAGGCAGGAGAACATAGCGGTAAGCTGTGTCTAAGAGTCCTGAACGTTTTCTTTTCCCATAATGATTCAAAAATTGATGAAACGCGTTGTGAAATAATTCTAGGGGTAGAGATCACCCAGCGGATGACTAGCTGTGGGAGGTTCTCCCCCTGATAAGAAATGAGAATCATAGTGCAAAGAATGAATGCCTATGTCCAGATGCGGTAGATAAGTATATTTAATATGATGAAAGTGAACTTATCATGAGTACAATTTGTCTTGAGATGCATTTTTCCCAAGGTACCATGGATGAGATAATAATGTTTATATAATAACGGCATATTAAGAAATGGTATGAGATATTTCACAGCAATAGATGCCACAAAACACCATATATTATAGATATTGGGAGTAAATTTCTGGCAGGAATGTTGGGAAAGTGATGTATGCTGCTCCTTTTACCATGGTGGTGTATGGTTTCGGAGGATCAAGCTCCCAAATCTGTATAAATAAAAATAATGACCTATTAGGGTTTTTTGGAAGATAAAAAAGAGCCCTCTATCAGATGTTAGACAAGCTATATTAAAAAGGATCATAGATATCCATAGTGCCTTTATAAGGTTGCAACATGTTTCTATAAAAGGTACAAGAGTGTATAGAAGCAATTATTGTGGCTTACACTTAAGTCCTATAAACAAATACTAAGGAATAGAGTCCCATATTCTATACAAGGATATAGGTTTATATGGAGAACTAGTGGCATAATAATCGTTATTTTATCTACACGTTTTTTTTCAGTTTGTGGTGTTGCACATGCACTTTATTAGCACATAGCACTTTGTATTTTAAGGAAATTAGTAAAAGTTAAGTTTTAATTTGATCAATCTGCTTTGTCATAATCCATCGTGATTGATATACTTTGCCCCAGCTGATTACAAGTATGAAAATCGCATACAAGAGGTCATATGACTGCTCGCTCACATCGGTAATACCAGGGAATCATGATTACTTGGACACCATACACTGTGACGATTCGGCAATCTGCAGTCACAAAGAATGCTTGCAGAATTATCTTAATCCTGGACAACACACATATATATATATATATATATATATATATTTATATATATATATATAATAAGATTCACATGAATTACACATCGCCTTCCTTTTAATTCTCCGTTTTAATTCTCCATTGCTCTTTATCAGGCATCATTAAAGATAGGATCAATGACATTGAGACATTGAATAGCAGTTACCGTGTACAGGTTCAGCAGCATTTTTCATATTGTGATAAGCGTATTGATCCATTGAAGATCTTCATTGAGCTTAATTTCCTCAAAATCTCTGGTCCTTATAAATTTGAACATTTTGTAGTTCAATTCACAATGATTGCAGACAGAAAAAAAATACCTTGCTCCATTTTCAACACTGCTGAAGACTCAGAAAGCTGGCTAATGACATTACAGACGACTCAGGCTTCCCCATAAAAACTTGCAACTATCACATCACATGGTCTAGCACAGTCAATCAGAAAGGACTATCACAACCAGTATAAAAGATGAGGACTGGCCAAGCAGTTCAGCTTCAGTATTTTACAACGTAGGGATAATAGTTCACAGTGCACGACTTATTCCAAATATGGATAGGAAAAGGCTTCACCCCTTCACCACCAGGCCTGTTTTAACCTTCATGACCAAGCTAAATTTTACAATTTTGACCAGTGTCACTTTATATGGTAATAACTCTGGAACGCTTTAATGGATCCCACCCATTTTGAGATGGTTTTCTCGTGACATATATATTTTCATATTGTGAAAATATTCGATATGACTTGCATTTATTTAAAAAATCATAAATTCTGCAAAAGTGTAGCAAATTTTACAATTTTCAAACTTTTAAGTTTTATGCCCTTAAATCAGAGAGTTGTGTCATGCAAAATAGTTAATAAATAATGTTTTCTGCATGTCTTCTTTACATCAGCACAATTTTTGAAACATCATTTTTTTTGTTAGGAAGTTAGAATGATTAAAAGATACCAGTGATTTCTCATTTTTACAACAAAATCATTTTTGTAGGGACCACGTCACATTTGAAATGTCTTTGAGGGGGTCTATATGATAGAAATAACCAAAAATTGACACCATTTTAAAAACTGCATGACTCAAGGTCATCAGGAAGGAAAAAATGAACATTTACATTTTTTTCACAAAAATGTTAATTTAGTTCCAATTTTTTTTATTTTCACAAGTGTAACAGAAGAAAATAGACCTCAAAATTTGTTGTGCAATTTTACCAGAGCACAAGGATACCCCATATGTGGCATAAAACTACTGTTTGGGGGCATGTGAAAACAGCTATGGTGGACAATTGCTACCAATTCAACAATAGTATCACTAAGAAAATTATAGAATATAGCACAGAAGTGAGATTAAAACATAGCTTTTAATAAATTATTAAAAAAAACAAAACTGACATGTGTCACCATATGAATTAAAAAAGGGGGTGATCCTCTGGTTCATATGGAACAAAGAACCAAAATAAAGCACCTCCAATAGGATGAATAGATCCCTCATGCAGTAGCTGAGACAAGAATTTATATGAATGCAGGATGCACTATAACAATTATATGCAAAAGTATTCTGCCATTTGGTCACAAGAATGCAATAGGACAATCCTGTAATCATATATAATCTTTTACACATTTGTAATGCCAATACTAACCAAAAAATATAGAGATATGTGAATAAATATGTAAAAAATGGAACAATCTTACAGATTAGATGGCTGTGTGGAGGGGGGGAGTCCATTCTTATGTCACAAATGGACCATCAAACAATTCACAGGACCAACAATACCCTGTCAGTCCCTATGGGGCTAACGTTAGTCTATCCCCAAGACTCCCACCCTGACAAGGGCAGTCCACAGCTACCCTGCACTACACATGCCCTGCACTATCCCTGAAGAAATCGTCCCGACGCGTTTCATTCAAGCATAATCTTCAGGGGACTAACTTGTAGGAATTTAAGTGCTAAGTGCTGCTATAAATAGAAAAAAGCTGATGAGGAAATTATCACTAACCTTAAGCATGTGTAGATAGGCTCATGCATATGAAAAACACGTAGTGGAATGTGTATGATAAAACAGCGTGTAATAGTTCCCGTTGGTGGAACGCACGCATGTGATAGTTCCTGTCGGTGGAAAGCACTCTGTGATAACTTCCGGATATGTGATCCACATGGAAATTGTAATTGCAATAAATTCACCCATATTTACCATGCGCCAAATGAATAATATATAAACTGTAAATAAATACAAAACGGTAAGCTCGAATTGGTAACAAATTAACATTTCTAGTGCAGCATATAGAAACTAACCGTCATACCTCAAATTCATGGCAAAAGAAAAAGTGTCCAGACCAGTACGAGGGGGCAATTGGGATCGTCTGTTATTGCAGAAAGAAGCCAAGTAGATTTTTTATTTGAAGACTGTTGCATCTCATGGTCTCAATGACCAAATTAATTATGGTTGTTTCATCTGAATCCTTCCTTATAACCTATTATTCCACTAGACTAGGCTAATTTACTCTCACCAATAAATCCTATTTCTGTGTCACCTTTGCATAGGATTTCTTTACATATTTATTTTTTTCTTTTCATCTCCCCTTTTTTCGCATGTTTGTTGCTCTGCATAAATTGTATGTATTCATCCATTGTTTTTTTAACATTTTTACATGTGGTTATAAATATTTTTCATTTATGTTCCTTTTTTTTAAATTATCCATCTTCATTAATTGTATTGTATTTTCCATATATGCGCCATTGCTGCTATTACTATAGCCTCTTGGCTAGCGTTCCAGATACCGGAATTTCCGGTTATGCGCTCAAGTTGCAGATACTCATTTGCCGTTTCCTACCTTGCGTTCCAAATACTGGAACTTCCGATTATGTGCTATAGGCATTCATGCGCCGCTTCTTTGTCTGCGTCCCAGCAACCAGAAGTCTTGGGCACTTTTCTATGACGGCTAGGTTCTTTATGCTGCACTTGAAATGTTAATTTGTTATCAATTTGAGCTTACCATTTTGTATTTATTTACAGTTTATATATTATTCATTTGGCGCATGGTAAATATGGGTGAATTTATTACAATTACAATTTCCATGTGGATCACATGTCTGGAAGTTATTACAGCATGCATTACACCGACAGGAACTATCACATGCGTGCGTTCCACTGACCGAACTACTGTTTGGGCGCATGGCAGGGCTTGGAAGCGGAGGAGCACCATTTGACTTTTTGAATGCAAAATTTAGTGGAATCAAGAGTAGATGTTATGCCGGATTTGGAGAGCCCCTAATGTGCCTAAACATTGGAAATCTGCTAGAAGTGACCCCTGTTGTGAATACTCTGGAGGCGACTTCTGAGCTGGGGCTCCCTCCAGTGGTTGCTGAGGGTAATGAACTAATTACTGAATGACCTTCACCTGGCTCTGAATGGTCTGATATAAGTGACCTGAGTTCCCTTCAGCCTTGCCGGTAATCAATTGTTCTTCCTGGTCTTGATTGGAGCTCAGCTTGCATTCCTGCTCTCATTCAGATAAGTGATTTGCTGTTTTTTTTTCCTTTGTTTGGATTTTCCCTGCTGGTTTGCTGCTTGCAGTGGACTTCAGCCTGGTCCCCTTTTGTTACACCAGAGATCTGATTTAGGTGGTAGAGATCGTGTGATCTCAGGTTTTTTGTTAATCAGAAGTGTTGGTATTTTTGTCAGGGTTTTTTTGGGTTGCAGTCAGAATTCTTTCCTATACTTTTCTATCTAGACAGATTTGGCCCCAGCGTTTGCTCATTCTAATTTCTGTCTGTGTCAGTATTTTCTTCTTGTCTAACCGCCATTACATGTTTGGGGGCTTCCTATTTCTTTGGGGTTTCTGCTCCGGGGCAGATAGCTTTCATCTTTCTGCCTTTAGGTGTAGTTATCTCTCCGACTGTGGCGAGGAGTCTAGGATCACCGTAGGTACGCTCCACGGCTACTTCTAGTGTGGCGGTTAGTTTAGGGTACTGCAATCCAATAGTTTCCAGCCTCTCTGGTGTATTACTACTTTGCTATTTTGGCAATTTCTCCTCAGCTACTGAAACATAACAGTATTACTGGCCAAACTGAAAATTCTATGGTACTCAAAGAAGGGAAAAATAGTAAAAAAGGAAAAAAAAAAGGGAGTTGTCAGAATTTTTTTTTTCTGTTTGTTGCATTTTTTTCCCCTCTTTTTGTCTGCGTACTGAGGAGGAATTTTTTTTTCCTCAATGGAGTTTGCACAGTTGTCTGGGCGTGTGGAGCGGCTTGCCGCTGAGGTTCAGAGTATTGCAACCTATCTTAATAGGTTGCCGGTTGTGGAACCTAGGATCCCCATACCAGATTTATTTTTGGGGGATCGGTCTAAATTTCTGAATTTCAAAAACAACTGTAAGTTGTTTTTTGCCTTGAAGCCTAAGTCCTCAGGGAACGCAGCACAGCAGATTGAAATTGTCATCTCTCTGCTGCGCGGCGACCCTCAGGATTGGGCTTTTTCCCTGACACCTGGGGATCCTGTTTTGAGTGATGTTGATGCATTTTTTCAGACTCTGGGGTTATTGTACGATGAACCTAATGTCACTGATCAAGCTGAAAAGACCTTGTTGGCATTAATCAGGGTCGTGAAGACGCTGAGCTATACTGTCAGAAATTCCGAAAGTGGGCAGTCCTGACCAAATGGAATGATTATGCTTTGGCAGCCCTTTTTCGGAAGGGTCTGTCAGAAAATGTAAAAGGACGTTATGGTGGGATTCCCTGTTCCCTCTGGTCTCAATGATTCTATGTCTTTGGCTATTCAAATTGACAGACGTTTGCGTGAGCGCAGAGGTATGCATGAGATAGCGTTGCCTTGTGAGCCAGCTCCTGAGCCCATGCAGTGTGATGGAGTGACTTCTGGGGCTCAGCGTCATGAGTTTCGAAAGCGCAATGGGTTACGTTTCTACTGTGGTGACGCCTCTCATGCTATTTCCGTCTGCCCTAAGCGGGGAAGACGTTTTGTGCGCTCAGTTGTCTTGGTTAGCGTTCAGACTAAATTTCTGTTGACTGTTACCCTGATTTGCTCCCTGTCCACATTTTTGGCTCAGGCTTTTGTTGATTCAGGAGCAGCTATTAACCTGATGGATTTTGACTTTGCCAAACGTTGTGGGTTTCCCATGATACCCCTGCGGAAGTCTATTCCCCTACTGGGCATTGATTCTACCCTTTGACGGAGAATAAACCCCAGTTTTCTACTTAGGTGATACTGAGGGTTGAACCAGATCATCAGGAGAGCTGCAAATTTCTGGTGTTGCATAATCTGCATGACATTATTGTACTGGGTTTCCCTTGGTTACAGACTCATAATCCTGTTTTGGATTGGAAATCTGTGTCTGTGACCAGTTGGGGCTGCCAATGTGTTAATACTGACACTCCTGTTTTTTCTGCCTCTCCCCAGTCTCAGGATGATTTTTGACTGATTTTTCGGATGTGTTTAGTGAGAGTAAGTCTGCATCCTTACCTCCTCACAGAAGCTATGTTTGCGCTATTGAGTTAGTTTTTTTAAACATAGTCTATGGTAGAATAATATGTCCCATAGAAAAAGTGATTTAAGAAAGCGTGGTAATTTAAAATATAATATTTTTATTTAACAATAATAAAAACTTAACAGTGAAACAATAGACAGAGTGGAATAACCAAAATAAACAATCATGGACCTCCGGGGCTACAGTGCATGGTAAACCTAAAGGTGCAGCCTGATTGGATAGTATGCAGTATGCTTGAAGCTGTATGGAGCTAAACAGCCCCCAAATCCCTAATCTAAACTATGCAACATAGCAAATAATGTGAGGTAGAGGGGGTAATATGCTCCCGCTATAGGCATGGAGCCCACTGTGCAAAAACCAAATGGTAAAATCCAATAGGCTGTACTGAAGGCAGAGTATAAGTGCAACACCCTGTGACTAGCGCGATGGGCTTGCATGCATTAAGAGAATATGTGATAGTTCAACTCAAAGCTGGGGGAATCATAAATGTATATGTAAACCCACTTACATGCAGCCACAGCGCAGGATCGATCAGGGTGAGGTAGTCTGAAGCGGAGGTCCGAGAACGCCCAACGGGCACCGTTTCACCTGGTGGCTTCTTCCGGGGCAGATTGAGTTAGTGCCTGGTGGTAAATTTCCTAAAGGTCGCCTTTTTAATTTATCTGTACCTGAACACGATGCCATGCGATCTTATATCAAGGAGTCTTTGGAAAAGGGTCATATCAGACCATCCTCTTCACCCTTGGTGCCGGTTTTTTCTTTGTGGCCAAAAAGGATGGTTCATTGAGAACGTGTATTGATTACCACCTCCTGAATAAGATCACTGTTAAATATCAATATCCGTTACCCTTGATTTCTGACCTATTTTCCAGAGTGAAAAATGCTAGTTGGTTTACCAAGCTTAACCTCAGGGGGCGTATAACCTTATTCGCATTAAGCACTGGGATGAATGGAAGACGGCGTTTAATACCCCAGAGGGGCATTTTGAGTACCTAGTGATGCCTTTTGGGCTTACTAATGCCCCTTCCGTCTTCCAATCGTTCATGAATGATATTTTCAGGGATTTTGTGGATAAATTTTGATCGCTTATTTGGATGATATCTTGATTTTTTCCAACGACTGGGACTCTCATGTGAAACATGTTCGGACTGTGTTCCAGATTTTGAGAGAGAATGCACTGTATGTGAAGGGAGCAAAGTGGCTTTTTGGCGTACAGAAGGTCTCATTTCTGGGATTCATTTTGTCTTCGTCTGTTATTGAAATGGACACGGTCAAGGTTAAGGCCATCTGTGATTGGGTTCAACCTACTTCATTAAAGGCTCTTCAGAGATTTTTGGGTTTTGCCAATTTTTATCGTAAATTAATTGGTAATTTCTCCGGTATTGTTAAACCATTGACTGATTTGACCTAAAAGGGTTCCGATGTGGTGAATTGGCCTCCTGAGGCAGTTTCTGCGTTTCAGTAACTTAAGCAGAGATTAATTTCTGCTCCTGTTCTACGGCAGCCTGATGTTTCTCTGTCGTTTCATGTGGAGGTTGATGCTTCTGAGATTGGGGCAGGTGCCGTTTTGTCCCAAAGGGATCCAGAGACCTCTAATAGTAACCTTTGTGCCTTTTTCTCTCAAAAATTTTCTCCAACTGAACGTAATTATGACGTGGGTAATCGGGAGTTATTGGCCATGAAGTGGGCCTTTGAAGAGTGGAGACATTGGCTGGAAGGAGCCAAACATCAGGAGGTGGTCCTCACGGACCATAAGAACCTGGTTTATCTCGAATCAGCCAAGCGACTTAATCCTAGACAGGCCAGGTGGGCCTTCGTTTTCACACGTTTTAATTTTGTGGTTTATTTTCTTCCGGGCACTAACAATGTTAAGACGGATGCCCTCTCGAGGAGTTTCTTTGCGGATTCTCCTGAGTTATCTGATCCTGCTGTTATTTTGAAAGAGGGTGTAGTTCTTTCCGCCATCTCGCCCAATTTGAGACTGGCTCTGGAGGGGTGTCAGGAGGATAAACCTGAGCGCTGCCCTGTTGGGAAATTGTTTGTCCCAGACCAGTGGAAGAAGAGTGTGATGTCTGAGATTCATTGTTCAGCGTTGGCTGGTCATCCCGGGATTTTTGGTACCAGAGACTTGGTGAGTCGGTCATTTTGGTGGCCTACTTTGTCTCGAGACGTCAGGGACTTTGTGCAGTCCTGTGGGACTTGCTCTCGTTCCAAGCCTTGCTCTCGTTCTAGTGGTTTGTTAATGCCAAGAGGCCATGGACCCATATTTCTATGGATTTTATTTCCGACCTCCCTGTCTCTCAGAGAATGACCGTTATCTGGGTAATCTGTGATAGGTTTTCCAAGATGATACATCTTGTGCCATTACCTAAGTTGCCTTCCTCCTCCGAATTGGTGCCTTTGTTTTTTCAGCACATGGTTCGGTTACATGGCATTCGGAGAACATTAATCGGACAGAGGAGTCCAGTTTGTTTCCAGATTTTGGAGGACATTTTGTTCTAAACTTGGTGTTCAGTTATCTTTCTCCTCTGCATTTCACTCTCAGACCAATGGACAAACCGAGAGAACAAACCAGACCTTGGAGACTTATTTGAGATGTTTTGTGTATGCTGATCAAGATGACTGGGTCTCTTTTTTGCCTTAGGCGGAGTTTGCTCTTAATAATAGGGCTAGCTCTGCCACCTTGATGTCTCCATTTTTCTGCAATTCTGGGTTTCACCCTCAATTTTCTTCAGGACAGGCGGAGGCTTCTGTCTGTCCAGGGGTTGACTCTATTGTGGAGCATATGCAGCAGATTTGGGACCAGGTAGTGGAGAGGTTGTCTCTCTCTCAAGAGAAAGCCCAGCGGTATGCCAATAGGCATAGTACTGATGGTCCTCCTTTTAAAGTGGGGGACTTGGTTTGGTTGTCCTCAAGAAATATCCCTATGAAGGTTGCATCTCCAAATTTTAAGCCAAGGTTCATTGGACCTTATAAGATCATGGAAATTATTAATCCGGTTTCCTTCCATTTGCTTCTTACAAGGACATTTAAGATCCATAACGTGATCCACAAGTCCTTATTGAAGAGGTTTGTCTAGCCAGTGGTTCCTATGGCTGCGCCTCCCGACCCTGTTTTGGTTGAGGGCAATTTGGAGTATGTGGTTGAGAAAATATTGGATTCTTGTTTTGCTAGACGGAAACTCCAGTATTTGGTTAAGTGGAGAGGTTATGGTCAGGAGGACAATTCTTGGGTGTTTGCTTCGGACATCCATGCTGGGAGACTGATCTGTGCCTATCATCGAGCTCATCCTGATCGGCCTGGTTGCGCAGGTGAGGGTTCTGTGACCACTCCTCAAGGAGGGTGTACTGTTGTGAATACTCTTGAGGCGACTTCTGAGCTGGGGCTCCCTCTGGTGGTTGCTGAGGGTAATGAACTAATTACTGAATGGCCTGCAGCTGGCTCTGAATGGTCTGATATAAGTGACCTGAGTTCCCTTCAGCCTTGCCAGTAATCAATTGTTCTTCCTGGTCTTGCTTGGAGCTCAGCTTGCATTCCTGCTCTCATTCAGAGAAGTGATTTGCTGTTTTTTTTTCCTCTGATTGGATTTTCCTTGCTGGTTTGCTGCTTGCAGTGGACTTCAGCCTGGTCCCCTTTTGGGGTCTGGTGCTGCAATTGTGCTCATTTTGTGTTTGCACTTTAGCTCTGTTCCTTTGTCACTTTTTGTTTGCTGAGTTTCTGTGTGTTACACCAGAGATCTGATTTAGGTGGTAGAGATCGTGTGATCTCAGGTTTTTTATTAATCAGAAATGTTGGTATTTTTGTCAGGGTTTTTTTGGGTTGCAGTCAGAATGCTTTCCTATACTTTTCTATCTAGACAGATTTGGCCCTAGCGTTTGCTCATTCTTTTTTCTGTCTGTGTCCGTATTTTCTTCTTGTCTAACTGCCATTACATGTTTGGGGGCTTCCTATTTCTTTGGGGGTTCTGCTCCGGGGCAGATAGCTTTCATCTTACTGCCTTTAGGTGTAGTTATCTCTCTGGCTGTGACGAGGCGCATAAGATCACCGTAGGTACGCTCCACGGCTACTTCTAGTGTGGCGGTTAGTTTAGGGTACTGCAATCCAATAGTTTCCAGCCTCTCTGGTGTATTACTACTTTGCTATTTTTGCAATTTCTCCTCAGCTACCGAAACATAACAGACCCCATTTTGGAATCTAGACCCCTTAAGGAATGTATCAGGAGAGCAGTGAGCATATTGAACAACCAAGTGCTTTGCAGAAGTTTATAACGTAGAGCTGCGAAAATAAAAAATTAAATTTTTCCCGCAAAAATATTCATTTAGTAACAATTTTTTTATTTTCCCAAGAGTAAAAGGAGAAAGTGGACATCAAAATTTGTTTTGCAATTCCTCCTGATTATACTGATACCCCATTCGTGGAGGAAAACTACTGTTTGGGTGCACGGCAGAGCTCAGAATGGAAGGATTGACATATTGGAACACAGACTTTAATGGAATGGTCTGTCGGTGTCATATCACGCTTGGAGAGTCCCTGATGTACCTATAGAGTGGAAACCCCCCACAAATAACCCCATTTTGCAAACTATACCCCTCAAGGGATTTATATAGATGTATGGTGAGAACATTGGGCCTATAGTTGCTTCACAGAACTTTACAACTTTGATCTGTGAAAATGAAAAAAAATATTTTCTCACAAAAATTTAGTTTTTGCCCCAAATTTTTTCATTTTCACAAGTGTGTTGTGCAATTTCTCCTGAGTACACTGATACTCAATATGTGGTCAAAACGACTATTGAGGAACAGTGCAAAGCTCAGAAGGGAAGAAGTGCTATATTGGATTTCAGATTTTGCTGAACTTGCTTGAGGTTGCCATGTGTTAGGGTCTGCGGAACGCACCAAATATATGATGTAAAGAGGTGCGTTCGCAGCCCGTGGTCCACCGTGCAGGCGGAGCCTGATGCTTGTAAAATGGCGCAAGAAGCGAACTCTGTTATCCCGCAGAGTCGCCAAAATAAATGCCGTAACGCGCTGTGGCAATATGTGCAAACTCTGTTGTTCCACAGAGCCGCTAGAAGGAGTGCCGCAGCGCTATATGGCGATGTGTGCGAACTCACTTAACACCACTGAGTCGCAAAATAAACACGCTAGGGCGCTGTCTAGCATTGAAAGCGAACCCTGTTACGTCACAGAGCCACTGAGAAAAACTTCTGTGTCCTGTCAGGCACCCAGGTACACAGTTGACTGCTAAGCGAACATAGAACGTGATCATGCGCTAATGTCCTCGCGGGAGACACCCGCAATCTATGGCGTCTGAACGCCAGGCCCTGAATACGGCAATCAAACTCCTCACCGGTTATGCCGGTAATCTAGGGCATCTAGGACACTGACCCTGACCAGCAAGCATACCAAACTCTTCACCGATTAAGTCGGTATTCTAGGGGCTTATTTCAGCCGGGCACTAACCACAGACACGCATGACCACACTGGCGCAAAGCATATGACGATTGATATTAGCGCATGGCGGCCCAGCCATGCTACCTTTTTATAGTAACAGCTACAGGACCTGCCAGAAACAAGGACCAATGAAACTTGTTCCAGAACACCAGTGGTCACAGGACCTTCCTTGCGGACCAATAGGAGCTGCTGCAGTAACAGAGCATGTGACCCCTGATCTAAAATGAGAGATCTCACTCTGGGCATGCTCAGAAGGGGAAAACAAGTACTTTGTCCTAAAGACGTCTGCTCGCCGCTAACCAGTACTGGCCACAATAGCAGAGCCTGGAGGAACAGCAGTAATCCTCTGCACAAGATGCTGGGACCGACATCTAAGCTGAGCATTCTCCACTGCGGAGGGAGACGAATGGGGGACTGCAGCCTAAGCGGGATTGGTTTGAGACTCCCCTTGTGCAGCAGCGGGAAGTCGAACCCTAACATTACCCCCCCTCCTAGGGCCCCCCTCCTTTAGGCCTCGCTGCGTTCAAAGGCAGCGATGAGCTGCGGAGCGTGAACATGCTCGGCAGGCTCCCAGGACCTATCCTCAGGATCATAACCCCTTCAATCCACCAAATAAAATTTTTTGCCTCGTACCACCTTGCAGCCACCAATGGCGTTCACCTCATGATCGTCGGTGGATGAACTCGACGTCCCGGCAGATGACTCGGAAAACCGGGAAATGGCCACAGGTTTCAGGAGGGACACGTGAAAGGTGTCGGTGATACCAAGGCAAGGCGGAAGGGCTAGGCGGTAAACCACCGGGTTCACCTGCTCAAGAACTTTAAAGGGGCCCAAAAAGCGAGGTGCCAACTTGGTGGACTCTACACGTAGCCTGATGTTTGGGCAGAAAGCCACACTAGGTCACCGGAGCAAATGTAGGAGCGGGGCGCCGATGGGCATCGGCCGAAGACCTCATCCTCTCTTTGGAGGCCTGAATGGCATCCTGGGTGTGGTCCCAAATTTCCCGTGCCTCCACAGCCCAGTCTGCCACCCTGGAATCGGCAGAAGACACGGGCATGGGCACTGGTACCCGCGGATGCTGACCGTAGTTCAGAAGGAATGGGGTCTGTCCGGTGGAGTCAGTCTCAGCATTATTTAGAGCGAACTCAGCCCACGGTAGCAAGGATGCCGGTCATCCTGCCTGGCAGAGACAAAATGTCGCAAATATGTGACCAAGGTCTGGTTGGCCCTCTCTACCAACCCATTCGTCTCGGGATGGTATGCAGAGGAGAGATTCAACTCAATGCTGAGTAAACGACACAGCTCTCTCCAGAACCGAGACGCAAACTGGGGACCTCGATCACTAACAATTTTGTCTGGCATACCGTGTAGGCGGAAAATATGCCTAATGAACAATGCTGCCAAGGCCCGTGCAGACGGTAACCATGGTAATGGCACTAAGTGCACCATTTTGGAGAAGTGGTCGGTTATCACAAAGATTATGGTGCAGCCCCGAGACTTGGGTAAGCCCACCACAAAATCCATCCGACCATCTCCCAAGGCCTGTCTGCCACTGGTAAAGGGAAAAGTAGCCCAGCTGGCCGTTGTCGAGGGGACTTATTCTTGGCGCAGGAGACGCATGCCTGAACGTATTCCCTGACGTCACGGACCATATGTGGCCACCAGTATGTCCTCGCCAGCAACTCAGATGTCCTTTTTGCCCCAAAATGTCCACCAACCCTGGACGAATGTGCCCAAGAGAGTACCTCCGGTCGCAAATTGGTGGGCACAAAAGTCTTGCCCGGAGGCACAGACTCAAGCGAAACCAGGGCCACAGTTCTTAGGCTCTCTGTGGGGACAATCAACCGAGGCTCCGCCTCCACCTCCTCAGAGGACACCACGGAGCGAGAAAGCGCATCGGCCCGAATGTTCTTCTCACCGGAGAGGAAATGAAGGGTGAAATGAAACCGGGAGAAGAACAGGGACCATCTGGCCTGATGAGAATTTAGCCGCTGGGCGGTCTGTAAATAGACCAAATTTTTGTGGTCAGTGAAAGCTTGAAAGGGAAAGCGAGCCCCTCCAGGAGATGTCTCCACTCGGAAAAGGCCAACTTCATGGCTAGCAACTCCCTATCCCCAATGGAATAATTCCTCTCCGCTGGTGTGAAGGTCTTGGAAAAGAAGAAACAAGGATGTTTCCGACCTTGAGCATCCTTTTGAAAAAGGACTGCTCCAGCACTAACGAACGAGGCATCGACCTCCAATAAAAAAGGCTTATCAACCTCGGGGCGATGTAAGATGGAAGCGCTAGCAAAATGGGACTTAATTGAAGTAAAGGCCTTGGAGACCTCCTCTGACCACAATTTGGGATTGGCTCCCTTCTTGGTAAGGGCTACCAAGGGAGCTACCAAAGTGGAGAAGTGGGGAATGAATTGGCGATAGTAATTAATGAACCCCATAAAGCGCTGCACCGCTTTAAGAGAATGGGGTTCTTGCCAATCCATCACAGCCTGTAGTTTGGCAGGATCCATAGCCAATCCCTGGGCGGAGATGATATAGCCCAGGAAAGGTAAAGACTCCTGCTCAAACATGCATTTCTCCAACTTTGCATAGAGGGAGTTCACCCGTAACAGGTCGAAGACTTTGCAGACATCCCTCCGGTGAGAGTCAAAATCTGGAGAAAAGATGAGAATATCATCCAGATAGACTACTACAGAGGTGGAAAGCATATCCCGGAAGATATCATTGACAAAGTCTTGGAAAACGGCTGGGGCATTACAGAGCCCGAAGGGCATCACCAGGTATTCATAATGCCCATCCCTGGTATTAAAAGCCGTCTTCCATTCGTCCCCTCACGGATGCAAATCAGGTTATAAGCACCACGCAGATCTAATTTAGTAAATACCCTTGCTCCCCGGAGCCTATCAAAGAGCTCAGAGATCAGGGGCAACGGTACTTATTCTTAACGGTGATGGCGTTAAGACCTCTGTAATCTATACACGGACGTAATTCTCCACTCTTCTTCTGCACGAAGAAGAACCCGCTCCTGCTGGTGACACCGACTTCCTAATGAACCTCTTGCCAGATTTCCTGGATATATTGAGACATAGCCTCCGTCTCAGGAAGAGAGAGGGGATAGACCGTTCCCCGAGGAAGTTCTGCTCCAGGCAAGAGGTCAATAGGACAGTCGTAGGGACAATGGGGCGGCAGAGTCTCCGCAGCCTTTTTAGAGAACACGTCTGCATATGACTGATAACACTTGGGAAGAGGAGAAAGATCTGTGGGTATCTCTGTAGTGGTAACCTGAATGCACTCCCTGACACATCTGTCCTTACATGACTCACTCCAACCCAGTATCCTACCGGAGGTCCACTCAATATGAGGGGAGTGGGAACGGAGCCAGGGTACTCCCAGTAGGATTTCATCTATTCCCTCGGGAAGGACGAGAAGGGAAATAATTTCTTGATTGGAGGGGGTACACACAAAGTGAGAGGGACAGTCTGATGTGTAATTGGCGAGGGCAATGTCAACCCATTCACTACCCGGACAGTCACTGGTTTGTCGAGCGCTATCAGATGTATTGCGTGGCGACGAGCAAAGGTGGATGACATGAAATTCCCCTCTGCTCCTGAGTCCACACAAAGCTCGAATGTAAGTGTGGAAGAGTCCACAGTGACTGTCCCTTTAAATGTCATCTTGGAGGAAAATGCCGCTGTCTCTAGTGAACCTTCTCCCAGGGCCACTAGACGCGATCGCTTCCCCGATCGCTGTGGACATTTGTTGGCATAGTGTCCTGTCTGCTGACAAAGGTTACAGACCGCAGATACTCGGATGACTCGAGACTTAGGTCCTGCATGAGGAACCTCTGTGGCCTTTTGGGGTTCGGACGCCAGATCGGGGGATTCGAGAGGTGTTGCAAAGGTGGGAGCCAACAGAATCTCTGCCTACATTGGGCCCGCTCCAACCTCCGCTCGGAAAACGGAGGTCGATGCGGGTAGATATGGAGATAAGCTTCTCCAGTGTGGCGGGAATCTCCCTGGTAGCCAAAGCGTCTTTAACATGGTCAGCCAGTCCTCGCCAGTAGACTGGAATGAGAACTTTATCTGACCAGTCTAGCTCTGAGGCCAGAGTCCGAAACTGGACGGAAAACTGACTGACCAAAGACGAACCCTGTGGCAATGCCAGCAGTTGTAGCGCCGTATCGTGGGTGATCTGAGGTCCTAAAAAGACCTTTTTAAGAGCCTCCAGGAAACGAGGAGCACTCCTCACCATACGATCGTCGCGCTCCCACAGCGGCGTTGCCCACTCAAACGCTCTGCCCGAGAGTAGAGACAGTACAAAACCCCACTTGTGCCCGATCCGTGGGGAAACGTGCAGCCAGAAGCTCGAGCTGTATAGAGCACTGACTCACGAATCCCCGACATTGCTTGCTGTCACCGGCAAACTTTGTCAGAAGCGGGAGGTGGATAATTAGGGGCAGAGGTGGCAGAGGACAAACTGGCTGCAGCCACGCTAGCAGCCTGAACAGCGACTGCGGTAACATCCACAGCTGAGGTTGTGCGCTCAAGAGCCACCAACCTACCCTCCAGCTGCTGGAATGTACTGCGGTAGACGCTGGTCATCCGCCATTTTACTAGCCAGACCCTGGCACCAATATTCTGTTAGGGTCTGCGGAACACAAACCAAATATATGATGTAAAGAGGTGCGTTCGCAGCCCGGGGGTCCACCGTGCAGGCGGAGCCTGATGCTAGTAAATGGCACAAGAAGCGAACTCTGTTACCCCCGCAGAGTCGCCAAATAAACTCCGTAACGCGCTTGTAGCAATATGTGCAAACTCTGTTATTCCACAGAGCCGCTAGAAGGAGTGCCGCAGCGCTACATGGCGATGTGTGCGAACTCACTTAACACCACTGAGTCGCAAAATAAACACGCTAGGGCACTGTTTAGCATTGAAAGCGAACCCTGTTACGTCACAGAGCCGCTGAGAAAAACTTCTGTGTCCTTTCAGGCACCCAGGTACACAGTTGACTGCTAAGCGAACATAGAACGTGATCATGCGCTAATGTCCTCGCGGGAGACACCCGCAATCTATGGCGTCTGAACGCCAGGCCCTGAATACGGCAATCAAACTCCTCACCGGTTATGCCGGTAATCTAGGGCATCTAGGACACCGACCCTGACCAGCTAGCATACCAAACTCTTCACCGATTAAGTCGGTATTCTAGGGTTATTTCAGCCGGGCCCTAACCACAGACACGCATGACCACACTGGCGCAAAGCATATGACGATTGATATTAGCGCATGGTGGCCCAGCCATGCTACCTTTTTATTGTAACAGCTACAGGACCTGCCAGAAACAAGGACCAATGAAACTTGTTCCGAACACCAGTAGTCACAGGACCTTCCTGGCGGACCAATAGGAGCTGCTGCAGTAACAGAGCATGTGACGCCTGATCTCCAATGAGAGATCTCACTCTGGGCATGCTCAGAAGGGGAAAACAAGGACTTTGTCCTAAAGATGTCTGCTCGCCGCTAACCAGTACTAGCCACAATAGCAGAGCCTGGAGGAACAGCAGTAATCCTCTGCACACTGTTAGACTGGGCAAGATGCTGGGACTGAGTCTAAGCTGAGCAGGCTCCACTGCGGACGGAGACGAATGGGGGACCGCAGCCGCAGAGGGATGGTTCAAGACTCCCCTTGTGCAGCAGTGGGAACTCGAACCCTAACACCATGTCATATTGGTAGAGCCCCCTATGAGACAGAACAGCTGAAACCCCCATACAGCCGGTGTCACACTTGCATGTGTGATCGAGAAAACTTACCGAATCTCTCGCGTCACAACCCGACACTGCTGCCAGCACTTGGACTGGAGCGTGCGGCTACATGTATTTCTATGGCAGCCACACACTCCAGTCCAAGTGCTGGATGTTGATGCAGAGACTCGAGCAAGTTTCTAGCATCACACACGCAAGTGTGACACTGGCCTAAGAGTCCCCATTTTACAAACAACACCTCTCAATGAATTAATCTAGGGATCTAGGGGTGCAGTGATTATATTGACACTACCTACACATGTGCCTCAGGATTTTATATATTGGGCAGTGAAATAAAAATAATTACACTTTTCACCAGATTTTTACATTTTCACACATGGAAATAGGTAAAAATGGCACAAAAATTTTAACCCAAGTGTGTTGACTAGAAGGGACAGAGCTTATTTGCTCATGTAGAAGCAGATTTTCCTAGAATATTTTGCAGACTCCATACACGGAGTAACTGAGTGCTAGAACAGCATAATTCCCCCTCAAGTTGCCCCATTTTGGAAATTATACCCCTTTGGGAATTGTCTACGGTGTAGTGACAATTCTGACTCCCATTGATGTTTTCCAGAAACAAGCGGCTGCTTAGTGAAAATGCAAACTGCCAATGTAGTGACCGAATGTTGTAGCACCAGTATGTTGTAGTGCTCAGTACAGTATTCCTAGCTTGTGCTTCTGGAGACAGCCACCCCATAATATATGTTGGTTCTCATCACTACAGAAATGCCAAACATATGATGCTAAATGTGCTTTAGGCATACTGGGATTGGGAGAGCAGAATTTGCTGAATTACTTTTGGGGGGGCCTTTTCCCTTTCCGGGCTTTAACTACCAGTAAGTGTGGAAAGCCCCCTATATTTCCATTAACAGATGACGGCCTGAGTGAGGTTTTGCTGTTTTTGTGGATTGAGTTGCAGCTTTATTTGAACATTTTGCATAACGTTTGAGATCACATTTTTCCTGCGCATATATGCGGAGCACTTACTTTGGGGTTTCCATCTAACTCTCTGAGTGACGTGATTCAGATGAACCTCTGGGGATTTTGTTTGGGTTTTGCTGGCGACATTTACTCATTGTTACAGAGGTCAGTCCTGGCTAGTGTTGGTGCTGAAAGTGAACTTATTCCTCTGTGAAATTGATGTTCCGCATCGAAGTAATTATGCAAAAACTGTGTGGCAGTCTCCGGAAGACCCATTAGCTACGCTAAATCGTTTTGTGCTAACACTGTGTTCAGTGGCAAATCAGAAGGCAAGATTTCCACTTAAAAATTGTTTGGCCTAATATAGTGGTGCAGCATGAGGCCCAATTAGCTACCCAAATTGTTTTGTCCTAAAACTGTGTTCAGTGACAAATCAGAAAAAGATTTCCACGTAAAATCATTAGGTCTAATAAAGGGGTGCAGACACGAGGCGCAATTAGCTGCTCCAAATCGTTTGTGCTAAAACTGTGTTTCAGTGGCAAATCACAAGGCCAGATTTCCACTTAAAAATTGCTAGGCCTAATATAGTGGTGCAGTCACTAGGTGCAATTAGCTACTACAAATTGTTTGTGTTAAAGCTGTATTTCAGTGGCAAATTAGAAGGCCAGATTTCCACTTAAAAATTGATAGGCCTGATATAGTGGTGCAGTCACTAAGCGCAGTTAACTACTCCAAATCTTTTGTGCTAAAACTGGGTTTAAGTGGCAAATCAGAAGGCTATAATTCCACTTAAAAACAGTTAGGCATAACGTGTAGTTCAGGCACACTATCGAAGAAAATAAATAGTGATTGTTCATTTAGTGACAGGTAACTAACAACTGTGGGTATCAGGCTGTGAAACAGCAGGGTACAAGACGTTAAGGCTACTTACAACATGAGCGGGAAAAAAACAAGGTTAAGGTGGAATAGGCTTGGTGTTCGACATGTATGTGGGGTAGGTGTTAATGTGAATGAAAGCTCAACTGAATATATACCGTCTCTGACAACATCTGTTTACCAGTTGTCCTACCCGACTCCTTTTCGTTGGCAGCTGCACAGTGGTATGCCTTGTAGATGAGGCTCAAAAAAAGCATGTGCTCAAGTGTATGGCAAGCACTGCATCCAGTGGCCTCTCTCTTCCTCCACCTTAACATCACACACAGTATAACCCTCAGAGGTGGCGCCCCAATCACCATTGTTTTCCCCTGCATCAAAAATTTCCGAACGCCCAACTGACTGTGGGAAACTTCAGATGGGCCATTCTGAAGAGCTGTTCCCACTTTGTATTCCATGGGCATCAGAGGTCAGCGCCCAAAGAATCACAGAATCCAGAGGAGGAAAACATCTGCACCGAATCCCCAAATTTTTTTGTGTTGGATCCAGGGTTGGAGGAAGTAGGGTCAAAGCAGAATCCAGACCCCATCACCAGATGTTAACCACCAAGGATGGAGGTGATTCTGATGAGACTCAGACACCAGAGATGCATGCGGACTGTACTGTAGGAAGAGTAGAAGGGTAACTATCATGATGAGGAGTGTGAGAAGAGATAGGATGACAATGAGGTTGTAGATCCCACTGTTGTGAACCCAGAGGGATGCAGCTGAGTAGCTCAGTGGAGGAGGAGGAGGAACATGAGGAGGTTGCGTTGCGGCTTCCCAACAGACATGAAGAGACGCAACCATGACAAGCTGTCACACTCCCGCTCTAATGGTGGGCGTGAGACAGAGTGTTGTGGCCCCACTGAGAAACAAACCAGACTACCCTGGAAGGGGTGTAACTAGGACAGCTGCCTCGGTCTTCACTGGAGCCTCTGATGGTGAGTTTAGGTTTGTGCGGCAGGCAGCTGCCAGGTGCCATCCAGGGTGGTGTCTGGTTGTGGCTGCTGATCCCACTTGGGGAGATGGTGGCATGGCTGAGACACTGGCAGACAGGCACGGCTGGACACAGGGCAGGCAGGCATGACTGAGACACAGGGCAGGCAGGCACGGCTGCGACAAAGGGCAGGCAGGCACAGATGAGACACAGGACTGGCAGGCATGGATGAGACACAGGGCTGGCAGGCACGGATGAGACACAGGGCTGGCAGTCACTGTTCACACAGCAAATGCAGATACTGGAAACTGATGGAAGGAATAGTGTATGCAGGAACAGGTAGAGACCTGCTCACACGAAAATGTAGATACTGGAACTGGACTGGAAGAAATGGTGTATGAAGAACAGGTAGAGACCAGTTTCACACAGGAGGGAGAACGCAAGGCTGCGGAGATAGGCTGTTGAGTAGCAAGAGGTTCTGCAGCGGCAGGAGCAAAGCAAAGCAGAACCGCAAAGTATGCGGAGATGAGCTGCAGCAAGAGATTACTGCAGCTGCAGGAGCAAAGCAGAGTGGAACGGAGCCGAACCGCAGGAAGAGATTCAGAGAGAATACTAGGCAATACACAGCAGGGGAGGAAACCACAGACAAGGAGACTAAAAGACAGAGGTCGAACAGAGAGTTCAGACAAGGAAATGACACGAGACAAGGTACAGGGACAAAGACACAGGGACCAGGATATTCTGCCTCCTGGAGGGCAGGAAGGACAAGTACAAGATAAGGACAGAAGCAAGAGCACAGAGACCAGGTATTCTGCCTCCTAAAGGGCGGACAATCAGGTACTAGGCAAAGTAGGAGTGAAGCCTCCAAAGATGGAGGAACACAGAGCAAGACCTGGCAGCTCAGCAGCAAGATACTAACTGAGTTAACACATTGCACAGGCAAGATCAACAGGGTGGAGCTGCCCTAAATACTAGAGGGCTAATGGTCATTGGTTAGGGACATATTAAACAGGTGCACCCTGACTCCATAGAACCAGAGAGTTCTGGCGCCGCCCCCTATGTACACAGCCAGGAGACATGCAGAGAGCAGATAGAAGACAGACAAGAGGCACAAAGCACTGAGCTGGGCAGCAGACAGAAATCACAGCAGACCTGGAGCAGTGAGCATGTGGTGTGCAGGAGATGGGAGGCCATGCAGTGATGCCAGCAGGGTTGTTGCACAGCACTGCATCCTCAGCCCCAACTCTGCCTGTGGCCAGCACTAGTCGCAGGAGTGGCAAGGGTTGCCTAGCTTGGGCGTTTTTTGCAAAAGATGACACAACACACGTTTTTGTCAAATTTGCAAAAACTAAGCTGAAGCAAAAATTGCTATCATTAAACAACTAAGTGCATGAATCGGCACATGCTCGAGCAACATGCCTTAGTGTAGGAATCTAACAGTTAAAATGAAGACTAGCAGGCCTCGCCAATCACCAGCCAGTCAATCAACCCCATTTGCTGCTTTTTCCTCCTATGTCACCATTCTAACTGTTCACACACAGGTCTCCGGCCTCAGAAACTACAATTGTTTACCCATCACAGTCGGGGTGAGTGAGAGCTGGTCGGCTGTTATGGAAGCAGACATGACTACTGCTTTTGTATATCCTAGCACAGCCCTTCTTTCTCAATCCCCATAACATCTCTGCCTGCACCTCACACGCAGTCCAGCAGTTTGTCCTGTTCTCCATGCACCACCCTCTCTCAGAACAGCAGCCAGCTCTCAATCCCGCAGTTGTGGTCACATAAAATAATTTTCTCCTCCTACACAAGGCAAAGGTAAGAGCTTGAACTCCACCATCTCCAATATATTGGCGACAGAAATGCTGTCTTTTTGCCTAGTGAATAAAAGATGGTTTCCAATAGTTGTTGCCTACACAGTCCCCAAGTACCAGTTGCACCATTAGCCATTACTTCTCAAAGAAAGCTGTACGTGTGCTACACCAGCATGTCTCCGACAATATCACCTGTTCCCTGAAAAAATCTATGTTTTTCAGGGTGCATTTCACCACTGACTCTGTTGCGAACGTTTAATCTGGCTTCTGAGTTTGAGCTCCCTCTGAAAACAGAGGAACCCAGCTGAACTTACAGCAGCAAGGCAGAGAATAGAGAAAAGCAAAAATGCCACAGAGTAAAACAGACAAATAACTTATCTGACTTCCAAAAGGCTCAGGAAGAAACCAAAATCACAGGCAACGACTAAGGGAAAGCTGCTCACTTAAATCTCTCAGTCTGTTACACCTGATCTCCAATCATCCACTTCAGGTTATTGACTTCTGTCAGCCAGACCAGCTCCATTACCAGCAGCAACCACCAGAGGGAGCTCAAACTCAGAAGCCAGATCAAAAGTGTTCACAACATGACTCATGGACAAGCAACATGGGCAGGGGCGTTACATCTTGCTGACTGAGCACTTGGTGACTCTGGTGGCTGTATGGACAGGCAGTCAAGGGGCTGCTCTACTAGTCTTTGAATCCCCAAGGATTGCGGGACTAGCCTCTTTATCTAACAGTTCATCCACTGCTTCGACCTTTTCCAATTTCTCTAGGGTCTACACCTGTGCCCTCAACTTCTTCCTAAATCAGACACGTGTTCCAACAGTGCAGATAAAATCTCCCCCACCTCCATACTGCACAGCCATGGCTCATGCAATCGGCAGTGTTTTAAATTAATATCCCTTGGAAATTTCAGTCACACAGCTCAAGAGTTCCATGGTATCCAGGCAGAGTTAGAGCAATGGCTTTCTCCACTAGAGTGAGCAAATTTGTTTTGGTCCCTGCTTATTCGGCAAGCTATAGCGCTAACCAAATAAGCCACAGCGCTCACGTGCTTTGCTGATTCATGTTTTCAACTTGGTGGTTACAGCAATTTCTATGCCACTATCCCAGCCTGGATGTGCTGCTTCAGAAAGCATAGTTGCTGTGTGCTCACTTTCGACGAATGCACCCCGCAGGTCATCAACTTGCTTCGCTACAGAGGTCTTTCGGCCTACCGTTAACCATTTGATTAGCGATGTTCTGACACAGTGGAATTCCACTCTGCACATCTCGCAGCGGCTGTGGCAACTGCAACTAGCCCTGGTGCATTGTGTCAAATTGCATAGCCTGGGCCAATGCAATCTGGACGTAGTGCAAATCACGCTTGCTGAATAGGCACAGGTGAAGGACCTCTGCACCCTTCTTGCACAGTATTTAAATGGCTACTAAGAGGGATAATGCTGACAATACCATCATCAGCATCACTAGTCTGGTCATTTACATGCTGGAAGACACTTTGAATAGGCTGTGTGAGGAGGTGATGGTCCCAGAGAAACAGTTGGAAGCTGAGGATGATGCGGAAGGGATAACAATATCTCAAATTTCCAGACTGTCGTCACACAGGCAGGTGTGATGGGAGGGATGCTTAAAGCAATCAAGGGGGGCTTATGGTACCAAACAAACTGTTGTGAAGATGCAGGAGCCGAGGAACAAATTGACGAGGACGATGTGATGGACGTGCACAGTCAGGAGTAGTGTTGAGCATTCCGATACCGCAAGTATCGGGTATCGGCCGATATTCGCGTTATCGGAATTCCGATACTTAATTCCGATACTTTTTTCAATATCGTATACCGGAATCGGAAGTTCCCATAATTCTTTGAGAGGCAATGTGATTTTAGTCAGCCAATGAGAATTCCTACGAAGTGTGGGCACATCCTGTAATGATGCGGGCATCTTAACTAATGGCATGGCTGTGATTGGCTGCTGAAATGATGTCAGAATGCACTTAAAAGGCGCCGCAGCCATTTTAGCGTCACTGTGCTGTGAACTCAGTTAGGGACAGAACGCTGCTGTGCTGACTTGAGGGACAGTTAGATATTGCGATTTTGGGGTACTACTGTGCTTGAGGCAGGCTAGTTTACCAACCGCTGTGTAAAGCTTCATTTTGCCAGTGTGTTTTAACAGCTCTGTGCAAGGTGGTGTGTGTGACAGTGCAGGGGACGCTGCAGTTTGCTCTGCATCCACCGCTGTTTGTAGGCATCTGCACGTGTCACTGACCCCTTTTTTTTTTTTATTTTATTTAGTGGAATTGGTGCAGCTCCATTATATTAGAAAAAATCAAATCTATTAGTGTGACGTGCTTCCATCCGTATACAATACATTGGGTTTCAAACACTATAGAAGTACGAAAGGAGCTTTCACAGATAGTGAATAGTTGTGTTTCAGTGTTCACGCAGTCTGTGAGGTTTTGATTTTTTGAGTGCAGATCACGCTCCATTAGTTCTTCAACCATGCTGGTTGTAGTCTGCTGAGGGTGTGTCACTGCCTCATCCTTCACATTTTCTCTAATTGGTGCTGCTCATTTTTAGTGGAAATAAATCTAATCTATTAGTGTGACGCGCTTCCATCCGTATACAATACATTGGTTGCAAATACTATAGAAGTACACAAAGGAGTTTGCCTTTCACAGATTGTGGACATTGTGTTTCGTGTTCACTTCAGTCTGTGTTTTTTACTTTTTTGAGTGCACATCACGCTCCAGTTACTTGTTCAAGCACTGCTGCTTGTACTCTGCTGAGCGTGTCTCAGTGGCTCATCCTTTTCATTTATCTCCAATTGGTTCTGCTACATTCCATTTAAATAAATTCTAATCTTTAGTGTGACGCGCTTCCATCCGTATACAATTTCATTGGTTGCAAATACTATAGAAGTACACAAAGGAGTAGCCTTTCACAGATTGTGGACAGTTGTGGGTTT
>JARQOD010000001.1:603309560-603468794 GCA_033576555.1 Oophaga sylvatica | reverse complement strand
GGGGTTTTTATCACAACAGAAAATAATTCAAACATATAGAACAAAAGTTTAATTGACGTTAAAATAGTTAATCACAAGCAATTTTTGCAGTTTTTACCCTTCTTCTTCAGGACCTCTGCAATTCCCCCTGGCATGCTCCAATCAATTCTGGCCCAAAATCCTGACTGATTAGCAGTCCATTCTTGCACAATCAATGCTTTCATTTTGTCAGAATTTTTAGGTTTTTGTTTGTCCACCGTCTCTTGATGTTTTGACCACAATTCTCAATGGGATTAAGATCTGGGAGTTTCCAGGCCATGGACCCAAAATCTCTATGTTTTTTTCCCCTGAGCCATTTATTATCACCTTTGCTTTATGGCAAGGTCTCCATCATGCTGGAAAGGCATTGTTGATCGCCAAACTGCTCTTGGAGGGTTGGGAGAAGTTGCTCTTGGAGGACATTCTGGTACCATTCTTTATTCATGGCTGTGTTTTTAGGCAAGACTGTGAGAGAGCCGATTCCCTTGGCTGAGAAGCAACCCCACACATGAATGGTTTCAGGATGCTTAACAGTTGGCATGAGACAAGACTGGTGGTAGCGCTCACCTTGTGTTCTCCGAATGAGACGTTTTCCTGATGTCCCAAACAATCGAAAAGGGGATTCATCAGAGAAAATAACTTTACCCCAGTCCTCAGCAGTCCACTGCCTGTACCTTTTGCAGAATATCAGTCTGTCCATGATGTTTTTTCTGGAGAAAAGTGGCTTCTTTGCTGCCCTCCTTGAGACCAGGCCTTGCTCCAAGAGTCTCCGCCTCACAGTGCGTGCAGATGCACTCACACCTGCCTGCTGCCATTCCTGAGCAAGCTCTGCACTGCTGGTAGCCCGATCCCGCAGCTGAAACACTTTTAAGAGATGGTCCTGGCGCTTGCTGGTCTTTCTTGGGCGCCCTGGAGCCTTTTTGGCAACAATGGAACCTCTCTCCTTGAAGTTCTTGATGATGCGATAGATTGTTGACTGAGGTGCAATCTTTCTAGCTGCGATACTCTTCCCTGTTAGGCCATTTTTGTGCATTGCAATGATGACTGCACGTGTTTCTTTAGAGATAAACATGGTTAACAGAAGAGAAACAATGATGCCAAGCACCAGCCTCCTTTTAAAGTGTCCAGTGGTCTCATTCTTACTTAATCATGACAGATTGATCTCCAGCCATGTCCTCATCAACACCCACACCTGTGTTAATGGAGCAATCACTGAAAAGAGGTTAGCTGGTCCTTTTAAGGCAGGGCTGCAATGATGTTGAAATGTGTTTTGGGGGATAAAGTTCATTTTCTAGCCAAATATTGACTTTGCAAGTAATTGCTTTTAAGCTGATCACTCTTTATAACATTCTGGAGTATATGCAAATTGCCATTAGAAAAAGTGAAGCAGTAGACTTTGTAAAAATTAATATTTGTGTAATTCTCAAAACTTTTGGCCATGACTGTAATGTGTTGTAAGAGTTAAAGGAAATTGTTGAATTGTGTTTTACCTCAAATGTGAAACTACTTGTCATTTGTCATCTTTACTATTTCTTCATTCCGTGTGTGGCTAACCACCTAATTGATGTTATTGAGTTTCTTTGGCAAGAAAACAACAGCTACACCAATACCACATGCTTTTCCTATTAATTCATCATGCTATTGAAGTAGAGGTGAGTTTAAGGACATATATAACATCTGGGGACTGAAGTCAACATGACACTGTGCCAACACCCACTGGGGTATAGCTATTTGACATAGTTTGTGCCCAGCTAAACAGAGTTGTCATAAAAAAAAATACTTCAATAACATGTTTGTTGGATTGTCTCTAGGAAACACCCATATAGTATTATTATTAATATTATTTTTTAGTTATTTTTATAGCGCCATTAATTTCATGATGCTTTACATGACAAGGGGTTACATACAAAGGAATAAATATCGTTTAAACCCAAAAAATTACAATGACAGACTGTTCCAGAGGGGAGAGGACCTTGTCCTTGCGGACTTTAATTTTGTGGGAGAATGGGAAAGAGACAGAAGGTGGGGGGTGCAGTAAATCTGGTGGTGGAGAGGCGGCAGCTAGTGTGGTGGTGAAGAAGTCACATCTCCGACCACCATGCTCTCCAATTGACATCTCTTGAAATGCAGCCGAAACGTCAAAATCTCTATCTTCAGTGCTAGACAATGCATGGGCTCCTTTTAAATATCAGCAGCCAACCAGTTAAGTATTAGTAGCTGAGGGCTTGTCAGAATCCTGCCCAGGAACACCAGGCTTCAGTTGTTGCGAGACCTGTCCCCCGTGAACTTCTAGGTAATCTGTTGTGAATATGCTGGAGGCGGCTTCTGAGCTGGAGCTCCTCCGGTGGTTGCTGAGGGTAATGAACTGATTAATGAATGGCCTTCAGCTGGCGCTGAATTGTAGGATATAAGTGGCCTGAGTTCCCAGCAGCCTTGCCGATTATCAATTGTTCCTTGGTCTTGCTTGAAGCACTGCTAGGTTTCTGCTCTCCTTCAGATAAGTGTTTGCTGTTTTTTTTTTTTTTTGTTTGATTTTCATTGCTGGTTTGCTGCTTGCAGTGGACTGCAGCCTGTCCCCTTTTGGGGATCTGGCGCTGCAATTGTGCTCCGTTTTTGTCTGCACTTTTGCTTTGCTCCTTTGTTACTTTTTATTTGCTGAATAGCATTTGTTACACCAGAGATCTGATTTAGGTGGATGAGATCGTGTGATCTCAGGTTTTTTGGCAATCAGAAGTGTTGGTATTTTTTTGGATTGCAGTCAGAATTCTTTCCTGTACTTTTCTGTCTAGACAGATTGGGCCCCAGCGTTTGCTCATTCTATTTTCTGTCTGTGTCCGTGCTTTCTTCTTGTCTAATCGCCATTACATGTTTGGGGCTTCCTATTTTCTTTGGGGATCTGCTCCGGGGCAGATAGTAACATAGTAACATAGTAACATAGTTATTAAGGTTGAAGGAAGACTTTAAGTCCATCTAGTTCAACCCATATCCTATCCTAACCTGCCCTAACATGTTGATCCAGAGGAAGGCAAAAAAACCCCAAGTGGCAAACAGTAAGCTTCACATTGGGGAAAAAAATTCCTTCCCGACTCCACATACGGCAATCAGACTAGCTCCCTGGATCAACGCTGTATCTAGGAAACTAGTGAATATAGCCTGTAATATTATACTTTTCAAGAAAAGCATCCAGTCCCCTCTTAAATTTTAGTAAGGAATCACTCATTACAACATTAGACGGCAGAGAGTTCCATAGTCTCACTGCTCTTACAGTAAAGAATCTGCATCTGTGATTATGGCTAAACCTTCTTTCCTCCAGACGTAGAGGATGCCCCCTCGTCCCCGTCACAGGTCTAAGAGTAAAAAGATCATTAGAAAGGTCTTTGTACTGTCCCCTCATATATTTGTACATTGTAATAAGATCACCCCTAAGCCTTCGTTTTTCCAAACTAAATAACCCCAAGTGTAATAACCTGTCTTGGTATTGCAGACCCCAGACCCCCCAGTTCTCTAATAACCTTGGTCGCTCTTCTCTGCACCCGCTCCAGTTCAGCTATGTCTTTCTTATGCACCGGAGACCAGAACTGCACACAGTATTCTAAGTGTGGTCGCACCAGTGACTTGTATAGAGGTAAAATTATGTTCTCCTCATGAGCATCTATGCCTCGTCTAATGCATCCCATTATTTTATTTGCCTTGGCAGCAGCTGCCTGACATTGGCCACTAAATGTGAGTTTGTCGTCCACCCATACACCCAAGTCTTTTTCAGTGACAGTTTTGCCCAGTGTTTTACAATTAAGCACATAATTATACATCTTATTTGTTCTACCCAAGTGCATGACCTTACATTTATCCCCATTAAAGCTCATTTGGCATTTATCAGCCCAAGCTTCTAGTTTACATAAATCCTCCTGTAATATAAAATTATCCTCCTCTGTTATTTATTGAAATATACTACTCTGTATGCCCCCTACAAGGTCATTAATAAATATGTTAATAGATAGCTTTCATCTTTCTGCCTTTAGGTGTAGTTATCTCTCAGGCTGTGACGAGACGTCTAGGATCAACGTAGGAACGCTCCACGACTACCTCTAGTTGTGTGGTTAGTTCAGGGTACTGCAATCCAATAGGTTCCAGCCTCTCTGGTGTATTACCGTTTTTGCTATTTCTCCTCAGTTACTGAAACATAACAGTAATCTTGCTCTGGCTCTTCCAGGCATGATTTCATCACGAAGATTTAGCCTTCTTAATACAGAGACAGAGTACCAGAGAACAACAACGCCTAAGAGTTCACCCTCTGCTACTCAGACTCTCTATCTGCACAGTGACTGCCTCTAGGCGGAAGATGATGACGGTGGTTGTAGTTGGAGCATTTAACACAGTCATGAAGCTGCCATAACAATTTTAAACCAAATTCTTTCTACCGACATCCCTTACTGTAAAATGAGGCCTTGTTTTTAAAAAAAAAGCAAGAGTGCTGTATATAACTGGAGTAAAAGACAGGAAAATACTGAAATACCTGCCTAAAATCCACAAATTTTAATCACACGGACATATGAGGCGTGTCACAAATATACCACACTGTAAAATATATTTTTATTTTTTTTATTGGATGCAAAAGAGTGCTGGATATAACGAGAGCGACAGACTGGCAAAAAATGGAATTTATGCCAAAAATGCCTCAAATTTTGAGACACGTATGTATGACGCGTGTCACAGATATACCAAAATGTGGGCTGTTTTTTAAAATAATGCATCATAGTGGTATAACTAAGTCCAGTGACACCCAGGAACAAAAAAGAAAACAGCCATAAAGTGACCAAACTTTGAGCACACAGATATGAGCTGCCACGGAGATAATAGTTTGACAAATGTGTGACCTGTATTTTTTTTATTTTGGGGCTAACTAGTGCTGTATATCAGTACTGTGACACCCAGGACAAAAAGGAAAACCGGCCTACACTGGCCAAACTTTGAGCACTCACAAATATCAGCTTGTACGGCGATACCACTATGACAAATGTGTGTTTTTTTTTCTGTTTTTTTGGGTACCAAAAAAAAAATACCACTAAGCTGGTATTCTGTAGAATGATAAATCTGTGTCGCTCGTGATGGAGCCATGATGTATTGGCTGCTGTCCTGTAGAGACTCTCTGGATGTCTAGATGTCTTGGCTGAATCTCTGGCTCTTTACACAGAATCATATAACCTCTTTTTTTATAATGAACAAGTGTTCTTCATTCAGTATTTACAGGTAATGCTGATAAGACCAACTCACATTGTTTGATTATGTAATCTATTTGCATAGTTTTTCCTCCTCTGTAGTGTTGAGCGATACGATACTGCAAATATCGGGTATCGGCCGATATTGGCTGTATCGGAATTCCGATTCCGAGTTCCGATATTTTCGTCATATCGGATACCGGAATCGGAATGTCACTGTCACTGTCAGTGTCCGTCTGTCGGGTCTGTCAGGAGTCAGCGGCACTTACCCGGCAGAAGATCTCCGGCAGTCACGGCCTGGACTGCTTCATGGCCGCCATCCTCTTCTCCCCGGCGGTCACATGCAGTATCTCGCGATAACTGCAGTGACTGCTGGGTAATCGCGGCCGTAAAGCAGTCCGATGACGTCACCGCTGGGGAAGCTGGTAAGCAGCTGTGCTGCGCCGGGATGTCAGGCTCTGCCTGTCATCCCGATGTAGCAGAGCTGGATCATCGTGGGACAATCGTTACTATGGACTGCGTCGGACAGGTGGTATACTGTTGGTTTGTTTTTTTTATTTTTTTACAGGAGATCGATGGCGTCGCAGGAATGAGAGAGTAATAAAAAAAATGAAAACTGTGTTGTCTCTTTTATTTCATTAAAAGACTTTTTTCTTGCTGTGTTTTTTTTTTAAACATTTAATAACTTTGGGATTAATAATGGATCGGTGTCTTATTGACGCCTCTCCATTATTAACCGGGCTTATTGTCACCGTGCAATCAACGGTGACATTAACCCCTTATTACCCCGCTTGCCACCGCTACAGGGCAAGTGGGAAGAGCCGGGTAAAGTGCCACAATTGGCACATCTTTTGATGCGCCAAATGTGGGGCTGCTGTAGCCTGGTATTATCAGGCTGTTGAGGGCCAAAATCCATGGGCCTTGACAGTCTTTTAATACCAGGCCGCAGCAGTCTGCATTTTACTTGGCTGGTTAACAAAAATAGGGGGGATCCCCACGCCGTTTTTTTTTCGAGGGGATCCCCTATTTTGTTAACCAGCCAAGCTAAGCAGACTGCTGTGGCCTGGTATTATCAGGCTTGCAAGGTCCATGGATATTGGATCCTTACCAGCCTGAAAAACCAGGCCTCAGCGGTCTGCTTCATCTGGCTGGTTAACAAAATTAGGGGGGACCCCACGCTAATTTTTTTCAAGGGGATCCCCTATTTTTGTTAATCAGCCAAGATATGCAGACTGCTGTGGCCTGGTATTATCAGGCTGGCAAGGTCCATGGATCTTGGCTCCTTAACAGCCTGAAAATCCAGGCCTCAGCGGTCTGCTTCATCTGGCTGGTTAACAAAAATAGGGGGGACCCCACGCCATTTTTTTTTCGAAGGGAACCCCTATTTTTGTTAATCAGTTCCCTCTGACGTCACTGATGGTGTCCCTGGCTGACCTGAAGTGAAAGTGGAAAGCAATCAATTAAGCTTTCCACTTCCTCTCCTGTCAGCCAGGAGATGAACTCATTCATTTGGGGGTTTACTGTGAGGCTGCAGCATTAGCTGCGGTCCCTGCAGTAAACATTAACCCTTTCTAAAGGATTACACCGTGGGACCTGACTGTGCATTGGATTGGTAAGAATAATTTTGCTTTATTATTTTATTTTTATTACATGAAATGGTTTTAGCAGGTAAATAAAATATGGTCAAAAACTGTGTGATTATTTCATTAAACTTCTTTTTTATTAAAGTGTGTGTGTTTGATTTTTCTTTCATACAATAGGATTAATAATTGATAGTTGTCTAATTGACAGCTCTCAATTATTAACCTGGCTTAAAGTGACCTTTCAATTGCAAGGTCATTTTAACCCCTTAATAACCCATTCGCCACCGCTACAGGGCAATGGGAATAGACGAGCAAAGTGCCAGAAAGGGCAAATCTAATTAGAGATTTGCCCTTTCTGGGGTGTCTGGGGGCAGATGTTAGTAGCCGGGGGGGGCCAAAAATAATGGTCCCTCTCTGGGCTATTATTATCTGCCCCCACTCACTGGCTTTGTCTGTCTGGTTGCGAAAATAGGGCGGGAGCCCACGCATTTTTTTTCAGCAATTTTACACCTCATATATATATATACATGTCATTGAGTTTGTGACACATATATATATATATATATATTTATAGTTCATACACTTCTACATAGTATAATAGCCGCTAATTCAATTGCCAGCTTTTGTGAAAATGCAGAACCTGACATGAAATGACACTTGGTGTACATAGGGTTAACCATGTCCTTTGCTATCTGATTTTCACAAACAATTAAATCAGTCTATGTGTGCAAAATTTCACACCTGTAGGGGTTAATTAAAGGTGTAAATTCGTAGCAAAAAAGTCCGTTTTTTTACAACGAATTTACACCTTTAATTAACCCCTACAGGTGTGAAATTTTGCACACATAGACTGATTTAATTGTTTGTGAAAATCAGATAGCAAAGGACATGAAAAGACATGGTTAACCCTATGTACACCAAGTGTCATTTCATGTCGGGTGACCCGACATGAAATGACACTTGGTGTACATAGGGTTAACCATGTCTTTTCATGTCCTTTGCTATCTGATTTTCACAAACAATTAAATCAGTCTATGTGTGCAAAATTTCACACCTGTAGGGGTTAATTAAAGGTGTAAATTCGTAGCAAAAAAGTCCGTTTTTTTTACAACGAATTTACACCTTTAATTAACCCCTACAGGTGTGAAATTTTGCACACATAGACTGATTTAATTGTTTGTGAAAATCAGATAGCAAAGGACATGAAAAGACATGGTTAACCCTATGTACACCAAGTGTCATTTCATGTCGGGTGCTTCTGTCTTTTCACTGAAGCCGGCTTTACCCGGCAATTGAATCAGAGGATATTTTACTATGTAGAAGTGTATAAACTATACATATATGTATATATATATGTCACAATGACATGTATATATATATATATATATGTATTCTATGTGTGTATATTTAGTGTTTACAAGGAAAGAATGGGTTTTTTTTAGTTCCGATATTTTGTTCCCATAGACTTACATGGGACTTCCGGTATCGGTATCGGGTATCGCCGATATTTTAATGGTATCGGCGATACCATTCCGATTCCGATACTTAGGGATATCGGAAAGTATCGCTCAACACTACTCCTCTGTTTTCCATGTTAACAAACTGGCTGGCCTGGACAATATCTAATCAGCATATCAGCAAACATCTCTAGTCATCCAGGATAAGAGCACAATGTGTCACAACAAATTGTCAACTTACTAGTCAATATTATTGATTTGCACAAGCAAAAGTCTGTTTTCTTGACCAACCAGAAAGAAACACATAAATTCAAAATTCAGCATATAGATAACAGTCTATTTTTACTGATTTGCTAAAAATGCTGTGTCTCCACACTGGACATTTAAAAGGAATCTGTCACAAGATTTTTGCTACATCATCTGAGAGCAGCATAATGTAAGAAAAGGGACAGCTCTGACTTCCTGCTGATGGTGATAGTGAAGCTGGTGCTGGGTGCAGGGGTTGTGTGACGTAACAACCTTACAAAAGCCCCGGAAATGCGAGTGCCAACACTGCTGGAACGGCTCTGATATCGGAGGCTGGTATACAGTGGGGGAAATACGTATTTGATCCCTTGCTGATATTGTAAGTTTGCCCACTAACAAAGACCTGAACTGTCTATAATTTTAAAGATAGGTTAGTGTTAACATTGAGAGATAGAATATCAAAAATAAAATCCAGAAAATCACATTGTATAAATGATATGAATTTATTTGCATTTTACAGTGAGAAAATAGTATTTGATTCCTCTGGCAAACAAGACTTAATTCTTGGTGGCAAAACCCTTGTTGGCAAGCACAGCAGTCATACGTTTTTTATAGTTGATGATGAGGTTTGCGCACATGTCAGGAGAAATTTTTGTCCACTCCTATTTCAGATTATCTATAAATCATTAAGATTTTGAGGCTGTCACTTGGCAACTCGGGGCTTCATATCCCTTCATAAGTTTTCTATGGGATTAAGGCTAGGCCAATCCATGACCTTAATGTGCTTCTTTTTGAGCCACTCCTTTATTGCCTTGGCTGTATGTTTTAGGTCAATGTCTTGCTGAAAGACCCAGCCAAGACCCATTTTTAATGTCCTGGTGGAGGGAAAGAGGTTGTCACTCAGGATTTTAAGGTACATAGCTCCATCCATTCTCCTATTGATGCGGTGAAGTAGTAATGTGGACTTAGCAGAGCAACAATCCAAAGACAAAATGTCTCCACCTCTATGCTTGATAGTGGAGACAGTATTCTATGGGTCATAGGCAGCATTTCTTTTCCTCCAAACACTGTGAGTTGAGTTAATGCCAAATAGATCAATTTTTGTCTCATTTGACCACAGCACCTTCTCCCAATAACTTATAGAATCATCCAGGTGTTCATTGGCAAACTTCAGACGGGACTGCACATGGGACTTCTTGACCTTGCGGGCACTGCAGGATTTTCATAGAATCATAGACGGGTAGAGTTGGAAGGGACCTCCTGGGTCATCTGGTCCAACCCCCTGCTCAAAGCAGGATTCACTAAATCATCCCAGACAGATGTCTGTCCAGCCTCTGTTTGAAGACTTCCATTGAAGGAGAACTCACCACCTCTTGTGGCAGCCTGTTCCACTCATTGATCACTCTGTCAAAAAGTTTTTTCTAATATCTAATCTGTGTCTCCTCCCATTCAGTTTCATCCCATTGCTTCTAGTCTTTCCATGCGCAAATGAGAATAAAGATGATCCTTCTACAATGTGACAGCCCTTGAGATATTTGTAGACAGCTAGTAAGTCTCCTCTCAGTCTTCTTTTTTGCAAGCTAAACATTCCCAAATCCTGTAACCGTTCCTCATAGGACATGGTTTGCAGACCAGACACCATTCTGGTCGCTCTTCTCTGAACTTGCTCCAGTTTGTTGATGTCTTTTTTAAAATGTGGTGCCCAGAACTGGACACAGTATTCCAGATGAGGTCTGACCAAAGAGGAGTAGAGGGCAATAATGACTTCACGTGATCTAGACTGTATGCTTCTGTTAATACATCCCAGAATTGTATTTGCCTTTTTTGCTGCTGCATCACACTGTTGACTCATGTTCAGTCTGTGATCTATTAGTATACCCAAGTCTTTTTCACATGTGCTGTTGCTAAGCCTTATTCCTCCCATTCTGTATACGCTTTTTTCATTTTTATATCCCAGATGTAGTACTTTGCATTTTTCCCTGTTAAAAACCATTCCGTTAGTTGCTCCCACTGCTCCAGTTTATTTATATCTTTTTGAATCCTCTCTCTCTCTTCTCTAGTATTAGCTATCCCTCCTAGCTTTGTGTCATCAGCAAATTTAATCAGTTTACCCTCAATTCCTTCATCTTAATCATTGATAAAGATGTTGAACAATACAGGGCCCAAGACAGAGCCCTGTGGTACCCCACTTGATACATACTTCCAACTGGATGTGCAGCCATTTACTACCACTCTTTGGGTCCTATCACTAAGCCAGTTATGAATCCACCTAACAGTTGCCTTGTCCATTGCATGCTTAGCCATTTTTTCAATAAGGATTGTGTGAGATACTTTGTCAAATGCTTTGCTGAAGTTAAGATATAATATATCTACAGCATTTCTCTGATCCACCCAGTCAGTGATTCTGTCATAGAAGGAAATTAAATTATTTACTAATTACTTATTAGTTACAAACCCATGTTGACTCTGGTTAATCACTCCATTCTTGTCCAGGTACTTACATACATGTTGTTTAAGAATTTGTTCAAAGATCTTTCCTGGTATAGATGTCAGACTCACCGGCCTATAGTTCCCTGGGTCCACCTTCTTCCCCTTTTTGAAGATAGGAACAACATTTGCTCTTCTCCAGTCTTCTGGGACTTCTCCTGTTCTCCAAGAGTTTTCAAAGATTATGGAGAGTGGTTCAAAAATTTCTTCTGCTATCTCCTTCAATACTCTGGGGTGTAATTCATCTGGGCCTGGAAACTTGAATTCATTTATGTTAGCTAAGTGTTTCCTCACTATTTTTCTGTTTATAGATATCCTGGATTATTCTATTCCCTTAATAGGACAGTGAAGATCAGTTAATGTTACATTTCCTTTCTGAGAGAAAACAGATGCAAAATAGGAATTTAAAAGTTCGGCCTTCTCAACATCCATTCTTACCATTTCATAATTTTCATCCTGTAAAAATCCTATAGCATCTTTGACTTTTCTTTTACTTTTGACATATCCCCAAAATCCTTTTTATTGCTTTTGACATCTCTTGCAAGCCTTAATTCATTGTCAACTTTAGATAATCTGATTCTTGCCCTGCAGGTTCTGTAGACATCATTATATTCTTCTTTAGATATGCCTCCCTCTTTCCATTTGATAAACATTTCTTTCTTCCTTTTTAGCATGTGTTTAAGTTCTTTGTTCATCCATTCGGGTTTCGTTAAATGCTTTCTATTCTTCCCTCTTTTCGGAATTGTTAATGATTGTGCTTTGAGAATCTCATTTTTCAAGATTTCCCATCCTTCCTGGACATTTTTGTCCTTAAGGATATCCAGCCATTGGATCCCTTTCGATTCTTTTTCTGAGTCCCTTAAAATCTGCCTTTCTGAAATCTAACCTTGTAGTCTGAGTCTTCACAGATCTCCCTCCTCTAGTTATCCAAAATTCTAAGATAGCATGGTCGCTACCTCCTAGGGTCCCAGCCACTCTTACCTCCTCAACCATTTCCTCTCTGTTTATAAAGATTAGATCCAAGCTAGCAGATCCCCTTGTTTTCTACCCTACCTTTTGGAAGATAAAGTTGTCAGTAAGAGAGGATAAGAATTTCCTGGACACTGTTAGTTTTGCCTGAGAGAGATTCCCAACAAATGTCTGGTTTTGAACCTTTATGGCATAATGTGTTACCTTACCAATAGTGTTGAGCGATACGATACCGCAAGTATCGGGTATCGGCCGATATTAGCTGTATCGGACTTTCGATATTGACTTTCGATATTTCCCATATATCGTATACCGGAATCGGAATTGTCACTGTCACTGTGAGTGTCCGTCGGTCGGGTCTGTCAGGAGTCAGCGGCACTTACCTGGCAGAAGATCTCCGGTGGTCACGGCCTGGACTGGTTGATGGCCGCCATCATCTTTCCCCTGCGGTCACATGCAGTTTCTCGCGATAACTGCAGTGACTGCTGGGTAATCCCGGCCGTAAAGCAGTCAGTCCGATGAAGTCACCGCCGGGGAAGCAGGTAATCAGCTGTGCTGCGCCGGGATGACAGCCTCTGCCTGTCATTCCGATGTAGCTGAGCTGGATCGTCGTGGGACACTCGTTACTATGGACTGCGTCGGACAGGTGGTATACTGTTGGTTTGTTTTTTTCCTTTTTTTACAGGAGATCGATGGCGTCGCAGGAATGAGAGTATAATAAAAGAAATGAAAACTGTGTTGTCTCTTTTATTTCATTAAAATACTTTTTTCTTGGTGTGTCTTTTTTTTTATACATTTAAAAACTTTGGGATTAATAATGGATCGGTGTCTTATTGACACCTCTCCATTATTAACCGGGCTTATTGTCACCGTGCAATCAACGGTGACATTAACCCCTTATTACCCCACTTGCCACCGCTACAGGGCAGTGGGAAGAGCCGGGTAAAGTGCCACAATTGGCACATCTTTTGATGCGCCAAATGTGGGGCTGCTGTAGCCTGGTATTATCAGGCTGTTGAGGGCCAAAATCCATGGGCCTTGACAGTCTTTTAATACCAGGCCGCAGCAGTCTGCATTTTACTTGGCTGGTTAACAAAAATAGGGGGACCCTTACGCCGTTTTTTTTTCGAGGGGATCCCCTATTTTTGTTAACCAACAAAGATAAGCAGACTGCTGTGGCCTGGTATTATCAGGCTGGCAAGCAGGGTCGGACTGAGGCACCGGGACACCGGAGAAACCTACGGTGGGCCCCAGCTCCTGCGTGGTGGGCCCTGATTTGAAAGGATAGGTCGCGAGGCAGAGGGGGCGGTGGCCCCGGGGCCCGCGCTCTGAGGGGGCCCACCCGGAGCTACGATACAGTTACATTCTGCGGCAGAGCAGGGAGAATCGCTCTCCCTGCTCTGCCGCCCGGAAGCTATGGGGCCTGAACAGGCATTGGGGGGGCCCGATGCCAGCAGTGGGCCCCCCACCCGTCATCGGAGGGTCAGCTGTATCGGCATCCAGCCGATAAAGCTGACCGCATAGAGAGAGAAGGAGCGAGCGCTCCTTCTCTCCCATAATCCCCCTCTCAGCGTATGACAGCGGGCGCAATAGCATCACCTGCCGGCCCCGCTGTCAGACGCTGAGAGGGAGAACAGTGAGCAGCACAGGAGCCGGGAGGTGAGTATTTTTTTTATTTTTTTTTTAATGGGGTGCAGTCGAGTCCTGGCTGGAGAAGTCGTCATGTCAGTGTGGGCCAGATGGAAAAGACATGAAAAGTGAACAATTCCATTAGAAAGAACATCAGCGGTAAGTCATTATCTGTACCTGTGCTGTAATCTATATGTTCTGTAGGACTGGTATTATTTAACACAGACCATATGGCGGTAATATCAATATTGGTCTTTTTATATATAGATTATTTTGGCCAACAGCGCGGTCATTTGCTGAGGTTCTCTGATGATGGGCCCACTCAGAAGTTTTGCCCCCACTAAACCAAACCCTAGCTACGCCTATGGCTCTCTCTCTAGTCTTTCTTTCTCGCTCTCTGTTATTTCCTTCTCGCTCTCTGTTCTTTTTTCTCTCTGTTCTTTCTTTCTCTCTTTTCTTTCTTTCCTCTCTTTCTTTCTCTGTTTGTTCTTTCTCTCTCGCTGCTCTTTCTTTCTTTTCCTCAGTACCAGCCACTGTGCCCTCATTACCAGTCAGTGTGATCAGCAGTGCTAAATGGTTACGCTTAGGGCGAGGATATGGGTGTGATTAGCTGTGAAATGGGTGTTGTTGGGGCGTGGCCTAAAATTTTCAGTGGCGCGCAACACGCGCCGCAGCCTTTAATCCTCTTTCCTGTCTTCCAAATTTGGGAGGTATGCTGTATGACCTCCCTACAACTTCTGGCCATGCTCCTGATGAGCGCGACGGATGGTCTCGTGAGGGATCTCCTCCCACACCTGGACTAAAGCATCCACCAACTCCTGGACAGTCTGTGGTGCAATGTGGCATGGCCTAAAATTTTCTGCAGCATGCACAGCGTGCCACAGCCTTTGTCCCTCTTTCCCTTATTCAAAGGTTGGGAAGTATGATGTTGGGCCGCAAGAATATATTTTCTCTGGTGGGCCCAAGGTACTCCAGTCCGACGCTGCTGGCAAGGTCCATGTATGTTGGCTCCTTAACAGCCTTAAATACCATGCCTCAGCAGCAGGGGCGTACATATAAATCATGGGGCCCCATAGCAAAAGTCTGAATGTTCCCCACCCCCCCAAAAAAAAAACCCAGAGGCATTGTAAATGTAAAGTGCCAGCATAGTGAGGGAAGTTGAGTCGCACAGAGACAGGGGTTTTGGGGGTACTCGGCACCGATCACGTCGACTTCTATGGGGGATGTCACGAGTAGCACAGCTCGGTCCGTGACCTGGGCGATCACTGGAATGTGGGATATTTCCAGGGGATGATAGAATGTTCGTATAGTTTGTCGTGACGCCACCTGTAGTACCTGGTCAGGGTGTCCAGCGCTGCTGTGCAGGTCCTCTGGAAGGGATGGTGTAGTGCAGGTAGGTGATAAGTCTTCTACAGGTAACACGCTATCCTTCCAGGGCAGATAGATGTGAGATAGAGCAATGGTGCAGAATGATGTAGCAGAGTGGACTATGCGACGTAGTAAGAAAGCAGGAAACACTTCAAGTTAAACGTTGCATAATAAAATTTTTAATAATAACATTACAAAAGTGCAAATAGCATTACTGCCGAAGTTCGTTGAGACTTCTTAGGACTACCCCCACCGGGGTAACTTCACAGTGTCCTTTACTTGTGCTTGTGGAGGACCCGCTCCAAACCTAAAACTGTGGTCTTGGGTGGGCTGCAAGACTTTCCTTGAGCAGACCTCACTTTCGGCCACACCAAACGGGTTTTTAGTTTCTGAGGTAGTTGAAAATAGTGCACAGTTAAGTTTTTTGTAAAACCAAGATGGAGCACCGAAGTGCCAACTATTTACAGAAAAGTTTGTGAGCCAGTACAGTTCATGGCTTCAAATTCAACATTTTGATTACATTGAAACACCATTACCCAACCTGGGTATATAAAGGCAACAATAAACTTGTTCTTCTGAACATTCACCCGTCCGGGTACATCAAACCATTACCCAACCTGGGTATATTAAGGCAACAATAAACTTCTTTTTATGAACATTCACCCGTCCGGGTACATCAATAATTTAACTATTTACATACAGAGACCCTGTCCGGGTTATTTAGACTTCTTTGGCTGGCCTCTTACAGGTACCACCTGGTACTCTTCTGGAGCTTGCCAATCATCCGTGACAGGAGGGTCCACCCAGACCTGATGACGTCGTGTGGCCTGTACAGTTACGTCGTGACCCGCTATCTGGGTCTGTGTGGCCACCTCTTTCGTCTCCCTCCGGGTCTGGAACCCTATGTCCCGGACTGAACGAACCCCAGGGGCCTAACAGGCGCCGGGTACGGGCCAGCTATCATTATCATGTCCATAGCTGGGGCTGCTGAGGAGACCACTGAGGGAGGCTGGGGAGATTTACGGCGTGGGGTGGGCACTTGTGCAGAGGCCTGGTTGGGGGAGGCTGAAGGCTCGGAGGGTCTGTCAGTTTCCTGACACTCTGGGGAGTAGGGGTCGCACCTGGTAACATTTAGGGCGTACCATCCATTGTAACCCCAGTGTCGGGTGTAAGTCACCAAGTCTCCTGCCAACAGGTCCCTCCCCGGGTGTCCTTCTGGGAGGTGAGCCTCCACGTCTCGCCGGGTTACAAAGACTTCTAAATAAAGTCCAGGCTCCTGAATGAAGCCCCAACCACCTTTTAACTTAAAGTTCCGTACTGCACCCTTACACCGCGGCTCCCTCAGCGTACTTTTATCCTTTCTCATACGTGCCTTCCCTGCCAGGTCCTTGTCCAGGTGACGTTGCCGAAGCTTTTGGGATTCTCGCTGCTCCCTTTGTCGCTCTGCTTCCCGCTCCCGACGTCTCCACTCTTCCTCCTGACGCCGGTTGTAATTCTCCTCCACCAGCAGCTCCATGTCTCCACCATCAAACGCCAGCTTACGATGTCCGGTTTGCGGCAGCTCTCCTGGCGCCCGCCAGTCTTGGCGGCGCTCACCTGTGGCGGAAGCAGCCGGCTCTGGAACAGATGACGGTCGGGGCTCCGGTACAGGCAGGTAGAGCTCTGGTGCCTGCGCGGCCTCCTCCATGAGGACGGGTGTCGCTTCTTCTGCCTCAGCGACGGGGGCAGACAGCGGGATCTGGGGTGCTGGTGCGGCGTTTTCTGCAGGAACGGGTGCCTCCACTGTGATACTGGCAACCGGTTCAGATTGCAAGGGCTGGGATGCCCGCACGGCCTCCTCTACTGGAACGGGTGCCTCCACTGAGATACTGTCAACCGGTTCAGATTGCAAGGGCTGGGATGCCCGCATGGCCTCCTCTACTGGAACGGGTGCCTCCACTGAGATACTGGCAACCGGTTCAGATTGCAAGGGCTGGGATGCCCGCACGGCCTCCTCTACTGGAACGGGTGCCTCACCTTCCGGTACAGACACTTCAGGGGGTAAGAGGGATTGGCGCCGCTCCAAGTGTAGTTTTAGGGCCCGCCAGCTCGCTTCCATCCTGGCGACCTCCTCCCGGTGCCGGGCCAGGTCTCTCAGGGTATCCTCCGCTTCTTCCAGCGTAGGAGGGTTTCCAGGCCGGGTGCCAAACGGTGGCTCCGTGGCGATCGGGTCGCTTCCGTGGGGGGAGAGCTCTGACTCCTCCATCCCTTCCCACTTCTGCTCACGTCCGTTCGCCATCTCTGCCAAGTCACATGTGTCATTAGCATCAGGAGAGGCGCCATCTTTTGTAGGGAGGCGGGACCTTCGCGTTCGTTTCCGCCCACTGAGGAGGATGAGGAGGCGGAACTCCAGAGCTGTGGGGCACGATCTTACATTGCAGTAACATTTACAGTGGGCGGACATCGTTTTCGCGCCACGGAGTGAGTGTACGCCCACGAGAGCACGCCCTTATTCTTCACCTGTGCCTCGTGGCGCAGATATGACCGAAAAATGGCAAATACAGTCTATGATGATTTTTGCAATTCTCAAGCAAAAAAACAGTTCAATTAAGGCACACAGGACTCGCTTATAGCGAGCTTCTGAATCCTGTTCGTGACGCCAAAGTTGAGTCGCACAGAGCCACAGGTTTTGGGGGTACTCGGCACCAAGCCCGTCGACTTCTATGGGGGATGTGACGGGTAGCACAGCTATGTCTGTGCCCTGGTCGCTCACTGGAATGTGGGATATTTCCAGGGGATGATAGAATGTTTGTGTAGTTTGTCGTGACGCCACCTGTAGTACCTGGTCAGGGTGACCAGCGCTGCTGTGCAGGTCCTCTGGCAGGGATGGTGTAGTGCAGCTAGGTGATAAGTCTTCTACAGGTAAGACGGTATCCTTCCAGGGCAGATAGATGTGAGATAGAGCAATGGTGCAGAGTGATGTAGCAGAGTGGAGTATGCGACGTACTAAGAAAGCAGGAAAGGAAACAATTCTTACTACAAAGACATGCAGCATAAGGCTGCCTCAACCCCTCCCATCCAACTAGCTACACCCTGTTCTAACCAGCCTGAGCTAGACCATCCCATTGGGTCTGCCTACACTCAGCTGGCATAGTGTACTGTTGAATGCAGTGGTTGGAGTCAATGGGGTGTTTCCTCCTTACCTGAGAGTAAGTTGTCACACCGCTGGGTGCGATGCAACATCTCTGTGGCGACTGGACCCTCGGGTGCTTCTGTCTTTTCACAAATGCCGGCTTTACCCGGCAATTGAATCAGAGGCTATTTTACTATGTAGAAGTGAATAAACTATAAATATATGTATATATATATGTCACAATGACATGTATATATATGTATATATGTATTCTATGTGTGTATATTTTGTGTTTACAAGGAAAGAAAGTGTTTTTTTAGTTGCGATATTTTGTTCCCATAGACTTACATGGGACTTCCGGTATCGGTATCGGGTATCGCCGATATTTTAGTGATATCGGCGATACCATTCCGATCCGATATTTTTGGATATCGGAAAGTATCGCTCAACTCTACTTACCAATGATTTTCTTTGTGACTGTGGTCCCAGCTGCTTTGAGATCATTAACACGTTCCCCAGTGTAGTTTTAAGCTGATCTTTCACCTTCCTCATTATCAAGGATACCCCACGAGGTGAGATTTTCCATGGTGCCCCAGATTGATGTCGATTAACAGTCATTTAGTATTTCTTTCATTTTCTTACTTTTGCACCAACAGTTGTCTCCAACGTCATATTTATGGTTTTGTAGCCCATTCTAGATTTCTGCATGTTTAAGATCTTGTCCCTGACATCCTTAGAAAGCTGTTAGGTCTTGCCCATGTTGTAGAGGTTAGAATCTGACTGATTAATTGAGTCTGTGGACAGGAGTCTTATATAAAGGTGACTGTGAAAGACAGCAGTCTTTAATGCAGGTGTGACGGATTTCACAGGGGAAGCGGATGTTGACTTCGCTCACCTCAGGGGAGGGGAGAGAAGGACCCAGCAGGAATCGGCTCTGTGGCACCACCACTTGCCCCAGGTCAGTCCGGGAACTGCACCGAGGGCAAATGGTCGACAGAAAGGCTTCCCTACAATTTTCATAGTCATGAAAATACAGAAAAATCTTTAAATGAGAAGGTGTGTCCAAACTTTTGGTCTGTACTGTATATACAGTATATATATAATATATATATATATTATTAATATATAAAAAAAAAACTAATGGAAGTAATAAATAGGTAAACCGGAAATGGAAATGTATTTATCAGAACACCTGGTAATTTCATAAGTATAGTAGTAGAAGTATAATTAAAAGAAGATATAACACAAAAGTCTCTTCAATCCTGAATAAATCCTGAGATACTTTGCTATTTGTTTGTAAAATAATATTTTTCACATTTGTTTCAGTAGACAATCTGGAAGATTGACTATCAGCAGAAATGCAACTTTTACTACCTGAGAGTCACTGAACTTTTACAGTTATTAAAGCTGTTAAATATATTGTTTAGGGATATGATTACAGACATACTATGCAATAATCTGTAAAAACACAAGTCTGCAAACAAAAACAAGCAAGAAGCACATATTCTCCAGAGACTGTATAACAAGCATACAAAGAACAACCCTCAGTGACAGGGTGAGGTTCCTATAACGTACAACTTTGCACTTAATCACATCTGTTAAGAACTACAAGGTGACCTAAAGACCCAAACCATAGATGTGAAAAAGGCTTCAAGTCTCCAGATAATTTAATCTACCAGAGAAAAAAAAATATTGCATGGCAGTTGACACCTATGAACACTGTTAAGTATGACCAGGATGTCAAAGCATATATTTTGTTATACAAACGTGCATCCTGCAGGCGCTGTGTCTTAAAGCTAGCCTGTGGCAGGAGTGTCGTCAGGGGACCAAGCTCAAGGTGACAGAGCATAAAACACAAATTGTACATAGCTACTAGGATGTGAATGCATTGATGAATGTGGAGAATGGTCACTTGACTGCTTTTCAGTGTTCTTTTATGTGAAGCAAAGGGAAAATATACTTGCTGTAATTTAAATTGCTCAGTCAGGAGGCTTCTGGAAGTCATTTTGAAGAGTGTGACACTAAAGAGAAAATTAAAGTAAACCTATTGTATATTACCACCTCCAAGAATAAAATAATAGCAATAAAAATTTCATATACAAAGGGATAATAGATACAAAAAAAAAATGAATTAAATTATTCTAACCATGCCCCATCCATGTTGGCATTTTATTAGTATGCAATGAAAATTGGAAATTATATGCTTGTCTGATCAGGATAAAACATTCATTTTTTAGGGTATTCATCAGTGAAGTGATTCATGTGCTTAGAGCCACTTGCTATAGGTTACAGTGGAAAACCATTACTAGGAGTAGGTCCCATTATGGAAGAATCAGCACAACTTTGTACTGCATTAAAGCGGTTGTCCACTTCTTGGACAACCCATTCTCATTCCTTATGTTTAACCCAGTTAAAATAAAAACACCTACAGTGGGGGAAATAAGTGTTTGATCCCTTGCTGATTTTGAAAGTTTGCCCATTGACAAATACATGAACAGTCTATAATTTTAAGGGTAGGTTAATTTTAACATTGAGAGAAAGAATATCAAAAATAAAATCCAGAAAATCACATTGTATAAATTCTATAAATTTATTTGCTATGAAAATTGTACATTCACACTGAAGGCATCAAAACTATGAATTAACACATGTGGAATTATATACTTAACAAAAAATTGTGTAACAACTGAAATTATGTCTTATATTCTAGGTTCTTCAAAGTAGCCACCTTTTGCCTTGATGACTGCTTTGCACACTCTTGGCATTCTCTTGATGAGCTTCAAGAGGTAGTAACCGGAAATGGTTTTCACTTCACAGGTGTGCACTGTCAGGTTTAATAAGTGGGCTTTATGGCCTTATAAATGGGGTTGGGACCATCAGTTGTGTTGTGCAGAAGTCTGGTGTATACACAGCTGATAGTCCTACTGAATAGACTGTTAGAATTTGTATTATGTCAAGAAAAAAGTAGCTAAGTAAAGAAAAACGAGTGGCCATCATTACTTTAAGAAATGAAGGTCAGTCAGTCCGAAAAATTGGGAAACCTTTGAAAGTGTCCCCAAGTTCAGTTGCAAAAGCTATCAAGTGCTACAAAGAAACTGGCTCACATGAGGACCGCCCCAAGAAAGGAAGACCAAGAGTCACCTCTGCTTCTGAGGATAAGTTTATCCGAGTCACCAGCCTCAGAAATCGCAGGTTTACAGCAGCTCAGATTAGAGACCAGGTCAATGCCACACAGAGTTCTAGCAGCAGACACATCTCTACAACAACTGTTAAGAGGAGACTTTGTGCAGCAGGCCTGGTAAAATAGCTGCTAGGAAACCATTGCTAAGGACAGACAACAAGCAGAAGAGACTTGATTGGGCTAAAGAACACAAGGAATGCACCAGTGGAAATCTGTGCTTTGGTCTGATGAGTCCAAATTTGAGATCTTTGGTTCCAACCACCATGTCTTTGTGCGACGCAGAAAAAGTGAACGGATGGACTCTACATGCCTGGTTCCCACCGGGAAGCATGGATGAGGAGGTGTGATGGTGTGAGGTGCATTGCTGGTGACACTGTTGGGGATTTATTCAAAATTGAAGGCATACTGAACAAGCATGGCTACCACAGCATCTTGCAGCGGCATGCTATTCCATCCGGTTTGCGTTTAGTTGGACCATCATTTATTTTTCAACAGGACAATGACCCTAAACACACCTCCAGGCTGTGTAATGGCTATTTGACCAAGAAGGAGAGTGATGGGGTGCTACGCCAGATGACCTGGCCTCCACAGTCACCAGACCTGAACCCAATCGAGATGGTTTGTGGTGAGCTGGACCGCAGAGTGAAGGCAAAAGGGCCAACAACTGCTAAGCATCTCTGGGAACTCCTTCAAGATTGTTGGAAGACCATTTCCGGTGACTACTTCTTGAAGCTCATCAAGAGAATGCCAAGAGGGTGCAAAGCAGTCATCAAAGCAAAAGGTGGCTACTTTGAAGAACCTAGAATATAAGACATATTTTCAGTCGTTTCACACTTTTTTGTTAAGTATATAATTCCACATGTGTTAATTCATAGTTTTGATGCCTTCAGTGTGAATGTACAATTTTCATAGTCATAAAAATACAGAAAAATCTTTAAATGAGAAGGTGTGTCCAAACTTTTGGTCTGTACTGTATATATATATATATATATATATAAATATATATATGTGACAGGGTCGCTGGCACAGTGTAGTAGATACGTGTCACTGCGTATACTATAGTCAGTGATGTAGAGCCAGATTATTTTTCTCCAGCATGCTAAGTGCTGAAAGGGTTAATCTTAAAGATAAAATGGGCTGGTTTTTTGTGAGCACCCATAGTGTGGGAAGGAGGGTGCTCACCCTGCCTTGGTCTATGCTGACATTAATAAACCAGCAAGTGTTTCACTATCCAAGTGTTCTTGTGTCTACCTGAAGAACCAGCTAAGTGTGTCAACCCCTCAGACGTCGTGTTTTGATTGCGGGCAGCATTCCAGGAACAAACATGGAGGAGCTTGCGAAACATTTCTTCCAAATACAGCAGCAACATCAGCTCACCAGTCAGCAGCAGCAAGCGGCACAGCAGGAGATGAATGAGCTGTTAGCACAGCAGCTTCAACACCAGCTGCAGCAGCAGCAACAGGAGGTGCTAACATGGCAAATGGAGCTTCTCGCAGAGGCGGTTCATGTAAAGCTGGCAGCCTCCTCTCCATCTCCAGGTGATGATGTGCACGTCCAGAAAATGGTAAGACGAGCCTTACAAAAAATGACCCCGGGGATGATGTCGAAGCCTTTTTGACTGTGTTCAAGCAGGTAGCGGAGTGTGAGAGGCTACCACCAGAGCAGTGGGCAGAGGTGCTGGCCCCCTATTTGACTGGTGAACCCCAAAAGGCATATTACTACTTTGCCCTCCAGGATGCCAAAGAGAATGGCAAATTAAAAAATGAAATTCTAGCATGCCTGGGAGTGACAATGTCGGTAAGGGCTCAGCGAGTCACCTGCTGGGCGTATGCTGGTTACAAACCCCCACGCACGCTCCCAGATGTTTGACCTGTTGCACTTGGTTCAAAAGTGGCTGCAGCCAGAGACTTTCACTCCAGCCCAAATGGTTGAGCGTGTGGTAATGGACAGGTTCGTCCTCTCCCTCCCCAGTCAAATACAGACCAGGGTTGCCCAGGGCGACCTCCAGAATGCAGGCGACTTGGTCAGCCTGGTTGAGAGATTTCAGGTTGTGGAGAAGTCCTTCGGCAAACCAGACCTCACTACTTCCCCATACTGGGATACCCAAAAGGAGGCAGGCTCACCATGAAGGGTGGCTAGATCTGCAAATAAGGGGGCGTCCCAACCCTGCTGAGGGGTCACCTAAGCCTGCTATGAAGGATGTGGTCTGTTGGCAGTGTCAAAATCCTGGACAAGTCGCCGCCCAATGTCATATGCCCACTGAGCCAATGGACTGTAGCTTCGGCCGGCGCTTCTCCTACTATGCCTACCCAGCCTGCAATGTGGACTATCAACCCGGCAAGGGTCCCCAGTCGTGTCTCGTGTCCATCAATAGGGTAATGGTTCTAAGACTGTTGGATTCTGGAAGTCTGGTGATCGTAATCAGCGCTGGACTGCCCCACCAGTTAATCCCTAATAAGTTTGTGGACATACGCTACATACACAGAGATGTCAAGGACTACCTTGTAGACCACGTAACCATGGGAACAGACTGTGGTGATAGAGCCCATGAGGTTGGGTAGTAAAGGACTTACTAGGACTGGGGCAGGAAGTTGCTCTGTTTTGGAATTTGTGGCAAAAGGGGGATGTACAGAGTGTCCTGGTCAAAAGCCATGCCCCTCTGAAGGCAACTACATCAAAATCAGGAGTGAAGGAGTTTCCCCTATGCATCCTTGCTAAAGAGGAGGATGAGACGGTAATAGAGGAGCCCAGCTTCCCTCACTTAGAGGTGCCCGAAGAGAACTTTGGGACTGCTCAACATCGGGACCTTACATTGAAGAGGGCATTTGAGAATGTGACTGTATGCAATTAGGTTGCTCAAGAGCTGGGGGCTGACACCAGGTTTCCTCATTTTGCAGTAAATGGCGAGTTATTGCATCGGGTTACCAAACTGAGGGGAGGGGAGATAGTAGATCAGTTGTTAGTTCCAGGACCCTACCGGCGTAGGGTTTTAGACATGTCCCATTCACATGTTTTGGGTGGACATTAGAGTTGAGCGATACTTTCCGATATGCTAAAGTATCGGAATCGGAATGGTATCGCCGATATCACTAAAATATCGGCGATACCCGATACCGATACCGGAAGTCCCATGTAAGTCTATGGGAACAAAATATCGCAACTAAAAAAACCCCATTCTTTCCTTGTAAACACTAAATATACACACATAGAATACATATATATATATATACATGTCATTGTGACATATATATATACATATATGTATAGTTTATACACTTCTACATAGTAAAATATCCTTTGATTCAATTGCCGGGTAAAGCCGGCTTCAGTGAAAAGACAGAAGCACCCGACATGAAATGACACTTGGTGTACATAGGGTTAAACATTTCTTTTCATGTCCTTTGCTATCTAATTTGCACAAATAATTAAATCAGACTATGTGTGCAAAATTTCACACCTGTAGGGGTTAATTAAAGGTGTAAATTTGTTGTAAAAAAAACGGACTTTTTTGCCACGAATTTACACCTTTAATTAACCCCTAGAGGTGTGAAATTTTGCACACATAGTCTGATTTAATTGTTTGTGCAAATTAGATAGCAAAGGACATGAAAAAACATGGTTAACCCTATGTACACCAAGTGTCATTTCATGTCGGGTTCTGCATTTTCACAAAAGCCGGCAATTGAATTAGCGGCTATTATACTATGTAGAAGTGTATGAACTACAAATATAAATATATATATATATATATATGTGTCACAAATTCAATGACATGTATATATATATATGAGGTGTAAAATTGCTGAAAAAAAATGCGTGGGCTCCCCCCTATTTTCGCAACCAGACAGACAAAGCCAGTGAGTGGGGGCAGATAATAATAGCCCAGAGAGGGACCATTATTTTTGCCCCCCCCCGGCTACTAACATCTGCCCCCAGACACCCCAGGAAAGACAAATCTATAATTAGATTCGCCCTTTCTGGCACTTTGCCCATCTATTCCCATTGCCCTGTAGCGGTGGCGAATGGGTTAATATGGGGTTAAAGCCACCTTGCTATTGAAAGGTGACCTTAAGCCAGGTTAATAATTGAGAGCTGTCAATTAGACAACTATCAATTATTAATCCTATTGCATGAAATAAAAATAAAACACACACACTTTAATTAAAAATCATTTTAATGAAATAAAGACACATGTTTTTGACCATCTTTTATTTACTGCAAAAACCATTTCCTGTAATAAAAATAAAATAAAAAAGCAAAATTATTCTTACCTATCCCATGCACAGTCAGGTCCCACGGTGTAATCCTTCAGAAAGGGTTAATGTTTACTGCAGGGACCGCAGCTAATGCTGCAGCCTCACAGTAAACCCCAAATGAATGAGCTCCTCTCCTGCCTGACAGGAGAGTAAAGGCTGGGTGTCACATAACGATACACCAGCGATCCCGACAACGATATGCACTTGTCAGGATCGCTGGTGTATCGCTACATGATCGCTGCTGAGCTGCCAAACAGGCAGCTCAGGCAGCGATCTGGGACAGCGACACTGCGGGTAACATCGCTTAAGGGCCCGTCTCACATAGCGATATCGCTACCGAGATCGCTGCTGAGTCACTAGTTTTGTGACGCAGCAGCGAGCTCACCAGCGATATCGCTGTGTGTGACATTCAGCGACGATCAGCCCCCCTGCCGGGTATCGCTGATCGTCGCAGAAATGTCAGGACCTTTTTTGATCGCTGGTTTCCCTCTGACAGGCACGCATCGCTGCGTGTGACAGGCGGGAAACCAGCGATCAAAGGTCCTGACATTTCAGCGACGATCAACGATACCCGGCAGGGGGGCTGATCGTCGCTGAATGTCACACACAGTGATATCGCTGGTGAGCTCGCTGCTGCGTCACAAAACTAGTGACTCAGCAGCGATCTCGGTAGCGATATCGCTATGTGAGACGGGCCCTTAAGTGGAAAGCTTAATTGATTGCTTTCCACTTTCACTTCAGGTCAGCCAGGGACACAATCAGTGACGTCAGAGGGAACTGATTAACAAAAATAGGGGTTCCCTTCGAAAAAAAAATGGCGTGGGGTCCCCCCTATTTTTGTTAACCAGCCAGATGAAGCAGACCGCTGAGTCCTGGATTTTCAGGCTGTTAAGGAGCCAAGATCCATGGACCTTGCCAGCCTGATAATACCAGGCCACAGCAGTCTGCATATCTTGGCTGATTAACAAAAATAGGGGATCCCCTCGAAAAAAATTGGCGTGGGGTCCCCCCTATTTTTGTTAACCAGCCAGATGAAGCAGACCGCTGAGGCCTGGATTTTCAGGCTGTTAAGGAGCCAAGATCCATGGACCTTGCCAGCCTGATAATACCAGGCCACAGCAGTCTGCATATCTTGGCTGATTAACAAAAATAGGGGATCCCCTCGAAAAAAATTGGCGTGGGGTCCCCCCTATTTTTGTTAACCAGCCAGATGAAGCAGACCGCTGAGGCCTGGTTTTTCAGGCTGGTAAGGATCCAATATCCATGGACCTTGCAAGCCTGATAATACCAGGCCACAGCAGTCTGCTTAGCTTGGCTGATTAACAAAAATAGGGGATCCCCTCGAAAAAAAAAACGGCGTGGGGATCCCCCCTATTTTTGTTAACCAGCCAAGTAAAATGCAGACTGCTGCGGCCTGGTATTAAAAGACTGTCAAGGCCCATGGATTTTGTCCCTCAACAGCCTGATAATACCAGGCTACAGCAGCCCCACATTTGGCGCATCAAAAGATGTGCCAATTGTGGCACTTTACCCGGCTCTTCCCACTTGCCCTGTAGCGGTGGCAAGCAGGGTAATAAGGGGTTAATGTCACCGTTGATTGCACGGTGACAATAAGCCCGGTTAATAATGGAGAGGTGTCAATAAGACACCGATCCATTATTAATCTCAAAGTTATCAAATGTATAAAAAAAAGACAAAGCAAGAAAAAAGTATTTTAATGAAATAAAAGAGACAACACAGTTTTCATTTCTTTTATTATACACTCATTCCTGCGACGCCATCGATCTCCTGTAAAAAAAGAAAAAAAACAAACCAACAGTATACCACCTGTCCGACGCAGTCCATAACGATAGTCCCACGACGATCCAGCTCTGCTACATCGCAATGACAGGCAGAGCCTGTCATTGCAACGCAGCACAGCTGATTACCTGCTTCCCCGGCGGTGACGTCATCGGACTGACTGCTTTACGGCCGGGATTACCCAGCAGTCACTGCAGTTATCGCGAGAAACTGCATGTGACCGCCGGGAGAAGAGGATGGCGGCCATGAAGCAGTCCAGGACGTGACCGCCGGAGATCTTCTGCCAGGTAAGTGCCGCTGACTCCTGACAGACCCGACAGACGGACACTGACAGTGACAGTGACATCCCGATTCCGGTATCCGATAAGACGAAAATATCGGAACTCGGAATCGGAATTCCGATACAGCCAATATCGGCCGATACCCGATATTTGCAGTATCGGAATGCTCAACACTAGTGGACATCTGGGGGTGGAGAAAACTCAGGAGAAAATCTTACAGAGATTCTATTGGCCTAGGTGTTACTGAGAGATCCTGAATTATTGATAGGCCCTGCCCCACCTGTCAGAAAACTGCTCCTACCTCTCACTTCCGAAGCCCCTTAGTGCCCTTGCATATGATAGAAACCCCTTTGAGAGGATTGCTCAGGACCTGGTAGGTCCCCTCATTAAATCAGCACGCGGGCATCAGTATATTTTGATGGTCATGGACTACGCGACCAGTTACCCGGAAGCAGTGCCACTGAGGAATGACTCAACTAACAGTATACAGTAGCCTGGGAGCTTGTTCATATCGTTGCCAGGATCGGTTTGCCCAAAGAGATTTTGATGGACCATGGGACTCCGTTTATGAGCAAAAGTGATGCGGGACCTGTGTAGAGTCCTCCAGATTGCCCAGCTACGAACCTACGTTTACCATCCGCAGACCGATGGGCTGGTGGAGCGCTACAATAAGACCTTGAAGGCCATGCTCAAGAGGGTTGTTGAGAAGGACGGATGGGACTGGGACTATCTGTTCCCATTGTTGCTCTTTTCTATTAGTGAAGTCCCACAGGCCTCCTCTGGCTTCTCAGCGTTCAAATTCCTGTTTGGCCGACTTTCATGAGGGCTACTGGACATCGCCAAGGAAACTTGGGAAGCCAAGGTCATGCTGCAGAAAGGATGGCACGCATAATGCCTATCATAAGGGAACATCTTCTCCAGGCACAGGAGGCCTGTCATGATTCAGGAAGGAGGGTGTTGTGTTTTGGTAGCTGAGGAGAATAAGCAAAAATGGCAATACACCAGAGAGGCTGGAACCTATTGGATTGCAGTACCCAGAACTAACCACACAACTAGAGGTAGCCGTGGAGCGTTCCTACGTTGATCCTAGATGCCTCGTCACAGCCTGAGAGATAACTACACCTAAAGGCAGAAAGATGAAAGCTATCTGCCCCGGAGCCAAAGAAAATAGGAAGCCCCCAAACATGTAATGGCGGTTAGACAAGAAGAAGCACGGACACAGACAGAAAATAGAATGAGCAAACGCTGGGGCCCAATCTGTCTAGACAGAAAAGTACAGGAAAGGATACTCACTGCAATAAAAAAAAAAACCCTAAAAAATACCTACTCTTCTGATTGCAAAAACACCTGAGATCACACGATCTCTACCACCTAAAATCAGATCTCTGGTGTAACAAAACTAAGCCGCAGCCACTGAAAAACAGGAAAAAGCAAAAGAACAAATAACAGTGGCTTCAGATAAACTGAGAGGAGCACAAGCCCCCGGAGGGGACCTGGCTGACCTCCACAGAAGTGCAGGAACAATGCAAAAAGCAAGCACAAAAATAAAAGCAGAAAATATCTTATCTGATAGCAGAAGATGCAGGCAAGACTCAGCAAACTTCCAAATGAACCAGGAACCACAATTGAGACAAGAACAATTGATCACTGGCAACCATCATGGGAGGGAACCTCCCTTATATCAGACCAGTCAGCGATCCCAGACTGCCATTCCTCGCTGAAAGGCTCAGTACTGTCTGTAACCACTAGAGGGAGCCTCTGCTCAGAAACCATCTCCAGCACATTCATAACAGTACCCCCTCCTTGAGGAGGGGTCACCGAACCCTCACTTGTGCAACCAGGCCGATCAGGATGAGCTAAGGTGATAGGCACGGATCAGTCTCCTAGCATGGATGTCCGAAGCAAACACCCAAGAATTGTCCTCCTGACCATAACCTCTCCACTTAACCAAATACTGAAGTTTCTGTCTAGAAAAACGAGAATCCAATATTTTCTCAACCACATACTCCAGATTGCCCTCAACCAAAACAGGGTCAGGAGGCGCAGCCATAGGAACCACTGGCTCGACAAACCTCTTCAATAAGGACTTGTGGAACACGTTATGGATCTTAAATGTCCCTGGAAGAAGCAAACGGAAGGAAACAGGATTAAGAATCTCCATGATCTTATAAGGTCCAATGGCTTCAGATAAACTGAGAGGAGCACAAGCCCCCGGAGGGGACCTGGCTGACCTCCACAGAAGTGCAGGGAACTATGCAAAAAGCAAGCACAAAAATAAAAGCAGAAAATATCTTATCTGATAGCAGAAGATGCAGGCAAGACTCAGCAAACTTCCAAATGAACCAGGAAACACAATTGAGACAAGAACAATTGATCACCGGCAACCATCATGGGAGGGAACCTCCCTTATATCAGACCAGTTAGCGATCCCAGATTGCCATTCCTCGCTGAAAGGCTCAGTACTGTCTGTAACCACCAGAGGGAGCCTCTGCTCAGAAATCATCTCTAGCACATTCATAACAGGAGGGTTCATGTTCCGTCCTGGTTAGGTCTGGGTTAAGTTTTGATAGCCTCCCTTAGGTTCTGGGATGGCTTTTTAGTGCTGATTAGGGTTGAGCATTCCAATACTGCAAATATCGGGTATCGGCCGATATTAGCTGTATCGGACTTCCGATTCCGAGTACCGATATTTTCGTCATATCGGATACCGGAATCGGAATGTCACTGTCACTGTCAGTGTCCGTCGGTCGGGTCTGTCAGGAGTCAGCGGCACTTACCTGGCAGAAGATCTCCGGCGGTCACGTCCTGGACTGCTTGATGGCCGCCACCATCTTCTCCCTGGCGGTCACATGCAGTTTCTCGCGATAACTGCAGTGACTGCTGGGTAATCAGGGCCGTAAAGCAGTCCGATGACGTCACCGCCGGGGAAGCAGGTAATCAGCTGTGCTGCGTCGGGATGTCAGGCTCTGCCTGGCATTCCGATGTAGCAGAGATGGATCGTCGTGGGACCCTCGTTACTATGGACTGCGTCGGACAGGTGGTATACTGTTGGTTTGTTTTTTTCCTTTTTTTACAGGAGATCGATGGCGTCACAGGAATGAGAGAGTAATAAAATAAATGAAAACTGTGTTGTCTCTTTTATTTCATTAAAATACTTTTTTCTTGCTGTGTCTTTTTTTTAAATATTTAAAAACTTTGGGATTAATAATGGATCGGTGTCTTATTGACGCCTCTCCATTATTAACCGGGCTTATTGTCACCGTGCAATCAACGGTGACATTAACCCCTTATTACCCCGCTTGCCACCGCTACAGGGCAAGTGGGAAGAGCCGGGTAAAGTGCCACAATTGGCACATCTTTTGATGCACCAAATGTGGGGCTGCTGTAGCCTGGTATTATCAGGCTGTTGAGGGCCAAAATCCATGGGCCTTGACAGTCTTTTAATACCAGGCCGCAGCAGTCTGCATTTTACTTGGCTGGTTAACAAAAGTAGGGGGACCCCTATGCCGTTTTTTTTTTCGAGGGGAGCCCCTATTTTTGTTAACCAGCCAAGCTAAACAGACTGCTGTGGCCTGGTATTATCAGGCTGGCAATGTCCATGGATATTGGATCCTTACCAGCCTGAAAAACCAGGCCTCAGCAGTCTGCTTCATCTGGCTGGTTAACAAAAATAGGGGGGACCCCATGCCAATTTTTTTTCGAGGGGATCCCCTATTTTTGTTAACCAGCCAAGATATGCAGACTGCTGTGGCCTGGTATTATCAGGCTGGCAAGGTCCATGGATATTGGCTCCTTAACAGCCTGAAAAACCAGGCCTCAGCAGTCTGCTTCATCTGGCTGGTTAACAAAAATAGGGGGGACCCCACGCCAATTTTTTTCGAGGGGATCCCCTATTTTTGTTAACCAGCCAAGATATGCAGACTGCTGTGGCCTGGTATTATCAGGCTGGCAAGGTCCATGGATCTTGACTCCTTAACAGCCTGAAAAACCAGGCCTCAGCAGTCTGCTTCATCTGGCTGGTTAACAAAAATAGGGGGGACCCCACGCCAATTTTTTTCGACGGGATCCCCTATTTTTGTTAACCAGCAAAGATAAGCAGACTGCTGTGGCCTGGTATTATCAGGCTGGCAAGCAGGGTCGGACTGAGCCACCGGGACACCGGAGAAACCTCCGGTGGGCCCCAGCTCCTGCGTGGTGGGCCCTGATTTGAAAGGATAGGTCGCACAGCACGCCGATACAGTTACATTCTGCGGCAGAGCAGGGAGAATCGCTCTCCCTGCTCTGCCGCCCGGAAGCTATGGGGCCTGAACAGGCGGTGGGGGGGCCTGGTGCCAGCAGTGGGCCCCCCACCCGTCATCGGAGGGTCAGCTGTATCGGCATCCAGCCGATACAGCTGACCGCATAGAGAGAGAAGGAGCGAGCGCTCCTTCTCTCCCATAATCCCCCTCTCAGCGTCTGACAGCGGGCGCGATGACATCACCTGCCGGCGCCCGCTGTCAGACGCTGAGAGGGAGAACAGTGAGCAGCACAGGAGCCGGGAGGTGAGTATTGTTTTTTTTTTTTTTATTTAATGGGGGTGCATTATACTACAGAGGCTGTATATGGGGGGTGCATTATACTACAGAGGCTGTATATGGGGGCTGCATTATACTACAGAGGCTCCATATTGGGGTGCATCATACTACAGAGACTCCCTATGGGGGTGCATTATAATATAGCGGCTGCCTATGGTGGTGCATTATATTATAGACTCTGCCTATGAGGGTTTATTATAATATAGAGGCTGCCTATGGGGGTGCATTATACTATATTGAGGACTATCTGGTGTATTATGCTGTATGGATGCTGTCTAGGGGCCATCATACAGTGTTGGACCCATTACATAGTTTGGGGACATTAAGGGGTCAGTATATATCCAGTGAGGGGCATTATTCTGTGTATAGGGGAGATGTACAGGGGGAGACTTGGGACATTATTAAATGTAAAGTGGACACTTATTGTTATATGGGAACTCGGGTTACTGTGACTGTCAAAGGGGCACACAGGGCATTATTACAGTCTAGGGGACAAAATGTGGGCACTGTTTTCTAGGGCACTTGCACCCGGCATTACTATATTCTAGAGGGGTGCTTTAAAATTTAGAGGTCACACAGAACCACACAGCAGGTGCAGTAATAGGGACACATACGGCAGCAGTGGCTCAGTATTGGGGTATCAGGTGCAGAAATAGGGACACATATGGCAGCAGCGGCTCAGTATTGGGGTATCAGCAGGATGAGGAGTTTGTGCAGGTTGAGAATAGTCCAATTGGTGACCGTGACAGTGCTAAAAATATGAGAAGTGAAATGTGTATTTGTTGTAATCTCTGCAGTCGAGTCCTGGCTGGAGAAGTCGTCATGTCGGTCTGGGCCAGATGGAAAAGACATGAAAAGTGAACAATTCCATTAGAAAGAACATCAGCGGTAAGTCATTATCTGTACCTGTGCTGTAATCTATTATATGTTCTGTAGGACTGGTATTATTTACCACAGACCATATGGCGGTAATATCAATATTGGTCTTTTTATATATAGATTATTTTTGGCAACAGCGCGGTCATTTGCTGAGGTTCTCTGATTAGGGGCCCACTCAGAAGTTTCGCCCCCACTAAACCAAAACCCTAGCTACGCTTCTGGCTCTCTCTCTAGTCTTTCTTTCTCTCTCTAGTCTTTCTCGCTCTCTGTTCTTTCTTTCTCGCTCTCTGTTCTTTTTTCTCTCTGTTCTTTCTTTCTCTCTCTTTTCTTTCTTTCCTCTCTTTCTTTCTCTGTTTGTTCTTTCTCTCTCGCTGCTCTTTCTTTCTTTTCCTCAGTACCAGCCACTGTGCCCTCATTACCAGTCAGTGTGATCAGCAGTGCTATATGGGTACGCTTGGGGCGAGGATATGGGTGTGATTAGCTGTGAAATGGGTGTGGTCGGGGCGTGGCCTAAAATTTGCAGCAGCGCGCGTAGCGAACCGCAGCCTTTAAGCCTCTTTCCTGTCTTCAAAACTTGGGAGGTATGCTGTATGACCTCCCTACAACTTCTGGCCATGCTCCTGATGAGCGCGACGGATGGTCTCCTGAGAGATCTCCTCCCACACCTGGACTAAAGCATCCACCAACTCCTGGACAGTCTGTGGTGCAACGTGGCATGGCCTAAAATTTGCTGCAGCAGGCACAGCGTGCCACAGCCTTTGTCCCTCTTTCCCTTCTTCAAAGGTTGGGAAGTATGATGGTGGGCCCCAAGAATAATTTTTCTCTGGTGGGCCCAAGGTACTCCAGTCCGACGCTGCTGGCAAGGTCCATGGATATTGGCTCCTTAACAGCCTTAAATACCATGCCTCAGCAGTAGGGGCGTACATAGAAATCATGGGGCCCCATAGCAAAACTCTGAATGGGCACCCCCAAAAAAAAAAACCCAGAGCCATTGTAAATGTAAAGTGCCAGCACAGTGAGGGGACACATTAAACAAAAAATGTATTATGCCCCCATAGATTGTGCCCCCATAGATGCTCCATAGATCATGCCCCCATAGATTGTGCCCCCATAGATTGTGCCCCCATAGATGCTCCATAGTATAGGCCCTTATGCTGCCGCAGCTGCTGCAACCAAAAAAAAAAAAAAAGACATACTCACCTCTCGTCGCTGGGGGCCAGGTGCCGGTGTCCTGAGCAGGGGGTGACACCAGGTGCCGATGTCACCGCTCGCTCAGGGCCCCGGCACCTGAGATATTTACCTGTCCTCTCTCCACTGCTGAGTGCCGCTGTCTTCGGGGTCCTCCAGCAGTGAATGATCAGGCAGAGGGCGCGGCGCGCACTAACGACGTCATCGCGCCCTCTGACCTGAACATTGCAGCAAGAAGACGCGAGCAACGGTGGAACGGGACAGGTAAATATCCCTTATACTCACCCTTCCGCCAGCGCGGTCTCTGCAGCCCCTGCTCTCTCTCCCGCGGTCTCCGCCGCCAGTGTTCAGCGGTCACGCGGGACAGCTCATTAAAGTCATGAATATGTGCATATTCATGACTGTAATGAGCGGTACCACCTGACCGCTGAACACAGGCGTCGGAGACCGTGGGAGAAGAGCAGGGGCTGCAGAGACCGCGCCGGCGGAAGGGTGAGTATATAGAAGAGCTGCGCTCCCCCTCCCCCGCCGACCCCCTGGTAGTACTGTGTCAGCACAGCTACCCGACCGTCGCGGGCCCCCTCACCTGTCCGGGCCCCATAGCAGCTGCATGGTCTGCTTCATTCACGGTACGCCACTGCTCAGCAGTCTGCTTCATCAGGCTGGTTAACGAAAATAGGGGGGACCCCATGCCATTTTTTTTTCAAAGGGAACCCCTATTTTTGTTAATCAGTTCCCTCTGACGTCACTGATTGTGTCCCTGGCTGACCTGAAGTGAAAGTGGAAAGCAATCAATTAAGCTTTCCACTTCCTCTCCTGTCAGCCAGGAGAGGAACTCATTCATTTGGGGGTTTACTGTGAGGCTGCAGCATTAGCTGCGGTCCCTGCAGTAAACATTAACCCTTTCTGAAGGATTACACCGTGGGACCTGACTGTGCATGGGATAGGTAAGAATAATTTTGCTTTTTTATTTTATTTTTATTACAGGAAATGGTTTTTGCAGTAAAATAAAAGATGGTCAAAAACATGTGTCTTTATTTCATTAAAATGATTTTTAATTAAAGTGTGTGTGTTTTATTTTTATTTCATGCAATAGGATTAATAATTGATAGTTGTCTAATTGACAGCTCTCAATTATTAACCTGGCTTAAGGTCACCTTTCAATAGCAAGGTGGCTTTAACCCCATATTAACCCATTCGCCACCGCTACAGGACAATGGGAATAGACGGGCAAAGTGCCAGAAAGGGCGAATCTAATTATAGATTTGTCTTTTCTGGGGTGTCTGGGGGCAGATGTTAGTAGCCAGGGGGGGGCAAAAATAATGGTCCCTCTCTGGGCTATTATTATCTGCCCCCACTCGCTGGCTTTGTCTGTCTGGAAAATAGGGCGGGAGCGCACACATTTTTTTTCAACAATTTTACACCTCATATATATATATATACATGTCATTGAATTTGTGACACATATATATATATATTTATATTTATAGTTCATACACTTCTACATAGTATAATAGCCGCTAATTCAATTGCCGGCTTTTGTGAAAATGCAGAACCCGACATGAAATGACACATGGTTTACATAGAGTTAACCATGTCATTTCAAGTTGTTTGATCTATTGTTTTCACTAACAATTACATGAGTGGCTGTGTGCAACATTTCACACCTGTAGGGGTTAATTAAAAGTGTAAATTCGTAGCAAAAAAGTCCGTTTTTTTTACAACGAATTTACACCATTAATTAACCCCTACAGGTGTGAAATTTTGCACACAGCCACTCATGTAATTGTTTGTGCAAATCAGATATCAAACTACATGAAAAGACATGGTTAACTCTATGTAAACCAAGTGTCATTTCATGTCGGGTGCTTCTGTCTTTTCACAAAAGCCGGCTTTACCCGGCAATTGAATCAGAGGCTATTTCACTATGTAGAAGTGTATAAACTATAAATATATGCATATATACATATATATGTCATAATGACATGTGTATATATATATATATGTATTCTATGTGTGTATATTTAGTGTTTACAAGGAAAGAAAGAGGTTTTTTTAGTTACGATATTTCTGTCCCATCGACTTACATTGGATTTCCGGTATCGGTATTGGGTATCGCCGATATTTTTTGGATATCGGCAATACCATTCCGATACCGATACTTTTGGATATCGGAAAGTATCGCTCAACTCTAGTGCTGATGGTTCCTGGGTTGGGTGTTGGTGATGCTTCCGTTTGTCTCGGCTTGTGTGGTTGACCCAGGTTACTCAGTTAACAATCGTTTGAAAATCTTGTTATGCCATTTGGGTTGAATAACGTGCCAGCGGTCTTCCAAAATGTCATCAATTTTGTGTTTTCTGATTTCATAGGGTGATTTGTGGTCATTTACTTAGATGATATTTTGGTTTATTCTTCAGATAAGTAGGCCCATATGGGTCATCTTAGAGCTGTTCTCCAGAGACTCAGGGAGAATTAGCTCTTCGCTAAACTAGAAAAATGTTCATTTTTTGTCCAAGAACTGTCTTTCTTGGGGTTCATTGTATCTGGTGAGGGGTTTCTTATGGATCCCAAGAAGGTTCTAGCCATCATGAATTGGGTACAGCCCCGTGATTTGAAAGGGCTGCAACGCTTCTTGGAATTCGCCAGTTATTACTGGAGGTTTATTAAGGGGTTCTCTCAGGTGGTCAAACCCCTCACTGATTTAAAACAGAAGTGGGCTGATTAGAGTTGAGCATTCCGATACCGCAAGTATCGGGTATCGGCCGATATTAGCTGTATCGGAATTCCGATACTTAGTTCCGATATTTTCCATATATCGTATACCGGAATCGGAAGTTCCCATAATTCTTTGAGAGGCAATGTGATTTTAGACAGCCAATGAGGAATCCTAAGCAGTGTGGGCACATCCTGTACTGCTGCGGTCATGTTAACTAATGGCATGGCTGTGATTGGATGCTGAAATGATGTCAGAATGCACTATAAAAGGCGCCGCCGCCATTTTAGCGTCACTGTGCTGTGAATGCAGTTAGAGACAGAACGCTGCTGTGCTGACTCTGAGGGACAGTTAGAGATTGAGATTTTGTGTACTGTGCTCTAGGCAGGCTAGTTTACCAACCGCTGTGTAAAGCTTCCTTTTGCCTTGCAGTGTTGTTTTAACAGCTCTGTGCAAGGTGTGTGTGTGAGAGTGCAGGTGACGCTGCAGTTCGCTCTGCATCCAACGCTGTTTGTAGGCATCTGCACATGTCACTCATAGACTCTTTTTTTTTTCTTTAGTGTAATTCTTGCTGCTCCATTCAATTGAATTATAGTGTGACGCCCTTCCATCTGTATACAATACATTGGTTGCAAACACTATAGAAGTACAGAAAGGAGCCTTTCACAGATAGTGAACAGTTGTGTGCAGTGTTCACTGTAGTCTGTGAGTTTTTTTTTGAGTGCAGATCCCGCTCCATTTAGTTCTTCAACCACTGCTGCTTGTACTCTGCTGAGCGTGTCTCACTGCCTCATCCTTTACATTTTTCTCAAATTGTTGCTGCTACATTCTATTTAAAAAAATCAAATCTATTAGTGTGACGTGCTTCCATCCGTATCCAATACATTGGTTGCAAACAGTATAGAAGTCCACAAAGGAGCCTTTCAGAGATAGTGAACAGTTGTGTGCAGTGTTCACTGTAGTCTGTGAGGTTTTTTTTTTTTGAGTGCAGATCCTGCTCCATTTAGTTCTTCAACCACTGCTGCTTGTGCTCTGCTGAGCGTGTCTCACTGCCTCATCCTTTACATTTTTCTCAAATTGTTGCTGCCACATTCTATTTAAAAAAAAATCAAATCTATTAGTGTGACGTGCTTCCATCCGTATCCAATACATTGGTTGCAAACAGTATAGAAGTCACAAAGGAGCCTTTCAGAGATAGTGAACAGTTGTGTGCAGTGTTCACTGTAGTCTGTGAGTTTTTTTTTTTTGAGTGCAGATCCCGCTCCATTTAGTTCTTCAACCATTGCTGCTTGTACTCTGCTGAGCGTGTCTCACTGCCTCATCCTTTACATTTTCTCAAATTGTTGCTGCTACATTCTATTTAAAAAAAATCAAATCTATTAGTGTGATGTGCTTCCATCCGTATCCAATACATTGGTTGCAAACAGTATAGAATTCCACAAAGGAGCCTTTCAGAGATAGTGAACAGTTGTGTGCAGTGTTCACTGTAGTCTGTGAGTTTTTTTTTTTTGAGTGCAGATCCCGCTCCATTTAGTTCTTCAACCACTGCTGCTTGTGCTCTGCTGAGCGTGTCTCACTGCCTCATCCTTTACATTTTTCTCAAATTGTTGCTGCTACATTCTATTTAAAAAAAATCAAATCTATTAGTGTGATGTGCTTCCATCCGTATCCAATACATTGGTTGCAAACAGTATAGAATTCCACAGAGGAGCCTTTCAGAGATAGTGAACAGTTGTGTGCAGTGTTCACTGTAGTCTGTGAGTTTTTTTTTTTTTGAGTACAGATCCCGCTCCATTTAGTTCTTCAACCACTGCTGCTTGTGCTCTGCTGAGCGTGTCTCACTGCCTCATCCTTTACATTTTTCTCAAATTGTTGCTGCTACATTCTATTTAAAAAAAATCTAATTTATTAGTGTGACGTGCTTCCATCCGTATCCAATACATTGGTTGCAAACAGTATAGAAGTCCACAAAGGAGCCTTTCAGAGATAGTGAACAGTTGTGTGCAGTGTTCACTGTAGTCTGTGAGGTTTTTTTTTTTTGAGTGCAGATCCCGCTCCATTTAGTTCTTCAACCATTGCTGCTTGTACTCTGCTGAGCGTGTCTCACTGCCTCATCCTTTACATTTTTCTCAAATTGTTGCTGCTACATTCTATTTAAAAAAAATCAAATCTATTAGTGTGACGTGCTTCCATCCGTATCCAATACATTGGTTGCAAACAGTATAGAAGTCCACAAAGGAGCCTTTCAGAGATAGTGAACAGTTGTGTGCAGTGTTCACTGTAGTCTGTGAGGTTTTTTTTTTTTGAGTGCAGATCCCGCTCCATTTAGTTCTTCAACCACTGCTGCTTGTGCTCTGCTGAGCGTGTCTCACTGCCTCATCCTTTACATTTTTCTCAAATTGTTGCTGCTACATTCTATTTTAAAAAAAATCAAATCTATTAGTGTGACGTGCTTCCATCCGTATCCAATACATTGGTTGCAAACAGTATAGAAATCCACAAAGGAGCCTTTCAGAGATAGTGAACAGTTGTGTGCAGTGTTCACTGTAGTCTGTGAGTTTTTTTTTTTTGAGTGCAGATCCCGCTCCATTTAGTTCTTCAACCATTGCTGCTTGTACTCTGCTGAGCGTGTCTCACTGCCTCATCCTTTACATTTTTCTCAAATTGTTGCTGCTACATTCTATTTAAAAAAAATCAAATCTATTAGTGTGACGTGCTTCCATCCGTATCCAATACATTGGTTGCAAACAGTATAGAAGTCCACAAAGGAGCCTTTCAGAGATAGTGAACAGTTGTGTGCAGTGTTCACTGTAGTCTGTGAGGTTTTTTTTTTTTTGAGTGCAGATCCCGCTCCATTTAGTTCTTCAACCACTGCTGCTTGTACTCTGCTGAGCGTGTCTCACTGCCTCATCCTTTACATTTTTCTCAAATTGTTGCTGCTACATTCTATTTAAAAAAAATCAAATCTATTAGTGTGACGTGCTTCCATCCGTATCCAATACATTGGTTGCAAACAGTATAGAATTCCACAAAGGAGCCTTTCAGAGATAGTGAACAGTTGTGTGCAGTGTTCACTGTAGTCTGTAAGTTTTTTTTTTTTGAGTGCAGATCCCGCTCCATTTAGTTCTTCAACCATTGCTGCTTGTACTCTGCTGAGCGTGTCTCACTGCCTCATCCTTTACATTTTTCTCAAATTGTTGCTGCTACATTCTATTTAAAAAAAATCAAATCTATTAGTGTGACGTGCTTCCATCCGTATCCAATACATTGGTTGCAAACAGTATAGAAGTCCACAAAGGAGCCTTTCAGAGATAGTGAACAGTTGTGTGCAGTGTTCACTGTAGTCTGTGAGTTTTTTTTTTTTGAGTGCAGATCCCGCTCCATTTAGTTCTTCAACCACTGCTGCTTGTGCTCTGCTGAGCGTGTCTCACTGCCTCATCCTTTACATTTTTCTCAAATTGTTGCTGCTACATTCTATTTAAAAAAAATCAAATCTATTAGTGTGACGTGCTTCCATCCGTATCCAATACATTGGTTGCAAACAGTATAGAATCCACAAAGGAGCCTTTCAGAGATAGTGAACAGTTGTGTGCAGTGTTCACTGTAGTCTTGGGGTTTTTTTTTTTTTGAGTGCAGACCCCGCTCCATTTAGTTCTTCAACCACTGCTGCTTGTGCTCTGCTGACGTGTCTCACTGCCTCATCCTTTACATTTTTCTCAAATTGTTGCTGCTACATTCTATTAAAAAAAATCAATCTATTAGTGTGACGTGCTTCCATCCGTATCCAATACATTGGTTGCAAACAGTATAGAATTCCACAAAGGAGCCTTTCAGAGATAGTGAACAGTTGTGTGCAGTGTTCACTGTAGTCTGTGAGGTTTTTTTTTTTTGAGTGCAGATCCCGCTCCATTTAGTTCTTCAACCATGCTGCTTGTACTCTGCTGAGCGTGTCTCACTGCCTCATCCTTTACATTTTTCTCAAATTGTTGCTGCTACATTCTATTTAAAAAAAATCAAATCTATTAGTGTGACGTGCTTCCATCCGTATCCAATACATTGGTTGCAAACAGTATAGAAGTCCACAAAGGAGCCTTTCAGAGATAGTGAACATTTGGGGGTTTTTGTAGTTTGAGTTTTTTTTTTTTGTGCAGATCCCGCTCCATTTGTTCTTCAACCACTGCTGCTTGTCTCTGCTGAGCGTGTCTACTGCCTCATCCTTTACATTTTTCTCAAATTGTTGTGTACATTCTATTTAAAAAAAATCAATCTATTAGTGTGACGTGCTTCCATCCGTATCCAATACATTGGTTGCAAACAGTATAGATCCACAAAGGGCCTTTCAGAGATAGTGAACAGTTGTGTGCAGTGTTCCTGTAGTCTGTAGTTTTTTTTTTTTGAGTGCAGATCCCGCTCCATTTGTTCTTCAACATGCTGCTTGTCTCTGCTGAGCGTGTCTCACTGCCTCATCCTTTACATTTTTCTCAAATTGTTGCTGCTACTTCTATTTAAAAAAAATCAAATCTATTAGTGTGAGTGCTTCCATCCGTATCCAATACATTGGTTGCAAACAGTATAGATCCACAAAGGAGCCTTTCAGAATAGTGAACAGTTGTGTGCAGTGTTCACTGTAGTCTGTGAGTTTTTTTTTTTTGAGTGCAGATCCGCTCATTTAGTTCTTCAACCACTGCTGCTTGCTCTGCTGAGCGTGTCTCACTGCCTCATCCTTTACATTTTTCTCAAATTGTTGCTGCTCATTTATTTAAAAAAAAATCAAATCTATTAGTGTGACGTGCTTCCATCCGTATCCAATACATTGGTTGCAAACAGTATAGAATCCACAAAGGAGCCTTTCGAGATAGTGAACAGTTGTGTGCAGTGTTCACTGTAGTCTGTAGTTTTTTTTTTGAGTGCAGATCCCGCTCATTTAGTTCTTCAACCACTGCTGTTGTCTCTGCTGAGCGTGTCTCACTGCCTCATCCTTTACATTTTTCTCAAATTGTTGCTGCACATTCTATTTAAAAAAATCAAATCTATTAGTGTGACGTGCTTCCATCAGTATCCAATACATTGGTTGCAAACAGTATAGAAGTCCACAAAGGAGCCTTTCAGAGATAGTGAACAGTTGTTTGCAGTGTTCACTGTAGTCTGTGAGGTTTTTTTTTTTTGAGTGCAGATCCCGCTCCATTTAGTTCTTCAACCACTGCTGCTTGTACTCTGCTGAGCGTGTGTCACTGCCTCATCCTTGACAGTTTTCTGTAATTGTTGCTGCTACATTATATTTCAAATAATTCAAATCTATTAGTGTGACGTGCTTCCATCATTATCCAATACATTGGTTGCAAACAATATAGAAGTACACAAACGGGCCTTTCACAGCTGCTGAACAGTTGTGTGCATTGTTTACTGTAGTCAGAGGGTTTCAATTTTTGAATTCTGATCCCGCTCAAGTTATTTCTTCAACCACCGCTGCTTGTACTCTGCTGAGCGTGTCTCACTGCCTCATCCTTTACATTTTTCTCAAATTGTTGCTGCTACATTATATTTCAAATAATTCAAATCTATTAGTGTGACGTACTTCCATCATTATCCAATACATTGGTTGCAAACAATATAGAAGTACACAAACGGGCCTTTCACAGCTGCTGAACAGTTGTGTGCATTGTTTACTGTAGTCAGAGGGTTTCAATTTTTGAATTCTGATCCCGCTCAAGTTATTTCTTCAACCACCGCTGCTTGTACTCTGCTGAGCGTGTCTCACTGCCTCATCCTTTACATTTTTCTCTAATTGTTGATGCTACATTGTATTTCAAATAATTCAAATCTATTAGTGTGACGTGCTTCCATCATTATCCAATACATTGGTTGCAAACAATATAGAAGTACACAAACGGGCCTTTCACAGCTGCTGAACAGTTGTGTGCATTGTTTGCTGTAGTCAGAGGTTCTCATTTTTGGAGTGCAGATCCCGCTCCAGTTAGTTATTCAAACACTGCTGCTTGTACTCTGCTGAGCGTGTCTCACTGCCTCATCCTTTACATTTTTCTCTAATTGTTGCTGCTACATTATATTTCAAATAATTCAAATCTATTAGTGTGACGTGCTTCCATCATTATCCAATACATTGGTTGCAAACAATATAGAAGTACACAAACGGGCCTTTCACAGCTGCTGAACAGTTGTGTGCATTGTTTACTGTAGTCAGAGGGTTTCAATTTTTGAATTCTGATCCCGCTCAAGTTATTTCTTCAACCACTGCTGCTTGTACTCTGCTGAGCGTGTCTCACTGCCTCATCCTTTACATTTTTCTCAAATTGTTGCTGCTACATTATATTTCAAATAATTCAAATCTATTAGTGTGACGTGCTTCCATCATTATCCAATACATTGGTTGCAAACAATATAGAAGTACACAAACGGGCCTTTCACAGCTACTGAACAGTTGTGTGCATTGTTTACTGTAGTCAGAGGTTCTCATTTTTGGAGTGCAGATCCCGCTCCAGTTAGTTATTCAAACACTGCTGCTTGTACTCTGCTGAGCGTGTCTCACTGCCTCATCCTTGACATTCTTCTCTAATTGGTGCTGCTCCATTCTATTTCAAATAACTCAAATCTATTAGTGTGACGCGCTTCCATCCGTATACAATACATTGGTTGCAAACAGCCTTTTTGTTAAGGTACAGTATTATATCGACATTGTACAGGTGTCGCTATTCAGTCTGATAACTAGATATCATTCACCTTTTCTATCAGTTGTCGTTGTTTCAGCACCACTTGCAGGTATATATTTAGCTATTGTGACTATGCACTATTGAGTTTAACAAGGTAATGCATGATTTTTGTTACCGATTCTCATTTTTACATGATGGACCTTTATGATATGGGTTGTTAAATTTGTATTTAAATATGTATTTTTTCAAATGACACAAATATAAGTAATGTTCAAGAGGACTAGTCCTACATCCATTGTTTCCACAATATTACAGGTGTACATCACGTCCCTTAATCAACAACGGATTATTAAATTTACTTGTATGCTTTTATTTAAAAGCCAAGAGCACTGAAGGCTAACCTTCGCACTGCAGCTGTTGTCAAAGTTCAACCCACATTATGCACTTCCAACATTGCAGCATTTGAGGCATGATGTGAGTTGGATTTGTCTAAGTTATGGAGTGACAAGGTTCACCATCAGTACCCTATAGCATAAGTAGGCTTTTGTGTTAGCATTTGTGTTCCACATGTGGATATCTGCAGTAATATGTCACAATTATTTTGTTACAGATTTGTGACAAAGACTAATAATTTTATGGTTTTAAAGGTGACGTTTCACTTGTTTACAGTTTAGAAATAAGGGTGTAGCCTCATCTATGTGTAGCAGTAGGCACTTTAACATGTCATGTTTTTTTCAACATGTGTAGCTAGCTAGCAGTAATTTTTGCCGGACACACAGCAGGGGAACAGCAGGCGTTACTGAACCCCACAAACACATCAGCGATTTTTTTGAACTGTGCATCCAACACTTGTGAGCAGCAACTGGCAGTGTTGTAGCCCAGGGAGTAGAGTTCAGGTGGTAGAAAGATGAACATAACAGGAGACATGGATAACGTTGCCAACCAGTTATTTAATCTGAAACCGGACAGGCAAATTCATGCGAGATCCATGCCTTGTTCATTTTCAGAAAACTAAACCGGTCTACATTAACGGAGGATAGTCGCATGCTACGGTCTGTTAGTACACCACCTGCAGCACTAAAGAAGCGCTCCGATAATACACTGGCAGCAGGGCAAGCCAGCACCTCCAATGCATACTGGCTAAGCTCTGGCCTTGAATCCAGCTTAGAGACCCAAAACTTGAATGGGGAAGAGCCATCTGGGAGTACACTGAGAGGCCAAGACATGTAGTCTGTCACCATCTTACGGAAACTTTGCCTCCTGCTGAGTGGAGCCGTCTCGGATGGTGTAGACATTGGTGGCGCTGCCACAAAACTTCGCCACATTTGGAACATACTGGTCTTGCTGTTGTGAATGTGATAGAAATGAATTCTGAGCAGAAGCTCCCTCTGGTGGTTACAAACAGTACTGAACTATCCAATGAAGATTGTGAAGATTGGAGATCAGGTGTTACTGACTGGTCTTATATAAGGGAGGTTCCCTCTCATCAGGGTTGACGGTGATCAATTGTTCTGGTCTCATCTTTGATTCCTGTACACTTTGTAGCTTGCTGTTTCGTGCCTGCATCTTTTGCTAACAGATAAGACATTTTCTTCTTTTTTTATTTTTTTTGTTTTTTTTTGGCATATTGTCCTGCACTTCTGTGGGGGTCTGCCGGGTCCCCTTGGGGGTTTGTGCTCCTCTCAGTTTAGTTCAGCCACTGTTGTTTGTTCATTTTCCTTTTCCATTTTTTTCTGTGGCTGCTGTTTATTTTTTGTTACACCAGAGAACTAATTAAGGTGGTAGAGGTCGTGTGATCTCAGGTGTTTTTGTAATTAGTAGAGTTGGTACTTTTCAGTGTTTTTTTGTGATTGCAGAAAGTGCCCTTCCTATCCTTTTCTATTTATGAAGTTTGGGCCCCAACATTTGCTCATACAATTTTCTGTCTGTGTCAGTATATCTTCTTGTGTAACCGCCATTACATGTTTGGGGGCTTTCTATGTTCTTTGTGGATCTGCTCCGGGGCAGATAGCTTTCCTCTTTCTATCTTTAGGTGTAGTTAGCTTCTCAGGCTGTGACGAGGCGTCTAGGACCAACGTAGGTACGCTCCACGGCTGCCTTTAGTTGTGGTGGTTAGTCAGGGTACTGCAATCCCATAGATTCCAACCTCTCTGGTGTATTGCCTTTTTTGCCTGCTCTCCTCAGCTACCAAATCCTAACATCTTGCCCTGTGCAGAGGCGCTGCTTGTGCTCCCTCTTGTTGCAGAGCTGTCTCCACTGCCTCGACGCACAGAGCTGCTTTGTAAAGCAGTAGTAGCAGCAGTGCTCTCGGCTGGAATGGAGAACATTATGGATTGCACCAGTGTGTCTTGGTACTCCCGCATTTTACGCTCCCGGTTCAACGGTGTGATGAGGCTTTGTAAGTTGTCCCGGTAGCGAGGGTCTAGGAGGGTGGACACCCAATAATCAGACATGGTGAGAATGTGGGCGATGCGGCGGTCGTTTCTCAGTCACTGCAGCATGAAATCAACCATGTGCTGCAGACTCACAACTGGCCAAGAAACGCTGTCCCCTGCAAGAGGCGTCATCTCTGCCTGCTCTGCATCACCCCACCCTCGCTATACATACTGACTAGAGCGTTGTGTACCTCCCTCTGGAGCGATGTCTTCCTCCTCCATTGACTCCTCCTCATCCTCCTCACAAAGTGAGCCCTGCCCAGCCCTTTGTGAGGAACCACGTTGCGCTGACTGTCCAGAAGGTGATGGAATTTGTGACTCCTCATCCTCCACCTCTTCCAAAACCTCATCCCTTAGTGCTTGCATTGTTTTTTTGAAGCAGGCAGATAAGGTGGACAGTCAGGCTGACTAGTGCATCATCTGCACTCGCCATCCGCGTTGACTCATCAAACGCACGCAAAACGTGGCAGATGTCCTTCATAGAGTCCTTCTCCAGTCCTTACACTGGCTGCCCATTCATTATAGTATCCAATTCAAAGTACTGGTTGTCACCCACAAAGCTCTCCACAGTGCAGCACCCCCTACATCTCCTCCCTCATTTCTATCTATCGGCCTAACCGACTGCTGCGCTCTGCAAACGACCTTCGACTAACCTCTGCACTAATCCGTACCTCCCACTCCCGAATACAAGACTTCTCCCGTGCTGCGCCAATCCTCTGGAATGCTCTACCCCAAGAAATTAGGACTATCCGCAATTAGCATGGTTTCAGGCGCTCCCTCAAAAGACATTTGTTCCGAGCGGCCTATCACATTCACTAATCAAAGTCATTCTATGCGTAAGTCTGTGTGTGTAGCCCATTCACTATCTCCATCCATCCATCACTCCCTCAAAATGGCTGGACCATCATTGTAAATACACCATTGTATATAAACACCTGTACTTTGTATCTCCCCCACCTCATTGTATATTGTAAGCTCTCACGAGCAGGGGCGGCTTATATTGCTTTAATTATTGTATTGTTAACGTTGTTACTTATGACTTGTGTTCTGAAACTGTTAAACTGTAAAGCGCTGCGGAATATGTTGGCGCTATATAAATAAAGATTATTATTATTATTATTATTATTATAATAGAGGCCCAGTCAGTAGTGGTGAAGTGTGAACGGCGCAAATTGCGAGTTGATTGCGCCTGATGCAGCTGATACTCCATTACTGTTGGCTGCTGCTCACACAACCGCTCCAACATATGTAACGTCGAATTCCACCTGGTGGGTACGTGACATATGATGCGATGTTCAGGAAGGCAAAATCTGCGTTGCAGACCTGCAATCAGCAATCTGGCCATGCTGGAACGTCGCAAGTGAGCGCACTCTAGGCGGACCTTGTGCAGCAGTGCATCAAGATCCGGATAGTCCCTCAAAAAACTCTGCACGACCAAGTTGAGCACATGTGACAGACATGGTATGTGAGTGAGGTTGCCAAGGCCCAGAGCTGCCACCAGATTTCGGTCATTGTCACACACTACCAAGCCTGGCTGGAGATTCACTGCCAAAAACCACACGTCGCTCTCCTGGTTGATGGCATTCCAGAGCTCCTGCGCTGTGTGGCTTCGATTCCACATGGAAATTAATTTCAGGACAGCCTGTTGACGTTTGGACACGGCTGTGCTCATATCGGTCGCAACAGGTAAGCGTTCACGGTCTCATGTGGAGGTAGACCGTGACGGCTCCTGCAGCGATGATTCTGAGGAACTGGAGTAGGAGGAGGAGTCAATGTGTACAGACTTGATTCCTGCAATCCTTGGATTTGGCAGAACACGTACAGCGCCACTCGCAAGATCAGTACCCGGCTCCACAACATTGACTCAATGGGCAGTGAGGGAAAGTTATTGTCCCTGGCCATGGGTGTTAGAACCCTCTTGTTAGTTTTGTTTCAGTTTGATGGTCACATGAACTTTTTTCCCTATTTTGTCTGGCTGCGTCCTTCTGTCTTTGCTTGACTTCATTGTATTATCTACTGTTAAGCTAGCCGGGTGCTTAGGTGCCTTACTCAGTCAGTTTTGCTTGATCTTCGGATCTCAAAGTATTTTGTTTTCTGTTAAATTATCCCTGCTACAATTTCTGTTAGGAGGTGTCCACCTTTTCTCCCAGTCCCTAGATCTTGTAGGGATTCCTCCCTCGCAACTATACGTCTTCGTTCAGACTAGCTGAGGACTTTAGCGGGTCTAGTCGCAGGATCAGGTTCCCCGTTACATCGTAGGGATTCAGCTTAGTTCTATTGTAGGGACAGAATTCCCTTCTTTCCTTAGTGCTTGTAGCAGATAATAACAATGGGTACTGGTCCACGCATCGGTCGTCAGGTGGACCTTGCTACTGAGGGCGTTTACTAGCGCATGTTTAATTTTTCCCTCAACATGCTTTTGCAGACCAGGGACGGCTTGCCTGCTGAAATGAAATCGGCTTGGCACATTGTATTGTGGGACTGACAATGATATTCATTTACGGAAACTGTCAGTCTCCACCAGGCTGAATGACAGCATTTCAAGGGACAGGAGTTTTGCAATGCCAGCATTCAGAGCCTGTGCTCGTGGATGGTTTGCCGAGTATGGCCGTCTTTTATCCCATGCCTGTGCTACCGATGGCTGTTTTGTGGCCTGGAAGTGTGAGGATGACAGGGAACTTGCTGCTGTGTGTGGAATAACACTTTGTCTCTGGACAACAGTGACCGAGGTTCTTCCATGGCGATCCTGTGAGGAAGCAGAACCAGCTGTGTGTGAGCTCGATGAAGAGGCTTCAACACAACCTGAAGATGTAGGTGCTGCTGTAGGTTGGCCTACATCTCCAGTGTGTCTTTGTAACTCAACTACGTGCTTTGTCCGCACATGTTTCCACATATTAGTGGTATTGAGGTTACTGACACTTTTACCTCTTTTTACTTTTTGATTACACAGTTTGCATTTGACATAGCAAATATCATCTGCAAGTGTGTCAAAAAAGGACCACGCGGTGGAAGTCCTGGGAGCGCACGTTTTGACTTTTGGAAGACAACTGCTCCGAACAGGTGGCAAAATGGAGGCTACAGGCAACCGAGTCTGCAGCCTAACTCTCCCTCCTGTTTGTACCGTTGGGGCAATGTCTTCCTCTATCTTCCTTCTATCACTAACCACTTCTCTAGGCCTCTCACAGCTTTCAAGCTCTGAGACACACAAGGATGGTAACACCCTTGACCTGGTCTTTGTCCGCCTCTGTTCAATCTACCACCTAAATAACTCACCGCTTCCACTGTCTGACCACAACATTCTCTCCTTCACGCTCACAAATCCTCCACCACCCCAGCGCACTCCTACCTACCACACATTCAGAAATCTACAAGCCATTAACCCTCAGACACTTTCAGATTCCCTACACTCATCACTGTCCCCAATCTCCTCTTTTTCCAGTCCTGATCTGGCTGTTCATCACTACAATGACACTCTTAGAAGCACCCTTGACCAAGTAGCGCCGCTCACCCTCAGAACTTCCAAACACACAGTAAAACAGCCCTGGATCACATTGCAAACTCAACTTCTTCAGCGATGCTCTAGGAGTGCTGAACGCCTTTGGAGAAAAACCCGCACACCACAAGACTTCATCCACTTTAAATTCATGTTAAGAACTTATAATGCTGCCCTTCACCTCGCCAAACAAACCTACTTCACCACCCTGATCTCCTCACTAGCCAACAACCCCAAGAAAATGTTTGACACTTTTCACTCCCTCCTCAGGCCAAAAGCACAAGCCCCTATCACAGACATTTGTGCTGACGACCTGGCCTCCCATTTTATATAAAAAATATATACTATCCGTCAGGAAATCTGCTCTCAACCACCAAGGGCTGTGACTCCCATCCCACCCTGCTGTTCCCCTGGCTAACTTTCCACATTTGATCCCATCACAGAAGAAGAAGTCTCCAAGTCCAAACTCCTCTCTTCCTCTCGTCCGACTACATGCACTACCGACCCCATTCCCTCACATCTCCGCCAGTCTCTCTCTCAAGTTGTCACAACTCACCTAAATAAAATCTTTAATCTCTCACTCTCCTCTGGCATTTTCCCATCTGCCTTCAAACACTCCATCATTACTCCACTACAAAATAAACCCGCTCTCGACCCTTCCTGCACAAACAAATACAGACCGGTCTCCAATCTCCCCTTCATCTCTAAACTTTTGGAGCGCTTAGTCTTCTCCCGCCTCACCCGTTACCTCTCCAATCACTCCCTCCTAGACCCTTCACAGTCCAGCTTACGCCCCCTACATTGGCCAAAAACTGCCGTCATCTAAGTGAGCAATGACCTTCTTACAGCAAAACGTAACGGTGACCACTCTTTGCTCATTCTTCTCGACCATTCTGCAGCTTTCGACACGGTTGACCACCGTCTCCTACTGTCTAGGCTCCACTCACTAGGTATTAAGGACACTGTTCTCTCCTGGTTCTCCTCCTATCTTTCTGACCGCTCCTTCAGTGTTTTGTTCTCTGGCTCCACGTCATCTTCTCTTCCTCTCACTGTCGGTGTTCCCCAGGGCTCAGTCCTTGGCCCCCTTCTCTTCTCTCTCTACACAGCCCCAATTGGACAGACCATCAGCAGATTTGGCTTTCAGTACCATCTTTATGCTGATGACACACAACTATACACGTCATCCCCCGACCTCACCCCCGCTGTACTACAGAACGCCACCGACTGTCTGTCCGCAGTCTCCAACATCATGTCCGCTCTCTATCTGAAACTCAACCTCTCAAAAACTGAACTTCTTCTGCTCCCGCTGTCTACTAAACTCCCTAAATTTGACATATCCCTCTCCGTGGGTGGCACCATAATAACACCCCGGCAGCAGGCTCGCTGTCTGGGTGTTATGTTTGACACCAATCTCTCCTTCACCTCCCATATACAATCTCTTACCCGCTCTTGCCGCCTACACCTAAAGAACATCTCTAGAATCCGCCCTTTTCGCACCATGGAAACAACAAAAACCCTCACTGTAGCATTGATCCACTCACGCCTGGACTACTGCAACGCTCTATTACTTGACCTCCCCATTACTCGACTATCCCCTCTCCAGTCCATCCTTAATGCAGCAGCCAGGGTAATCCATCTGGCTAATCGGTACTCGGACGCGTCCGCTCTTCGCCAGTCCTTACACTGGCTGCCCATTCATTATAGTATCCAATTCAAAGTACTGGTTCTCAGCCACAAAGCTATCCACAGTGCAGCACCCCCCTACATCTCCTCACTCATTTTTATCTATCGACCTAACCGACTGCTGCGCTCTGCAAACGACTTTCGACTAACCTCTGCACTAATCCGTAACTCCCACTCCCGACTCCAAGACTTCTCCCGCGCTGCCCCAATCCTCTGGAATGCTCTACCCCAAGAAATTAGGACTATCCACAATTTGCATGGTTTCAGGCGCGCCCTCAAAAGACATTTGTTCAGAGCGGCCTATCACATTCACTAATCAAAGTCATTCTATGTGTAAGTCTGTGTGTGTAGCCCATTCACTATCTCCATCCATCCCTCACTCCCTTAAGATGGCTGGACCATCATTGTAAATGGACCATTGTATATAAACACCTATACTTTGTACTCCCCCACCTCATTGTAGATTGCAAGCTGTCACGAGCAGGGCGACTTATTTTGCTTTAATTATTGTATTGTTAACGTTGTTACTTATGACTTGTGTTCTGAAACTGCTAAACTGTAAAGCGCTGCGGAATATGATGGCGCTATATAAATAAATATTATTATTATTATTATTATTCCTCTGAGCTGCTCCCACCACCTTCCTGTTCCTCACGCCATGTTGGGTCTTGGACCTCATCATCTCCACTACCCTCTTCCAACACCTGCTGCTGTTGGGTGGTCTGGTCAGCACCATGCTCAACAGAAACTGGCACCTGAGTCTCATCATCATCAGATGCGTTCTGCGATGTGCTGACCATCGGCACTGTCACACCCGCCTCTTCAGATTCAGAGAGACACAGCTGTTGTGCATCACTGCATACTCCCTCTTCTTCACATTCCAGAATGCTGCTTGGCTGGGCCCCTGTTTGCAAGCCAACAGATTCTGAGAACAGAAGCTGACACTCAGCTGGCTCCTGTACAGAACTTTCTGACTGCCTGGGCAATTTGGCAGGCGGTGAAGAGACAGATGGTTGCTCAACAGTACTGTGGTCCTGAGAGGAGGTGGAAGCAATTGAAGTCGATGCATTGACTGCCATCTAACCAACAACGGCTTCAATTTGTTCTTCCCGCAGCAGGGGGTACGCCGACCTCCTACAAAAGTGCGCATAAAGGAACGCTCACGGGGAAAACTGGTGGATGCTGTGTCACTGGAGGCGGCAGCAGCCACAGAATCCACACGTCCTCTCCCTGCTGAAACTCCACGGCCACGACCACGTGCCTTACTCCCTGCCTTCTTCATCTTGGTAGATTGATAAAGAAAGTCTGAAAAGTTATAAGGCCTAAGTGTGGTTATTCCGCAGAGACTGCAGTGAACACTGCACACAACTGTTCACTAGGTGTGAAAGGCCCCTTTGTGTACTTCTATAGTGTTTGCAACCAATGTATTGCCTGGAAGTGCTGTTAGCACAGTCAACACTTGCTCCTGTGTTACTGGGGTTCAGTAATGTCAGCTGTTCCCCTGCTGTGTGTACGGCAAAAAGTCCTGCTGCCTCCACCCTGTTCTCTTCTCATCCGTGGGCTCCAACACCGCCAGTTGTTGCTCGGAAGTACTTGGCACGGGTACTGACTCCTGCCCAGCCTGGTTACAGCACGACAGCTGTTTCCTGGCAGTGTCAACGTCAATTAGCCTCCAATAAGTTGTCCTGTCGTGTTGCATTCTGGTTAGCCGACTATATGGTGCCTGTAGTTTAGGTCATTCCTATGTGTGCTGTGGGATATGTAAATAAAGGCTGTTTCCGTTGTGACAATAGGACAAGCACCCACTGTAGGACTGTGTGATTCGGTAACTGCGGACGACTTGCGTACTGTCAACTTACATTTTCATGGGTGCCTTCTGCTACCCGTCCGGGTTCCAGTACCGTCAACTGGTTCTCCGCAGTGCCTTTGGCCTAGGTGCCTCCATCTCGGTATCCGAGTTCCAGCAACGTCTGCTGGTCCTTGGTAGTGCTTTGGAGCACAGGTACCTCCTGCTTAGTAACCGTGTCCCAGTAACGTCAGCTGGTCCTCGGTTGTGCCATTGGCTCTTTTCCTTCTCCTGCCCCTCCGGGTTCCAGCACAGTCAGCTGTTCCTCATTACTTGCATTGGCTCTTGTACCTTCTGCTACCCGTCCGGGTTCCAGTACCGTCAACTGGTTCTCCGCAGTGCCTTTGGCCTAGGTGCCTCCATCTCGGTATCCGAGTTCCAGCAACGTCTGCTGGTCCTTGGTAGTGCTTTGGAGCACAGGTACCTCCTGCTTAGTAACTGTGTCCCAGTAACGTCAGCTGGTCCTCGGTTGTGCCATTGGCTCTTTTCCTTCTGCTGCCCCTCCGGGTTCCAGCACAGTCAGCTGGTCCTCGTTACTTGCATTGGCTCTTGTACCTTCTGCTACCCGTCCGGGTTCCAGTACCGTCAACTGGTTCTCCACAGTGCCTTTGGCCTAGGTGCCTCCATCTCGGTATCCGAGTTCCAGCAATGTCTGCTGGTCCTTGGTAGTGCTTTGGAGCACAGGTACCTCCTGCTTAGTAACCGTGTCCCAGTAACGTCAGCTGGTCCTCGGTTGTGCCATTGGCTCTTTTCCTTCTGCTGCCCCTCCGGGTTCCAGCACAGTCAGCTGTTTCTCATTACTTGCATTGGCTCTTGTACCTTCTGCTACCCGTCCGGGTTCCAGTACTGTCAACTGGTTCTCCGCAGTGCCTTTGGCCTAGGTGCCTCCATCTCGGTATCCGAGTTCCAGCAACGTCTGCTGGTCCTTGGTAGTGCTTTGGAGCACAGGTACCTCCTGCTTAGTAACCGTGTCCCAGTAACGTCAGCTGGTCCTCGGTTGTGCCATTGGCTCTTTTCCTTCTGCTGCCCCTCCGGGTTCCAGCACAGTCAGCTGGTCCTCGTTACTTCCATTGTCTCTTGTACCATCTGATACCCGTCCGGGTTCCAGTAACGTCAGCTGGTTCTCGGAAGTTAGTCAGCCTTCTTGTACCTTCAGCTACATTTACAAATTGAATATTTTTTAAATGTTTTGTTGGGTAATCACTATGGATCTCCAACAATGAAGACGACGACCCTGATGACCACCCCGAAGAAGATGACGACCACAATGACAACGAGCATGAAGCCAACCAGCCTGAACACCATCACAAAGAAGAAATAAAAGATTACCCAGAAGAAGATCACCAACAGGACAAAGAAGGTTAAGACAAACTACAAGATACAGAACAAGAGACAGAAGAACAATAAGCAGAAGATGAAAACGCATAAGAACATGAAGTATAAGACCAAAATGAAGAGCAAAATATATGCTCTAAATTATAAGCAGAAGAAGACTAAGCAGTGTATGGGGGTGAGTCCGTTCCTCCTCGTGGTGCCCCTGGAAAATGCCTGCTGCTGCAGGCTAAACTGAACACGGACAAATACTGTTGTAATTTAAATCTTTTGTGACAGCAAGAACGCAAGGATGAAAAATTCATACTTTTACAGATTACAAGTACAGGAAACTCTGTCACAAATAAGAATATGATGAAGATGAAGTAGAATATGAAGAAGAATAATAGTTTAATAAGAACAATATGAGTAATGTTAACAAAAAGATGAATAGCAATAAGTTTAAGAAGAAGATAAAGAAGGTGAAGATGAAGAATAATTTGATGAAAAAGATGATGCTGCTGAAGATTATGAAGGAGAAAGTGTGGCAAAAGTTAAAAAGGTGAAGAGCATGGAAGTTGTGAAACATACATATTTGCCAAAATAGAAAAAAGGTTAACAACATTGTCAATTTGTTAGTCAATGCGAACATCTTTAAAAAAAAATATTAATGATATTCCATTTGATTGGGTTAAATATCTATGCCTTTAATGTCTCCTCAACCTCCCCCAATACATTCTACATTACTCTTTGTTGTTTTCCTTCATGTACAATTAACCAACAAGGCAAGAATGGGCTTTTTTTAATTCCGATATTTTTTTCCCATAGACTTACATTGGATTTCCGGTATCGGTATCGGGTATCGCCGATATTTCTTGTGTATCGGCGATACCATTCCGATCCGATACTTTTGGATATCGGAAAGTATCGCTCAACTCTAGGGCTGATATTAAGAACTGGTTGGCCCCAGCTGTTGCGGCATTCTTATGTTTGAAAAAATGCTTCATGACTGCTCCGGTCCTGGTTTAACCAGATCCATCCAAACCCTTTGTGGTAGAGGTTGATGCCTCTCAGGTGGGGGTGGGGTCTGTATTGTCTCAGTGGCCCGCCACTTTGACCAATCTGAGGCCATGTGCCTTCTTTTCTAAGAAGTTCTCCCCTTGAGAGAGGAACTATGATGTGGGCAATCTTGAACTTTTGGCTGCTAAGTTGGCTTTTGAAGAGTGGAGGCATTTTTTGGAGGGGGCAGTTCATCCCATTACGGTGGTTACTGATCACAAGAACCTGGCGAACATTGAGTCGGCCAAAATATTTACTCCGCGGCAGTCCAGGTGGTCACTGTTTTTTTCTGGTTCCAGTTTTTGATCATTTTTTGCCCAGGGTCCAAGAATGTTAAGGCCAATGCCTTGTCCCGGAGTCTGGATCCGGGGTCTCCCCCGAACCTCCATCCTCCATTCTTCAACCTGTGGTGGTGGCTGATTTATCATCAGGGTTGGAACGGGACATTTGAGAGGCTCAGACACAGGCTCCTCCATCTAAACCAGTGAATAAACTGTTTGTTCCTTCTCAGGGTTCTCCAGGAGATACACGACTCAGTTCTGAGTGGACACCCTGTGATCTCAGCTACTCAAGAGGCCATTGTGAGGGATTTTTGGTGGACCTTGCTTGCATCGGATGTGAGGAGGTTTGTGTCCACCTGTGAAGTTTATGCCCGTGCTAAGTGCTCCCACAATAGGCCGGCCGGGGAATTGGTGCATCTACCAATTCCTGATAGACCATTGACACACTTGTCCTTGGATTTTATCACCAATCTTCCTCCTTCCAAGAGGAATACTGTCATATGGGTGGTGGTGGACTGGTTTTCTAAGCAAGCAAACTTTGTACCTTTAGCGACTTTGCCCTCTGCAGACTTTGTCTAGGTTGTTTGTGCAGCATGTGGTTCGATTGTATGGGATGGGGTACCCTTGAATGTGGTGTCTGATCAAGGAGTGCAGTGTAATGTATGGTGTACAGTTCATATAGCGTCTTGTGCTTGGGTGCGAGGAAAACACATGAGACACACGTTTGATATAAAAGGACTTGTATTACTTCATACAAGTGGCAAAAAGGGTCACACAGTTTGCAGGTACAGAAGCAGGAGACACAGCAGGCCAGAGTAACTTAAGCTCAGCAATAACTCTCCACAACAGGTTCAGGATCTCTTCTCTGTTACCGTAATTCCATGCAAATGTGGATTTATCAAATAGCAGGTTTCCAGAGTCCACAAGTGTTCCAAAGTTCCTCAGTAGGAAATAGCTGGAGTACAAAGTCTAAGGTTTCCAGGAGTCAGGTCACAGGCTCACTGCAGGCTTGATTCTGAAGCACTGATTGCTCAGCTGAGGCTGCTTAAGAAGCAAGAGGGAGAGAATCAGGGTGGAACATGAAAGCTGGAAACTCCATATTGACTGAGGGCAAGATAGCTGCAGCAAGACAGAAAGCAAAATGGCCGACGGAAAAACTGAGTTTCAAGAAACATGTACAAAGAACCTTACATGCAGTTTGTGGTCAGGCTTTGGAGGGCGTTTTGTAGGAGGTTGGGGGTTAGGTTGTCCTTTTCATCTGCATACCACCCAAAGTCCAATGGTCAGACTGAGCTGACCAACCAATCTCAGGAGCAAATGTTGCTTTTTCTTTCTACCACTAGACAGGATGATTGGTGTGATGCTTTTCCGCTACCTGAGTTTGCATTCAAAAATTGTCTTAATCACTCCATAGGTATGTCCCGTTCTTCTGCAATTATGGGCTCAATCCACACGTCTGGGAGTTCTCCCGTTTGGACTCTGGTTACCTGGGGGCTGATGTAGCTGTACAACAGTTGGGGGAATTATGGTGTCAGGTCAGAAAGAATATGGGGGAGTCTCAGAGGAAGTTTAAGGTTTTTGCAGACAAAAGACGGACTATGGGACCCACTCTCCGGGTTGGGGATAGAGTCTGGCTGTCCACTAGGAATATTAAACTGAAGTTTCCCTCAGCAAAACTGGGTCCTTAGTTTATTGGTCCGTATGAAATCACGAAAGTGGATAACCCAGTGGAGTTTTGATTGCGTCTTCGGTCGTCCTTTAGGATTCCCAATGTATTCCATAGGGCCCTGTTAAAACCTTTGGGGCTGTTGTGGAGGGGTCACTGCCTCTCTCACCACCCATTTTGGTAGAGAGTCAAATGGAGTACAAGGTAGAAAGCATTGTGGATTCTCGGATTGTCCGTCGTGCCCTTCAGTACCTTGTATACTGGAAGGGTTATGGCCCGGAGGATCGTTCCTGGGTTCCAGCACTGTCGGTTCATGTCGAACGACTGGTTCATTCTTTTCATGCCCAATATCCTGGGAATCCTGGGGGTCCAGTGGCCCCCCGTTGAAAGGGGGTTCTGTAATGATTCAGGATGGAGGGTTCCTGTTAGGTCAGTGTTAAGTTTTGATAGCCTCCCTTTGGTTCTGTGGTGGCTGTTTATATTTAGTGCTGGTGGTTCCTGAGTCTGGTGTCGGTGATACTTCCGTTTGTATCGGCTAGTGTGGCTGACACAGGTTACTCAGTTAACAATCGTTTTTCCTCTGTGTGTGTACTTCTGTGTATGACCCGGTTTGACCTTTGACTTGCCTCTGTCTCCTGTTCTGGTACCATCCTGACTTCTCTGGTTTTGACTCTCTGCTCCCCTTCTGATTACTCTCTTGTACTGCCTTCGGATACCGCGCTCTGTCCTGGCTTCTGACCCTTAGCTTTTTTATTGACTCCTCTCCTGTCTTATCCCTCTGCTCCTGTGTACCTCGTCTGGCTTCTGACCTCTAGCTTGCTCCAACCACGTCCCTTTCTCCACCTGCCTCTGGCTCCCGTTCCATCGCATGGTGGCAAGCTCCGCCCCCGTTCCTCCCTCTGCCCTCGCACGTCCTGTGTGGCTTCGGTGCTGTATGCATGGCACCTTGTGGTGCTCACTAAGCCCTCGCTGGTCTGTATCTCGACTAAGCGCCCCCTAGCCTTCACCTCTGGCTACGAAATTGCAGTGTAGCATTACAAGACCCAAGCAAGGGTATACAACTGGCTAAGGCAATTCCAGCCTGGGGACCGCGTGCTAGTACTTATCCCTACAGTGCAAAGTGGCAAGGCCCAGATGAGATAGAGGAAAAGCTCGGGGATTTGAATTACAAGGTACACCAGCCGGTCGCAGGAAGCTCTACCAGGTATACCATGTGAACCTACTCAAGCCTTGGCAGGACCGTGAACTACTGGAAGTTCCTAGCCTGGAGGTCTATCCCAAAGCCAAGATTGAGGAGGTAATTGTTAGGGGTCGATTTCCCGCTTCTGTACAAGGGGAATCTCGAACCATCCCTGCTGCCGTCTCCCATCCGTCTCTGGCCGCAGTGGACTCTGATCAGCAGAGACATGGGTCCCAGCGTCTCACCCAGTCTAACACTGTGCAGAGAATTACTGCTGCCTCTCCAGGTTTTGCTATAGTAGCCAGTACTAGTCAGCGGCGAGCAGACGTCTTTGGAACTAAGTCCTGCGTTTCTCCATCTGAGCATGCCCAGGGCAAGATCTCCCATTGGAGATCAGGGGTCACATGCTCGGTTACAGCAGCGACTCCTATTGGTCCGCCAGGAAGGTCCTGAAATGGCTTGTGTTCTGGATCAGTTTCTTATTGGTCCTTTTCTGGAAGGTCCTGTATCTGCTGCTATAAAAGGTGCACATGTCCGCTCGGCCGTGCGCTAGTATCAATTGAGTTATGTGCTTTGCGCCAGTGTGATCATGCACGCATGTGGTTAGGGCTCAGCTGAAATAAGCCCCTAGAATACCGTCACCTCCGGTGAGGAGATTTGTATGCACGTGTTCAGGGCCTGCTGAAATAAGCCCTAGAATACCGGCTTTTCCGGTGAGGAGTTGCTTGTTTGCGTTGCTGACTGCATGACCACGGACTGCTATCCGCACAGCAGTTATCTGTGTATCCCTGTGGTGTTAACAGGACACAGTCTCTATTTCTGCATCTCTACCTCAGCGACTCAGTGACAGAGTTCGCTTATACTGCCATATAGTGCCACAGCATCTATGTTTTCGACTCTGTGAAGTAACAGAGTTCACTTATACCGCCATCTTACTAGCAGCAGGCTCTGCCTGCACAGTGGACCCGGGCTGCGAACGCACCTATTATTTATATTTATTTAGTGCGTTCTGCCAGCCCTAACATAATACTAGTGCCAGGGTCTGGCTAGTAAAATGGCGGACGACCAGCGTCTACAGTGGAACATCCAGCAGCTGGAGGGTAGGTTGGCGGCTCTTGTGCGCATAACCTCAGCTGTGGATGTTATCGCATTCGCTGTTCAGGTTGCTAGCATGGCTGCAGCCAGTGTGTCCACTGCCTCCTATGCCCCTACATTATCCCATCTCCCGCTTCCAGACAAGTTTGCTGATGACAGCAAGCAATGTCGGGGATTCGTGAGTCAGTGCTCTATACAACTCGAGCTTCTGGCTGCACGTTTCCCCACGGATCGGGCACAAGTGGATTTTGTAATATCTCTCCTGTCGGGCAGAGCGTTGGAGTGGGCCACCCCGCTGTGGGAGCGTGACGAGGGTGTGGTGCGAAGTGCTCCTCGTTTTCTGGAGGCTCTAAAAAAGTTCTTTCTAGGACCTCAGGTCACCCACGATGTGGCACTCCAAGTGCTGGCAAGTTCACAGGGTTCGTCCTTGGTCAGCTATTTTGCTGTCCAATTTTGGACTCTGGCCTCGGAGTTAGACTGGCCAGATAAAGTCCTCATTCCGTGTTTTGGAGAGGACTGGCGGGCCATGTGAAAGACGCCTTGGCTACCAGGGAGATTCCCGCCACACTGGAGAAGCTTATCGCCATATCTACCCGCATCGACCTCCGTTTTCACGAGCGGAGGCTGGAGCGGTCAAAGTGTAGGCAGAGGTTCCGGCTGGCTCCCACCTTCGCCAGACCTCTAGAATCTTTCAGTCAGGCGTCCGACTCCATGAGGCCATGGAGGTTTCTCGAGCGGGACCTATGTCCGGGCCGCTCGAGTACCCGTGGTTTGTAACATCTGTCAGCAGTTAGGACATTATGCCAACAAATGTCCACAGCGGTCGGGAGAACGGTCGCGTCTAGTGACCCTGCGAGGAGGTTCACTAGACACCGTGGCATTTTCCACCAAGTTGTCCTTCAAGTGGACAATTACTGTAGGTCCATCCACTCTCACCGCCGAGCTCTGTGTGGATTCTGGAGCCGATGGGAATTTCATGTCCTCTGCCTTTGCTCTCCGCCACACTATACCTCAGGTGATGCTCGCCAAACCGGTGACTGTGCGAGTAGTGAATGGATCGACTCTGCCCTCACAAATCACCCACCAGACTATCCCTCTCACTTTATCTATGTCCCCTTCCCATCAGGAGAGTATTTCCTTTCTTGTCCTGCCGAGGGAATAGACGAGGTTTTGCTGGGAATACCTTGGCTCCATCACCACTCTCCCCATATTGAGTGGTCCTCTGGGAGGATACTGGTTTGGGATGATTCATGTAGAGGCAGGTGTGTCAGGGAGTGCGATCAGGTCACCACCACAGAGATACCCATAGACCTTACTTATCTTCCTTAGTGTTATTGGTCATACGCAGATGTTTTTCTCCAAGAAGGCGGCGGAGACTCTTCCGCCTCATCGCCCTACGATTGTCCTATTGATCTCTTGCCTGGAGCAGAACCTCCTCGGGGAAGAGTCTATCCCTCTCGCTTCCTGAGATGGAGGCCATGTCCCAATATATTCAGGAGAATCTGGCAAGAGGGTTCATTAGGAAGTCGATGTCACCAGCAGGGGCGGGGTTCTTCTTCGTGCAGAATAAGAAAGGAGAATTACGTCCGTGTATTGACTACAGGGGTCTTAACGCCATCACCGTCAAGAATGAGTACCCGTTGCCCCTAATCTCTGAGCTCTTTGATAGGCTCCGGGGAGCAAAGGTATTTACCAAGCTAGATCTGCGTGGTGCCTATAACCTAATTCGCATCCGTGAAGGGAACGAGTGGAAGACAGCTTTTAATACTCGGGATGGGCTTTACGAATACCTGGTGATGCCCTTCGGGCTCTGTAATCCTCCTGCTGTTTTCCAAGACTTTGTCAATGACTTCTTCCGGGATATGCTCTCCACCTCTGTAGTAGTCTATCTGGATGATATTCTCATCTTTTCACCAGATATAGACTCTCACCGGAGTGATGTCAACAAAGTCTTCGACCTCTTACGGGCAAACTCCCTCTATGCCAAGCTGGAGAAATGTGTGTTTGAGCAGGAGTCTTTACCTTTCCTGGGCTATATCATCTCCGCCTAGGGATTGGCTATGGATCCTGCCAAACTGCAGGCTGTAATGGACTGGTAAGAACCCTATTCTCTTAAAGCGGTACAGCGCTTTATGGGGTTCATTAATTATTATCGCCAGTTCATTCCCCATTTCTCGACTTTGGTAGCTCCCTTGGTAGCCCTCACCAAGAAGGGAGCAAATCCCAAGTTGTGGTCTGAGGAGGTCTCCAAGGCATTCTCTTCCATCAAGTCGCATTTTGCCAGTGCTCCCATATTACATCGCCCCGATGTTGATAAGCCGTTTATTTTAGAGGTGGACGCCTCTTCTGTTGGTGCTGGTGCAGTCCTTTATCAAAAGGATGCTCAAGGTCGGAAGCATCCCTGCTTCTTCTTTTCTAAGACCTTTACACCAGCAGAGAGGAATTATTCCATCGGGGACAGGGAGTTGCTGGCTATGAAGTTGGCCTTCTCTGAGTGGAGACATCTTCTGGAGGGGGCTCGTTTTCCCTTCCAATTCTTCACTGACTACAAAAACTTGGTATATTTGCAAACGGCTCAGCCACTAAATTCTCGCCATGCCAGATGGTCCCTATTCTTCTCTCATTTCCACTTGACCCTCCATTTTCTCTCCGGTGAGAAGAATATTGGGGCTGACGCTCTCTCTCTCACTCCTTAGTGTCATCAGAGGAGGAGGATGAGGAGCCTCGGCTTATTGTCCCCCAAAGAGCCTGAGAACGGTAGCCCCAGTTTCGCTAGAGTCTGTGCCTCTGGGCAAGACTTCTGTGCCCATTAATTTGCGACCAGAGGAACTCTCTTGGGCACACTCGTCCAGGGTGGGTGGACACTCTGGGGCAAAGAGTACAACTGAATTATTGGCGATGACATACTGGTGGCCACATATGGTCCGTGACGTCAGGGAATATGTTTAGGTGTGTGTCTCCTGCGCCAAGAACAAGTCCCCTCGACAGCGGCCAGCTGGGTTACTTTTCCCTTTGCCGGTGGCAGACAGGCCCTGGGAGATGGTCGGGATGGACTTTTTGGAGGGCTTACACAAGTCTCGGGGTTGCACTATCATTTGGGTGATCACCGACCACTTCTCCAAATTGTGCACTTGGTGCCGCTACGGTTGCCTTCTGCACGGGCCTTGGCAGCATTACTTATTAGACACATCTTCCGTCTACACGGTATGCCAGACAAGATAGTCAGCGATTGAGGTCCCCAATTTGCGTTCTGGAGATAGCTGTGTCGTCTACTCTGCATTGAGTTAAACCTCTCCTCTGATATCATCCCGAGACTAATGGGTTGGTAGAGAGGGCCTACCAGACCTTGGTCACATACCTGCGACATTTTGTCTCTGCCAGGCAGGATGACTGGGCATCCTTGCTCCGTGGACGGAGTTCGCGCTAAACAATGCTGTGGCTGACTCCACCGGACATACACATTCCTCTTAAATTATGGCCAGCATCCGCGGGTACCGGTGCCCATGCCCGTGGCTTCCGCCGACTCCAAGGTGGCATACTGGGCTGTGGAGGCACGGGACATATGGGACCGCACCCAGGATGCCATTCAGGCTTCCAAGGAGAGGATGAGGTCTTCTGCCGATGCCCATCGGCGTCCCACTACGACATTTGCTCCTGGCGACCTAGTGTGGCTCTCTGCCCCAAGCATCAGGCTGCGGGTGGAGTCCACTAAGTTGGCACCCCGCTATTTGGGTCCCTTCAAGGTCCTTGAGCAGGTGAACCCTGTGGTTTACCGTTTAGCCCTTCCGCCTCGCCTTGATATCTCCGACACCTTCCATGTGTCCCTCCTAAAACCCGTGGTCATCTCCCGGTTGCCTGAGTCATCTGTCGGGACGTCGGGTTTGTCTACGGACGATCACGAGGTGAACGCCATTGTAGGGTGCAAGGTGGTACAGGGCAAAAACATTTTTTGGGTAGATTGGAAGGGTTATGGGCCTGAGGATAGGTCCTGGGAGCCTGCAGAGTATATTCATGCTCGGCAGCTCATCGCTGCCTTTAAATGTAGTGAGGCCCAAAGAAGGAGGGGCCCTAAGAGAGGGGTAATGTTAGGGGTCGAGTTCCCGCTTCTGCACAAGGGGAATCTCGAACCATCCCTGCTGCCGTCTCCCATCCGTCTCCGGCCGCAGTGGACTCAGCAGAGACGTCGGTCCCAGCGTCTTGCCCAGTCTAACATTGTGCAGAGGATTACTGCTGCCTCTCCAGATTTTGCTATAGTAGCCAGTACTAGTCAGCTGCGAGCAGACGTCTTTGGGACTAAGTCCTGCGTTTCTCCATCTGAGCATGCCCAGGGCAAGATCTCCATTGGAGATCAGGGGTCACATGCTCGGTTACAGCAGCAACTCCTATTGGTCTGCCAAAAAGGTCCTGAAATGGCTTGTGTTCTGGATCAGTTTCTCATTGGTCCTTTTCTGGAAGGTCCTGTAGCTGCTGCTATAAAAGGTGCGCATGGCCGCTCGGCCGTGCGCTAGTATCATTTGTGTTATATGCTTTGCACCAGTGTGATCATGCATGCATGTGGTTAGGGCTCGGCTGAAATAAGCCCTAGAAATCCGGCACCTCCGGTGAGGAGATTTGTATGCACGTGTTCAGGGCCTGGCTGAAATAAGTCCCTAGAATACCGGCTTCTCCGGTGAGGAGTTGCTTGTTTGCATTGCTGACTGCATGACCACGGACTACTATCTCTACAGCAGTTATCTGTGTATCCCTGTGGTGTTAACAGGACACAGTCTCTATTTCTGCATCTCTACCTCAGAGACTCTGTGGTGTAACAGAGTTCGCTTATACTGCCATATAGTGCCACAGCATCTATGTTTGCGACTCTGTGAAGTTACAGAGTTCGCTTATACCGCCATCTTACTAGCAGCAGGCTCTGCCTGCACGGTGGACCCTGGGCTGCGAACGCACCTATTATTTATGTTTATTTAGTGCGTTCCCCCAGCCCTGAGGCTAAGTGCACACGTTCAGGAATGTCTGCAGAATATTCCTGAGCAAAAACTGACTTATTTTGCGGTAAAAACGCACGGTTTTTGCGCGGAATTTGCGCGATTTTTGAGCGTTTTTGGTGCTTTTTTTGCGCGGATTTGATGCGGATTTTTCCCTGAACTTTCTAGGACAATAATATAGCGGGAAAAACGCTAGAATTCTGCGAAATTAATGAACATGTTGCTTCTTTTTCTGCGATGCGTTTTTTTTGCGGAAAAAAATGCACCATGTGCACAAAAATTGCGGAATTCATTCTAGATGATAAGATGCTTATTTCATGCGTTTTTGACGCGTTTTTTCCGGCGAAAAAACGCGAAAAAAAAACGCAAATAATCCTGAACGTGTGCACTTAGCCTAACAGTCATGATGGCTGAGATGGGATTTCTGTGTATCCCGAACAATTTTCCTGGCAGTTGTGGATGAAATTTTTGTTGGCCTACCTGACTGTGGTTTTGTTTTTACGAAGCCCCTTATTTTCTATTTGTTAATCACAGTTTGAACGCTGCTGACTGGCATTATCAATTCCTTGGATATCTTTTTGTATCCTTTTCCTGTTTTATACAGTTCAACTACCCTTTCCTGTAGATCCATTGACAATTCTTTTGCTTTCCCCATTATTCACAATCTAGAAACGTCAATGGCTGGATGAAAGATGCAAGAGTCTGTTTGGATCCCAGAAACTCACTCAGCTTTTATGCACACACACTGATTACAAGCAAACAGGTCACATGTGAGGATGTTACCTTTAGCAGCTTTTCAAACCCATTTGTGTCAACTTCTGTGCATGGTAACAGGCTAAAATGACCAGGGTATGTGAACTTTTGATCAGGGTCATTTTGATGTTTTGGTTTGTCATTAGGATTCCAAAAGAGAAAACAGTAGTTTTACAATAAATGGCTTCACCAAACCACTAACCATTAATGGAGAAAACGTTTTGGTGTTATCATTCATATTCACTGAGAAAAGGCCAAGAAAGCAAAAATTCTCACGGGATATGTAAACTTTTGAGCACAACAGTATTATTATATATATATATATATATATATAAAAAGATATTTAATCTATATATAGATTTATAAATATATATCTATATATATACATATATATATATATATATATATACTGCTCAAAAAAATAAAGGGAACACTCAAATAACACATCCTAGATCTGAATGAATGAAATATTCTCATTGAATACTTTGTTCTGTACAAAGTTGAATGTGCGGTCAACATAATCGCACAAAAATCATCAATGGAAATCTAATTTTTGAACCAATGGAGGCCTGGATTTGGAGAGACCCCTAAAATGAAAGTGGAAACAAGTCAAAATGATGCTCAGTATTGTGTGTGGCCTCCACGTGCCTATATGACCTCCCTACAATGCCTGGGCATGCTCCTGATGAGGTTGCGGATGTTCTCCTGAGGGATCTCCTCCCAGACCTGGACTAAAGCATCCGTCAACTCCTGGACAGTCTGTGGTGCAATGTGACGTTGGTGGATGGAGTGAGACATGTTGTCCCAGATGTGCTTAATCGGATTCAGGTCTTTAGAACGGGCAGACCAGTCCATAGCTTCAATGCCTTCATCTTGCAGGAACTGCTGTCACACTCCAGCCACATGAGGTCTGGCATTGTCCTGCATTAGGAGGAACCCAGAGCCAACCGCACCAGCATATGGTCTCACACGGGGTCTGAGGATCTCATCTCGGTACCTAATGGCAGTCAGGCTACCTCTGGCGAGCACATTGAGGCCTGTGTGGCCCTCCAAAGAAATGCCACCTCACACCATTACTGACCCACTGCCAAACCGGTCATGCTGAACGATGTTGCAGGCAGCAGATCGCTCTCCACGGCGTCTCCCGACTTTGTCACATCTGTCACATGTGCTGAGTGTGAACCTTCTGCCTGCAACATCCTTCAGCCTGACCGGTTTGGCAGTGGGGTGGCATTTCTTTTGGGGTCCAATTTCTCCTGTTACCCTTGGTAAAATAAAACAAATTGGATCTGAAATAAATTTTTTGTGAAAAAAAGTTAAATGTTAATTTTTTTTAAACATTCCAAAAATTCCTGTGAAGCACCTGAAGGGTTAATAAACTTCTTGTATGCGGTTTTGAGTACCTTGATGGGTACAGTTTTTAGAATTGTGTCACTTTTGTGTATTTTTTATCATATAGACCCCTCAAAGTCACTTCAAATGTGATGTGGTGTCTAAAACTATATACTGTAAAGAATTGTGGAATATGTTGGCGCTATATAAATAAAGATTATATTATTATTATTATTATTATTATTAAAACAATGATTTTGTAAAATTTGTTGAAAAAATGAAAAATCGCTGGTCAACTTTTAACCCTTATAACTTCCTAACAAAAAAAAAATTGGTACCAAAATTATACTGATGTAAAGTAGACATGTGGGAAATATTATTTATTAGTTTTACATTGGCCACTACAATGCTGTAAAATTTGCTGAATTTATGTTCGTGAATTTGGGTTATAACAATTTTCCAATAATTGATCATGATTTTTTTGTCTATATATATATATATATATATATATATATATATATATATATATATATATATAATTATATACCATATAATGTATAGTGGTAATGGTTAACTGCACAGCCTATGAATTGGGAGACTGGGGTTCAAATCCCGGCTCTACCATGTTGGAAATAGTGCACCAATAGTGGCCCTTGGGCAAGACTACTAACACTATAGTGCCTACCTCAATAAACATGAGAGTGTCACGACAAAGAGTGTCATGCTGGCTCGGACATCGCCCGGATTAACAAGGTCTGCATCAGATGTCAAGGAACCAGGACAATCTGATGTTCTACTGGAACAAACCATACATGGACAAGGCAAGAGAACCTGGATCTAATGAAATGCTACTATAACAGCAGACCAAAAGAGAGAGGATAAAGAAGCGTATGAGGAAATGCTGGATGGATACAAGACCTGCATGTCCACTGATTGAGAAACAACTAGTCACCCAACGTTTCAGTCTCATAAAGAGAAAGCTATCCACCCCACATGAAGACCTGTAAGAACAACATGTGCAACCCCCTGAAGATCCTGATCCAATCCTGCAACTAGAGAGCACTGCAGCTCATCTGAAACAGAAGATCTTAGATAAGCTAAATACTATCAATACCAGAGATCGACTGCCAAAGCTCACCAAAGAAACACCACCAGACAGTATGCTAGAAGATGCCAATAAAGCACTTGCATCAATACCTACCACCACCATAACTCAAACTAATAAACTGATCTATGCTACTGCCTCAGCAATCATGGAAATGCTTGGCTATACAACCAGTAAGAACAACAGAAATATGTACCCCCCTTGCAAAAGAAAACTGAAGACAAAGATCAAGGTGACACGAAGGGAAGTTAGCCTAACAGAAATACAGAAGGGTGTAAAGATCAAGAATAAGACCAAGCTGGACAAATTCAAAGGTGTGACCCCAGCTGAAGCCCTAGAGACTGCTAAACAAAGGCTCACAGCACTCCTGCAAGAGTAGCGAGATACACTAGAGAAGCTGAGGCCAAGAAGAAAAATGCCCTGTTCTCCAAAGAACCATACAAGATGTACTCCCAACTACAGAGTAACAGCGCAAAGACAGCAACTCCACCAACAGCAGAGAATATTGGTGGAGTTGAGAGAACATGAAGAGCTGGACAGCACCTGTCCCAGACATGATCTACACGTACTGGCTAAAGAAATTAACAGCGGTACATGAACACATGGCAAAATAGATGAACCAAATGCTAGAAGCAGGCCACCACCCAGCTTGGCTAACACAAGGAAGAACAGTGCTGATCATGAAGGGTCCTCACAAAGGAACAGTTCCATCCAACTACCACCCAATAACCTGCCTTACAACAACATGGAAATTCCTGTCAGGCATTATAGCCATCAAGCTGCATATTCATATGAACCAGTATATGAATCCAGCTCAGAATGGCATTGGGATTGACACCAGAGGCTCTAACCACCAGCTCTTAGCAAACAGAGCATTCGCTCAAGACTCAAGATCCAGACAGACCAATCTCAGCACATCCTGGATTGACTACAGGAAAGCCTATGACTCAATGCCACACACATGGATCTGTGAATGTTTGGCTCTCAACAATGTCAACAGGAAAATAAGAACCTTCCTCGGAAACTGAATGGGGCTATTACGAACAAAACTAGAAGTCAACTCAAGACAACTAGCACATGCATTGACTATCATCTCCTTATTAAAATCACTGTTAAATATCAGTATCCGTTACCCCTGATTTCCGATTTATTCTCCAGAGTGAAAGGTGCAAGTTGTTTTACCAAGCTTGACCTTAGGGGGCGTATAATATTATTTGCATTAAGCATGGTGATGAATGGAATACGGCGTTTAATACTCCTGAGGGGAATTTTGAGTACCTAGTGATGCCTTTTGGGCTCACTAATGCCCCTTCCATCTTCCAATCTTTCATGAACGTATTTTCCAGGATTTTGTGGAAAAGTTTTTGATAGTTTATTTGGACGATATTTTGATTTTTTCCAATGACTGGGATTCTCATGTGGAACATGTTCGGATTGTATTCCGGATTTTAAGAGAAAATTCTTTGCATGTTAAGGGATCAAAATGTCTCTTTGGCGTACAAAAAATTTCGCTTTTGGGATTCATTTTGTCTCCGTCCGCTATTGAAATGGACCCGGTCAAGGTTCAGGCCATTTATGATTGGGTTCAGCCCCCCTCCTCTTCAGAAATTTTGGGGTTTTGCTAATTTTTACCGTAAATTTATAAGTAATTTTTCTGGTATTGCGAAACCATTGACGGATTTGAACAAAAATGGCGCTGATGTGGTGAATTGGTCTCCAGAGGCAGTTTTGGCGTTTCAGGAGCTTAAGCGGAGATTCACTTTTGCTCCTGTTCTACGGCAAACTGATGTTTCTCTCCCATTTCAGGTGGAGATAGATGCTTCTGAGATTGGTGCAGGAGCCGTTTTGTCTCAAAAAAATCCTGTAACCTCTAAGATTAACCCTTGTGCCTTCTTTTCTCTAAAATTTTCCCCATCTGAACACAATTATGATGTGGGTAATCGGGAATTATTGGCTATGAATTGGGCGTTTGAAGAGTGGAGACATTGGATGGAGGGAGCCAAACATCAAGTTGTGGTCCTCACTGACCACAAGAACTTGATCTATCTTGAATCAGCCAAGCGATTAAATCTCAGACAGGCTAGGTGGGCCTTGTTTTTCACGCGTTTTAATTTTGTGGTCTCCTTTCTTCCGGGCACTAAGAATGTTAAGGCGGATGCCCTCTCTAGGAGTTTCTTTGCGGATTCTCTTAATGTGGCTGAGCCTACTACCATTCTAAATGAGGGTGTGGTTCTTCCCGCTATCTCACCTGATTTGAGACTTGCCCTGGAAGAATTTCTGGAGGATAACTCTGAAAGATGCCCTATGGGGAAAATGTATGTCCCCGACCAATGGAGGAGGAAAGTAATGTCTGAAATTCATTGCTCCTCGTTGGCTGGTCATCCCCGTATTTTTGGTACCAGAGATTTGGTGAGTCGGTCTTTTTGGTGGCCTGCTTTATTTCGTGATATCAGGAATTTTGTGCAGTCCTGTGGGACTTGTTCTCGGTCAAAACCCTGTTCTCGCTCTAGTGGATTGTTAGTGCCACTGCCGGTGCCCAGGAGGCCATGGACCCATAGCTCAATGGATTTTATTTCCGACCTCCCTGTCTCTCAGAGAATGACTGTTATCTGGGTGATCTGTGATAGATTTTCCAAGATGGTCCATCTTGTGCCACTGCTGAAGTTGCCATTCTCTTCCAAGTTGGTGCCCTTGTTTTTTCAGCAGGTGGTTGGTTTGCACAGCATTCCGGAGAACATTGTGTCTGACAGAGGAGTCCAATTTGTTTCCAGATTTTGGAAAGCCTTTTATTCTAGACAGGGAATTCAGTTGTCTTTCTCCTCTGCGGTTTTCCCTCAGACCAATGGGCAGACTGAGAGAACAAACCAGACTTTGGAAACTTATTTGAGATGTTTTGAGTCTGCTGATCAAGATGACTGGGTCTCTTTTTTTGCTCTTGGCTGAATTTGCTCTAAATAATAGGGCTAATTCTACCACTTTGATGTCCCCTTTTTTCTGCAACTTTGGGTTTCATCCTCGGTTTTCTTCAGGGCAGGTGGATGCTTCTGCTGTCCAGGTGTTAATTCTATGGTAGAGAGAATGCAACATATTTGGAATCAAGTAGTGGATAAGTTGTCTCATCTTAGGAGAGGGCCCAACGGTTTGCCATCCGACATAGTACGGATTGGTTCCCGGTTTAAAGTAGGTGACATGGTTTGGTTGTCCTTAAAAAATATTCCTATGAAGGTTACATCTCCAAAATTTAAGCCAAGGTTCATTGGACCTTATAAGATTTTGGAAATCCTTAATCCTGTTTCTTTCCATTTGGCTCTTCCAGAAACGTTCAAGTTTCACAACATTTTTCATAAATCTTTGTTGAAAAGGTTTGTTGAGCCAGTAGTTACCCTGGCTGCGCCCCCTGATCCTGTATTGGTTAAGGGCAATCTGGAGTATGAAGTAGAGAAGGTATTGGATTCTTGTTTGGCTATACGGAGACTCCATTACTTGGTCAAGTGGAAAGGTTATAGTCAGGAGGATAATTCTTGGGTTTTTGCTTCGGACATTCATGCCGAGAGATTGGTTCGCGCCTTTCACAGGGCCCATCCTGATCGGCCTGGTGGCTTAGGTGAGGGTGAGGTGACCCCTCCTCAAGGAAGGGGTACTGTTGTGAACACTTTTAATCTGGCTTCTGAGTTTGGGCTCCTTCCGGTGGTTGCTGCTGGTAATGGAGCTGGTCTGACTGACAGAAGTCAATCACCTGAGGAGGATGATTGGAGATCAGGTGTTATTGACTGAGGAGATTTAAGTGAGCAGCCTTCCCTTAGCTGTTGCTGGTGATTTGGTTTTCTTCCTGAACCTTTTGGAAGTCTACTTGCTCCCTGATTTGTCTTGCATCTTTCAGATAAGTTATTTGTCTGTTTAAATCTGTGGCATTTGTTCCCCTTTTTCTTTTCTCTGTTTTCTGCCTTGCTGGTGTGAGTTCAGCAGGGTTCCTGAAGGGACCTGTGCTGGACTCTGTTTTCATTTTGCCACAGCTTATGTCAGTCCTTTCTGTATTTCTAGTTCCCTGTTATTTCAGTATCTGTTGTTTTGTGTTTCCATTTCACACCAGAGTTCTTATTTAGTGGGGAGAGGTCATGTGGCCTCAGTATTTTTGCGTATCTGACGTGTTGGAATTTTTCTTAGGGTTTTTGCTGGATTGCAGACAGTATCCTTTACTGTCCTGTTCTATCCAGACAGTTTGGGCCCCAGCATTTGCTTACTGTATTTTCTGTCTGTGTTTTGTGCTTCATCTGTCTCACCGGCAATATATGTTTGGGGGCTATCTACTCCTTTGGGGCACTACTCCGGGGCAGTTAGCTTTCCCCATTCTCTCTTTAGGCTAAATTAACTTTTTGGCTGTGTCGAGGCGTCTAGGGCATCGTAGGTACGTCCCACGGCTAATTCTAGTTGTATTGTCAGTTTAGGGGTCTGCAATCCGCTAAGTTTCCAACCTCTCCGGGTGTCTGGTTGCCTAGCCTATTTTTCCTATTATCCTCCTCGGTTATCAAATCATAACAGTGGAGTAAAATTGTGACATCATTGTTCTCAGCAGCAATCTGGGAGTTAGAGATGCTTCCAGTGGTCTTCCCCATGCTGTTCTCCTTCCATTCAGCACTTTATTCATCCATTTGAACATTTTCACTGCCCCCCAGGCCTCATTGTGGGGTCTATCAGAAAAATGCTCGGATTTCCCATTGACTCTCATTATACTCATTACTCGAAACGAGCATCCAAGCATTAGGAATTGCTCAGTTCGAGTAATGAGCATCCAAGCATTTTAGAGCTTGTTCATCCCTAATTGCTACATCTTTGTTTCTATAAGTTATGATTTTTTACTCTTGACATAATCTCAGTAAAAGACAGCAACTTTACAAAAAAGAAGTAGAAAACGTAGGATCACAGCAAGACTATGCCCACAACAATCTCCTTTTGAATTTAATGAGATTTTTGCAGTTCACAGCAGCAGATTAGGGAAGATTACTTTCCCTGCCATATTAAAAATAAAAAAATATAAAGTAAAACAAACTTCTTGTTTCTAATTTTTTATTTTTAAGAAAAATATGATATTGTACATTCAATTTAAATACTTGTACTTACTTTTGTTACGTAGTAAGACAAATTTCGATAATATAATAAACTATTATCAATGTCAGACTGAAATAAAATGTAGATTATATTATGTGTTGAACAGTCACAGAATGACAAGGTTATAATAGAATAAATGAGATGATATCAGATAATATTGAATCTTTAGAATGTAACCTATTATTTTCAGGATTCCTGCCTAATAAATAAGTTTCGATTAAATAGTTAAAAAAAGTGGTTTGTAGAATGCACAGCTGAATATCTTCACTAAATGATAGATGATTACCTCTTATATGGAACTTTGCATTTTTGCATGACTTTTTTTTATCTTGAGAGGGTTATAAAATTACTTCTAAAAAGATTCTGGGGAACAGCTCCATCTCTTGTGTTTAACCTGCTTCTGGTCCCGGAAGAGAAATGTAATATTTTTCCTGGAAAGAACCCTAAGTATTTAAGCTGCAAAATAAATTACTTTGGAGAATTAGTCAGCTGCTGTGGTGGATATAAAGGGATCGCCAGGGAATGAGATACTACTATCATTTTATGAAAGGTCAACAATGGGTAATGTGCAAGCGGGGAAAAATGAATATCAGATAAGAAAAGTAAAAGCACGTTAATTTATGATTTTTTTTTTCCGTTTAAAACGTATAACAGGGATTAAAAAGATAATGCATGCTGATTGCCGGAAACTGCTACTCTCGTCTAATTATTCATGATAAGATAATAATTGCTGGTGATTATGGGATATTATTTTATTTTCACTACGTTTAATTTAAAAAAATTAACACAGTAAAGATAAAGGACAAATGTGCCAGACTCTAAAACTCAGATAACATTAAAAAGTGTTCATTCTGAGCTCAATGTATCAAAGAAAGCTGTACAGGTGGGAATAAGGAAATAGTAGGTAACTATACAGTATGACAAGCGGGAGAAAAGTGGGGAAAAATCCATACATACACTATGTGTCAGCACACTGCGAATAATCAATACATGAACTCTACCATTACTATATACGGTATGTAAAAATATGAGCTACTTAGATAATATTTTTTGATAAAAAAGCTTAAAAGCTATCTATCTCTGACAAGAAGTACCTCATATAGATAGTTCTTAACTCTAATTACTCACTTCTCCATGTGCCCAGACAGGCCTCAAATAGGTTAGAGAGAGGAACCAAGCTTGGATCGTAAGGAAATCTTTTTGGGAAAGAGGGGTGATGAAGGATGCACAACCTGGGAGAAGGACATATACCAGTACAACTACAAAAAACGGCCCTCACACCTTTAGTAATAAATTAAAATCCAGGTACACAAATATGCTGTATTTTACCACTTCACCCCGAAGCCTGTTTTCACCTTCCTGACCAGGCCATTTTTACAATTCTGACCACTGTCACTTTATGAGGTCATAACTCTGAAACGCTTCAACGGATCCTGGTGATTCTGACACTGTTTTCTCATGACATATTGTACTTTATGATTGTTAGAGCTGGCGGAACGCACAAAATAAATATAAATAATAAGTGCGTTCGCAGCCCGGGGTCCACCGTGCAGGCAGAGCCTGCTGCTAGTAGGATGGCGGTATGGCGAACTCTGTTACTTCACAGAGTCGCAACTATGGACACTGTGGCCCTATATGGCAATATAAGCGAACTCTGTTACGCCACAGAATCGCTAAGGTAGAAACGCAGAAATATGGACTGTGTCCTGTTAACTCCACAGGTATGCACAGACAACTGCTGTGCGGACAGCAGTCCGTAGTAACGCAATCAGCAACACAATCAGACAATCTCCTCACCGGAGAAGCCGGTATTCTAGGGGCTTATTTCAGCCGAGCCCTAAACACGTGCATACAATCTCCTCACCGGAGGTGCCGGTATTCTAGGGGCTTATTTCAGCTGAGCCCTAACACATGCGTGCAAGATCACCCTGGCGCAAAGCACATAATGTGATTGATACTAGCGCATTGCGGCACGACCATGCCACCCTTTTATAGTAGCAACTACAGGGCCTGCCAGATAAGGACCTATAGGAAACTGCTCCAGAACACAAGTGGTTCCAGGACCTTCCTGGCGGACCAATAGGAGCTGCTGCAGTACCTGAGCATGTGACCCCTGATCTCCAATGAGAGATCTTACTCTGGGCATGTTCAGAAGGGGAAAGCAAGGACTTTTTCCTAAAGACGTCTGCTTGCCGCTAACCAGTACTGGCTACAATAGCAGAGCCTGGAGGAGCAGCAGTAATCCTCTGCACAATATTAGACGGGGTGAGATGCTGGGACCGACATCTAAGCTGAGCAGAGTCCACTGTGGCCGGAGACGGATGGGAGACCGCAGCAGGGACGGCTCGAGATTCCCCTTGTGCAGAAGCGGGAACTCGACCCCTAACATATGATAGTGGTAAAATTTCTTTGATATGACTTAAGTTTATTAATGGAAATTTGGTGAAAATTTAGCAATTTTCAAATTTTTGTTTTTATGCCTTTAAATTAGTCATATTGCAAAAAATAGTTAATAAATAACATTTCCCACATGTCTGCTTTACATCAGCACAATTTTGAAAACATAATTTTTTTGTTAGGAAGTTAAAAGGGTTAAAAATTGACCAGCGATATCTAATTTTTACAACAAAATTTACAAAACCGTTTTTTTTAGCGACTACTTCACACTTGAAGTGACTTCGAGGGGCCTATATGACAGAAAATAACCAAAAGTGACACCATTCTAAAAACTGCACCCCTCAAGGTGCTCAAAACCACATTCAAGAAGTTTATTAACCCTTCAGGTACTTCACAGGAATTTTTGGAATGTTTAAAAAAAATGGACATTTTACTTTTTTAACAAAAAATTTACTTCAGGTTAAATTTGTTTTATTTTACCATGGGTAATAGGAGAAAATGGACCCCAAAAGTTGTTGTACAATTTGTCCTGAGTACGCTGCTGCCCCATATACAGTACAGACCAAAAGTTTGGACACACCTTCTCATTCTAATATTTTCCTGTATTTTCATGACTATGAAAATTGTAAAATCACACTGAGGGCATCAAAACTATGAATTAACACATGTGGAATTATACATTATACTTTACAAAAAAGTGTGAAAAAACTGAAAATATGTCTTATATTCTAGGTTCTTCAAAGTAGCCACCTTTTGCTTTGATTACTGCTTTGCACGCGGAAAAGGTGAACGGATGGACTCTACATGCCTATTTCCCACCGTGAAGCATGGAGGAGGTGGTGTGATGGTGTGGGGCTGCTTTGCTGGTGACACTGTTGGGGATTTATTCAAAATTGAAGCGGTGTGCGGTCCAGCTCACCCCAAACCATCTCGATTGGGTTCAGGTCGGATGACTGTGGAGGCCAGGTCATCTGGCGTAGCACCCCATCACTCTCCTTCTTGGTCAAAATTACCTTACACAGCCAGGAGGTGTATTTGGGGTCATTGTCCTGTTGAAAAATAAATGATGGTCCAACTAAATGCAAACCGGATGGAATAGCATGCCGCTGCAAGATGCTGTAGTAGCCATGCTGGTTCAGTATACCTTCAATTTTGAATAAATCCCCAACAGTGTCACCAGCAAAGCACCCCCACACCATCACACCACCTCCTCCATGCTTCACGGTGGGAACCAGGCATGTAGAGTCCATCCGTTCACCTTTTCTGCGTGCAAAGCAGTAATCGAAGCAAAAGGTGGCTACTTTGAAGAACCTAGAATATAAGACATATTTTCAGTTGTTTCACACTTTTTTGTAAAGTGTGATGTATAATTCCACATGTGTTAATTCATAGTTTTGATGCCTTCATTGTGATTCTACAATTTTCATAGTCATGAAAATACAGAAAAATCATTGAATGAGAAGGTGTGTCCAAACTTTTGGTCTGTACTGTATACAGGTAAACCACTGTTTGGGCGCATGGCAGAGCTCGAAAGGGAAGTCGCGCCATTTGACTTTTCAATGCAAAATTGGCTGGAATTGAGATCGGACAACATGTTGCGTTTGGAGAGCCCCTGATGTCCTTAAACAGTGGAAACCCCCCAATTCTAACTCCAACCCTAACCCCAACACAACCCTAACCCTAATCCCAACCCTAACCCCTAACTTTAGCCTCATCTCTAACCCTAACTTTAGCCCCAACCTTAACCACAACCCTAACCCCAACCCTATCCCTAACCCTAACGGGAAAATGAAAATAGATACAATTTTTTATTTTATTATTTTTCCCTAACTAAGGGGATGATAAAAGAGGGTTTGATTTACTATTTATAGCGGGTTTTTATGTTTGGCAGCTGTCACATACTACAAGACGCTTTTTATTGCAAAAAATAGTGTTTGCATAACCACATTTTGAGAGCTATAATTTTTCCATATTTTGGCCAACAGAGTTATGTGAGGTATTATTTTTTGTGGGACGAGTTCATGTTTTCAGTAGTACCATTTCTATTTACATGTGTCTTTTTGATCACGTTTTATTGTACTTTTTGTTCGGTGATATGATGATAAAGCATTGTTTTTTGCCTCTTTTTTTTTTACGGTGTTCACTGAAGGGGTTAACTAGTGGGATAGTTTTATAGAGTGAGTCGTTACGGACATGGCTATACTAAATATGTGTACTTTTATTGTTTTTTTTTTATTTATATAAATAAATGGATTTATTGGAAAAATATTTTTTTTTGGGGGGGATTTTTTTAAAAATATATTTTTACACATTATATATATATCTATACTTTTTTTACTTTATAACATTGTCCCAGGGTGTGACATCACTCTATCATGTCAGATCATTGATTTGACACTTTGCACAGCACTGTGTCAGATCAGCGATCTGACAGGCAGTGAAGGAAGCTTGCCAGCGTCTGCTTGCCCCCTCCCTGCGCGATTGCTCTCTATGGGGGAGGGGTTAAATGGCACCGATCGTTGGCATTACTGTGGGATGTCAGCTGTCACATACAGATGACACCCGCACGCGATCGCAGCGGAACTCAGCGTGAGGCCGCGCTATCGTGCCGCCGTACTAGTACTGCTGTTTGTGGGAAAGCAGTTCCCGCAGAGCAGTACTAGTACAGAGCATATATATACAAACATATATAAATAAACTATGCATAAGGACACTGAGATTAATAAATATATGAATTCCCCTATTGCTATACACGTAAAATACGTAAGGTACTTCACCAACATTTTATCAAAATGCATAAAAAACATCCAACTACATCAAGATGACCTTATATGAATTGTCACTAACCTTAGTTACTCACTTCTTCATGTACTCAGACAAGCCTTAAATGAAATGAGTAAGAGAGAGGAACTAAGCTTACCTCGAAACGAAACGTTTTTTGAAATATGTGTGCATATGGCTGCACTGCCCAATAAAAACTACAAAAAAAGGCACACAAAACTTTAGTATAAAATTAATAAACTAGTGCACAAATACTCTGGGGCCAATACACAAACATATATAGGCTAGGTTCACATAGCGTTAATGCAGTTTGTTCAACGCATAGCGTTGACAGACTGCATTAACGCTACTGTCATTTTGTGATCGCGTTTACCGATCACACCAGCGCAGCTTCTCCAGCTGAGCTAGCAGTGACGGGCCACGAACGCTGCAGACAGCGTCCGAAGGTCCGTCACAGAATGACGGCACATCGCTAACGCTTGCCGATTTCGGCATGCGTTAGGATGCGCTACTGCTATTGCGGGCAATGGCGGCATTAATGCATCCGTTACATAGCGTTAGTGCCGCTATGTGACGGATGCCGTCAGCGCATTGCCCGCAACGCAATGTGAACCCAGCCATACACAGATTGTGCTTTAGTACACTGCAATTAGTGAATACATGAATTCCACTCTTGCTATACACATAAGTTTTGAGATAATTCATTTTTGTGTGCAATGATGGCAGTGAACTGCCCCTGTAGAACCCAGTGCAAAAATCTGGCATAATGTTGTATTTCATCACTAACTTACGAGGTTGAAGAGGGTAAATAAACCAGAAATCAGATTGACTCTATGAGCCTGATTCTTTAAAGGGAATCTGTCACCCTAAATTGGCGGGATATTTAAATGATGGCAGTCAGGTCAGATGGGCGGTGTTTTGGGTACTTGCCTTAACATGTTGTTCGCCGCTGTCTCCATTATTTATGGGAATTGTAGTCGTTGCCCTCCATATAACGCGCCTGCGCATTGCAATCTTGAATTGCGCACGCGCAGTATGCTTTGCCCGCAGATTGCAATGCGCAGGTGCGTTATATGGAGGGCAACGACTACAATTACCAGAAATAATGGAGACAACGGCGAACAACATGTTAAGGCAAGTACCCAAAACACCGCCCATCTGACCTGACTGCCATCATTTAAATATCCCGCCAATTTAGGGTGACAGATTCCCTTTAAGAATGGTGTTGTTCATGCCGGTCTTGATAAAGGGGCATGTTGGAGTCAGGCGCTTCTGATACATGAAGATGTGCATGCCTCTTCATTATTCAGGAGTGTCTGATGAGTAGCGTGTGCCTATGTGTGCCACATTAGAAATCTCACTCCAGTCATTGACTGGAGTGAAATTTCTGGCATAGGGAATGCCACAGTTCATAGTGGATCCTTTTGCTGGATATTTATGCACCTTGTGCATTTGAAGCCTATTTACTGACAATTTTGGAGGGTACAAGGTGAAAAATAAAATTAAACCATTGCTATGAGAACCAGTTTTGAAAACCACATCCCCATGACATTTGTCAAGTGATGCAATGAGCATTTTGATACCAAGAGAGTATTTCAGAAATGTTTTGCCAAGTAGCAAAAAATGAAAATGATAATCTAACTCCCCTCCACCTCGTCTCCAAGTTAAGGTTACATCATTGACCATATGATAACATTTTATGTTGGCTTTGTTCTGCAGGTCAGCATGATTATGGAGATACCAAATTATATAGTTTTATTTATGTTTTACTATGTTTGCACATTTGCATATAATCGCTCAAAAATGCTGTGTCCTATTATGGAGTTATTCATGAGCTTATTATTTGCAGGATTATATCAAGTTGTTAGAGTATAAATTTAACACTAGGACTACTGGACTCGTGACCCCGCCTAGAACTACTGAAAGGAGTCATTTTGACTCCTTGCTTGTTTTCGTTTATTTTTAGAGTTTCATTTGTGGTTATTTATTAATAATTATATTTTTTGTAATGTATTATTATTGTGAGATCCAACAGTAATGCTTTTGATTGTTTTTTTTCTGCTTTTCTTATTTTTCTACAGAAAATAACAATAATTATAATAGACGTTTTTCAAACATTTTTTTTTATTCAAGTGCACACATATAAACAACAACTGAAGAACAAAAAGCAGAGAAAATGTAGGTGGAGGAGCATAAAAATGAAAATATGGCGCAGAATTCACCTTCTAAACATTTGGTGTTTCGCATTTTAGGCATTGCCTTTGATTTATGGCAGTACATTGCCCACACAAAGACTTACCACAAGTCTTACAATTGCCGACAGATCTATTTTTCTTGCACTTTTCTTTGATCTGGCAAAATTTTGTTTGAACCATCACTTCTGAGCATGTAGAAACTTGGGACGTGGAACCCTTTTCCCTATCTGTGACATAAGGACCACTCAACTCTCTCACAAGCGTTTGCAAAAATGCCTTGCGTGACATTTTTTGGTGGGTTATCTCATTGAATATTATCCATGCATTTATACCCCAAAGTCTAAGGCATTTTCAAATGCATGAACAGGCCATCTCCTTGTGCATGTTCGTGTGGTATATTTTCGTGCCATCTGATCCACTACATCTACTCCATATTTTGTTTCATTGTAAAACTTTACCGTTTCTGGAGTTTTTTTAGCGGAATCAGACGCAACAACAACATCTGGATGGACGGAACTCAAAATGACAACATTTTTGTTGGGCTTTCCTTGATATACTGTAAGTGTAAAATTGTCTTCATTTCTAAACACTTTAGTGTTGTACAATTCCTCTTTCATGGATTTTATTTCTTTAGGCACTTCTCGCCTTATCTTGTTCAGTGTTCCCACGATGGTTGTTCCTTTGCTTTTTAGCTGTTTAGCTAATTTTACTGAAGTAAAATAATTATCGGTTGTAACATTGCGACCTTTTTTCAAAAACGGGTCCAATAACTTCATTACCACATGGTCAGCTAAACGGTCCTCAGCACGGCGTGTCATCTTTGCCTAGATAAGGGAAGCCATTTGCCAGATATTTGCTCTCCTTATCAACAGCTAGCCAATATTTGTGGCCATATTTATCTGGTTTGGAAGGCATGTACTGCGTGAATGGACACCTAGTTTTGCTTGGGAAAAGTTGCTCATCCACCGTTATGTATGGGCCAGGTTTGTAACACGCAATACAATTTTCAATAAACCTGTCCCACACAGTAGAAAATAGAGCAAACTTGTCCGTTTGCAGTCTCTCCGATCGAGTAGATTTCTCATCAAATCTGAGAAACCTCATAATTTCAACAAAGCGGTCTCTAGACATTGTCGCTTTGCAAAACGGTATTCCCCAGTCATTACACCAAATACTGCTAATCGAGTGACGGTTCGTGCCAGATATTCCACGAACATAGAATATCGCAATGAATGCATCTAGCTCCTCATCAGATAGAGTAAACTGTAAATTATTGTTCCTGCATGCTTCTGCAAGCGTACAGTTCTTTATATGTGTCAATATATATGAATCAAAAATTAGCATAAGATAAGAGCCTAGAGTAAACAAGCTATTTTGTTCAGCATTACACAGTAATACAAGCAGGTAAAACACAAGGAAAATGTGAAAAGTTGACATGTAAATTGAACTACATCTATATGAACATCAGGGTAAATAAGACAGAGTGAAAAAATTATGCACAAAACTTTATAGCAACATTTAGTGACAAAAGGACCTCAAAATATAGTAGGGAGTCAAAATGACTCCCTTCAGTAGTTCTTGGTAAATTTTGAAAAAAACGCGCAAATTTTTCACCAAAATTATTTATTCTCACAAAATCTTTTTTCACATCATATTTGAGGAAAAGTCACCGAGTTTCAAGCCGAAATTCTGAAAATGTAGTCACAGAAGAGAAATAAAAAACGAAAGGAGTCAAAATGACTCCATCAGTAGTTCTAGTGTTAAAGGCTCATTTAGGCATCAGATTTTCTTGTATGAGAAAATCAGTACATGTTTCGTCAGTGTTTCTTTATCAGAGTTTCATCAGAGTTTGTTTAGGGTGTTGGTTTTCATCATCAGTGATTCGTCCAAGTTTCTTCAGTTTCAGTTTCTCTATCTTTTCATATATAGCAGTTCATGAAAAACGTAACGTTAAAGATTTTGGATCAATATCGATTCACAAAAACCACAGACGTGTGAAGTCAACAGTTCCATTCACTATTTCAGGTATGAGTGCTATCCATGAAAAACAAGCACTCATACAAAAAATAGATCTGCGAACTTACAGAAAGATTCTGGGATTCAGAATTCAGTTGAAAAAATAAAAAATGCATACGAGAGTTATTTCTGTTCCAGGTATTATTGGGGTGTGTGTAACTTTGGGGCAAGGCATGCCTTGCATTCAATGTATAGGCAAATACTATGGGAAACCCACTTTCTCCAAATAGGAACATTTTTTCATGAGACCCTCCTGTACGTCTCTTCAAAGGGTATTGGGTTGTGTCTAAATTTTGTGCAGAACAGGCCTTCCATTCAATGCATAGGCTACCAGTATGGCAGTACCAAATGAAAAAAATGGGAACTTTGGTTTCATGTGGCAATCCAGTACATCGTCTGAAAGGGTTATTGGGGTGCGTGTAGTGTTGTGGCAAGGCGGGCCTTGCATTCACTTCATGGGCAAACTGTATGGGAGTCAAAAAAATAAGCATAATGGGAACTTTGGTTTCATCTGGCCATCCACTACGTTGGTTCAAAGGGTTATTGGGGTGCGTGTAAATTTGAGGCAAGGCAGGCCTTGCATTCAATGCATAGGAAAACACTATAGGAGACCCACTTTCTTATAATGGGAACATTTTTTCATAAGGCCCTCCTGTACATCTCTTCAAAGGGGTATGGTGGTGCATCCTAATTTTTGGCAGCCCAGCCACTCACTGCATAGGCAATAACAGTATAGGAATCCCACCGTTTAATAATGGGACCAACAAAGCATAGCCAGCTGATGGCCCTTTAACAATATTAATGCCACTTAATGCCCCTATAAAAATAGGCCTTGTGACTTTCAGAGTCCTTCCTTCATAAATGAAACAGGATGTGTCTGATGATGTGTGACACACCACATGGCCAGCTAAGATTGTTAACCCCTTCACGATTATGGCGATACCTCATTTATATAATTTTTTTATGTTTTGGTGCTTTTATCCCCTTCACCCCCAAGGGTGGTTTGCATGTTAATGACCGGGCCAATTTTTACAATTCTGGCCACTGTCTCTTTATGAGGCTATAACTCTGGAACGCTTCAACGGATCTTCGTGATTCTGAGATTGTTTTCTCGTGACATATTGTACTTCATGATAGTGGTAAAATTTCTTCTATATAATTTGAGGTTATTTTTTAAAAAAACGCAAATATGGAGAAAATTTTGAAAATTTTGCAATTTTCAAACTTTGAATTTTTATTTCCTTAAAACAGAGAAATTTGTCACACAAAATAGTTAATAAATAACATTTCCCACATGGCTACTTTACATCAGCACAATTTTGGAACCAAATTTTTTTTTGTTAGGAAATTATAAGGGTTAAAAGTTGACCAGTGATTTCTCATTTTTACAACGAAATTTACAAAGCCATTTTTTTTAGGGACCACCTCACATTTTAAGTCACTTTGAGGGGACTATATAGCAGAAAATACCCAAAAGTAACACCATTCTAAAAACTGCACCCCTCAAGGTACTCAAAACCACATTCAAAAATGTTATTAACCCTTCAGATGCTTCACAGGAACTGAAGCAACGTGGAAGGAAAAAAGAATATTTAACTTTTTAGCCACAAAATGATCTTTTACAAACTTTTTTTTATTTTCACAAGGGTAAAAGGAGAAAATGGACAGATAAAGTTGTTGTGCAATTTCTCCTGAGTACGCAATACCCCATATGTGGGGGGAAACCACTGTTTGGGTACACGGCAGAGCTCGTAAGGGAAGGAGCGCCGTTTGACTTTTTCAAAATAAAATTGGCTGGAATTGAGATTGGACGCCATGTTGCATTTGGAGAGCCCCTGATGCGCCAAAACAGTGGAAACCCCCACAAGTGACACCATTTTGGAAACTAGACCCCCTAAGGAACTTATCTAGATCTGTTGTGAGCACTTTGAATCCCCAAGTGTTTCACAAAATTTTATAATGCCTGGGTGTGAAAAAAAAAAAAACAATTTTCCACAAAAATTATTTTTTAGTCCCGAATTTTTGATTTTTCCCAAGGAAATTGGACCCCAAAAGTTGTTGTCCAATTTGTCCTGAGTACGCAGATACCCCATATGTGGGGGGGAACTGTTTGGGCGCACGGCAAGGCTTGGAAAGAAAGTAGTAACGTTTTGGAATGCAGACGTTGATAGGGGTCATGTTCCGTTGCAGTGCCCCAGATGAACCTAAACAGTGGAAACCCCCCACAAGTGACCCCATTTTGGAAACTAAACCCCCTAAGGAACTTATATAGATCTTTGGTGAGCACTTTGAACCCCCGAGTGCTTCACACAAGTTTATAATGCCCGGGCATGAAAATAAAAAATCATATTTTTTTCCCACAAAAATTATCTTTAAGTCACTAATTTTTTATTTTCCCAAGGGTAACAGGAGAAATTGGACCACAAAAGTTGTTGTCCAATTTGTCCTGAGTATGCTGATACCCCATATGTGGGGGGGACCACAGTTTGGGCGCACGGCAGAGCTCGCAATGGAAGGAGCACCATTTGACTTTTTCCAACCAAAATTGGCTGGAATTGAGATTGGACGCCATGTTGCATTTGGAGAGCCACTGATGTGCCTAAACAGTGGAAACCTCCCACAAGTGACCCCATTTGGGAAACTAGACCCCTAAGAAACTTATCTAGATCTATGATGAGCAATTTGAACCCCAAGTGCTTCACACAAGTTTATAACGTAAAGCCGTAAAATTAAAAAATCATATTTTTTCCACAAAAATGATCTTTTCACCACAATTTTTATTTTCCCAAGGGTAACAAGACTCCAAAGTTATTGTGCAATTTGTCCTGAGTACGCTGATACCCCATATGTGGGGGTAAACCACTGTTTGGGTGCATGGCAGAGTTTGGAAGGGAAGGAGCGCCGTTTGACTTTTTCAACGCAGAATTGGCTGGATGCCATGTCGTGTTTGCAGAGCCCCTGATCTGCCTAAACAGTGGAAACCCCCGACAAATGACTACATTTTGGAAGCTAGACCCCTCAAGTAACTTATCTAGATGTGTGGTGAGCACTTTGAACTCCGAAGTGCTTCACAGAAGTTTATAATGTACAGCCGTAAAATAAAAAATCATTTTTTTTTTACTAAAATGATTTTTTCGCCCCCAATATTTTATTTTCACAAGGGTAACAGAAGAAATTGGACCCCAAAAGTTGTTGTCCAATTGTCCTGAGTACGCTAATAGCCAATATGTGGGAGAAAACTACTGTATGGGCACACGTTGGGGCTCGGAAGGGAAGTAGTGACATTTTGGATTGCAGACTTTGATGGAATGGTCTGGGGGCGTCATGTCACATTTGGAGAGCCCCTGATGCGCCTAAACAGTGGAAACCCCCCACAAGTGACCCCATTTTGGAAAATAGACCCCACAAGTTACTTATCTAGATGTGTGGTGAGCACTTTAAACCCCAAAGTGCTTCACAGAAGTTTATAATGTACAGAAGTAAAAATAAAAAATCCTTGTTTTTTACAAAAATGATTTTTTTCGCCCCAATATTTTATTTTCACAATGGTAACAGGAAAAATTGGACCCCAAAAGTTGTTGTCCAATTTGTCCTGAGTACGCTGATGCCCAATATGTGGGAGAAAACTACTGTATGGGTACACGTTGGGGCTCGGAAGGGAAGTAGTGACGTTTTGGATTGCAGACTTTGATGGAATGGTCTGGGGGCATCATGTCGCATTTGGAGAGCCCCTGATGCGCCTAAACAGTGGAAACCTCCACAAGTGACCCCATTTTGGAAAATAGACCCACAAGGAACTTATCTAGATGTGTGGTGAGCGCTATGAAGCCCCAAGTGCTTCACAGAAGTTTATAACGTACAGCTGTAAAAACAAAAAAAAAATTTTTTTTACCAAAATGATATTTTCGCCCCCAGTTTTTTATTTTCCCAAGGGTAACAGAAGAAATAGGACAAATTACACAATAACTCTTAGGGTCCAGAGTATGCTGATACCCCATATGTGGGGGTAAACTACTGTTTTGGCGCATGGCAGAGCTCAGAAGTGAAGGAGCACCGTTTGACTTTTTCAATGCAGAATTGGCTGGAATTGAGATCAGACGCCATGTCACATTTGGAGAGCCCCTGATGTGCCTAAACAGCGGAAACACCACAATTTTAACTCCAACCCTAACCCCAACACCCCTAACCCTAGTCCCAACCCTAACCACAAACCTAACCCTAACACACCCCTAACCCTAATGCTAACCCATCCTAGCTTTAGCGCCAACCCTAACCCTAAGTTTAGCCGCAACACTAACCCTAATGGGAAAATGGAAATAAATACATTTTTTAAATTTTATTATTTTTCCCAAACTAAGGGGGTGATGAAGGGGGGTTTGATTTACTATTTATAGCGGGTTTTTATGATTGCCAGCTGTCACGCTAAATGACACTTTTTATTGTAAAAAATAGTTTTTGCATCACCACTAGGGTTGAGCATTCCGATACTGCAAATATCGGGTATCGGCCGATATTGGCTGTATCGGAATTCCGATTCCGAGTACCGATATTTTCGTCATATCGGATATCGGAATCGGAATGTCACTGTCACTGTCAGTGTCCATCGGTCGGGTCTGTCAGGAGTCAGCGGCACTTACCTGGCAGAAGATCTCCGGCGGTCACGGGCTGGACTGCTTCATGGCCGCCATCATCTTTCCCCGGCGGTCACATGCAGTTTCTCGCGATAACTGCAGTGACTGCTGGGTAATCCCAGCCGTAAAGCAGTCAGTCCGATGACGTCACCGCCGGGGAAGCAGGTAATCAGCTGTGCTGCGTCGAGATGACAGGCTCTGCCTGTCATTGCGATGTAGCAGAGCTGGATCGTCGTGGGACTGTCGTTACTATGGACTGCGTCGGACAGGTGGTAAACTGTTGGTTTTTTTTTTTTTTTTTTTACAGGAGATCGATGGCGTCGCAGGAATGAGAGAGTAATAAAAGAAATGAAAACTGTGTTGTCTCTTTTATTTCATTAAAAGACTTTTTTCTTGCTGTGTTTTTTTTTTAAACATTTAAAAACTTTGGGATTAATAATGGATCGGTGTCTTATTGACGCCTCTCCATTATTAACCGGGCTTATTGTCACCGTGCAATCAACGGTGACATTAACCCCTTATTACCCCGCTTGCCACCGCTACAGGGCAAGTGGGAAGAGCCGGGTAAAGTGCCACAATTGGCACATCTTTTGATGCGCCAAATGTGGGGCTGCTGTAGCCTGGTATTATCAGGCTGTTGAGGGCCAAAATCCATGGGCCTTGACAGTCTTTTAATACCAGGCCGCAGCAGTCTGCATTTTACTTGGCTGGTTAACAAAAATAGGGGGGATCCCCACGCCGTTTTTTTTTCGAGGGGATCCCCTATTTTTGTTAACCAGCCAAGCTAAGCAGACTGCTGTGGCCTGGTATTATCAGGCTGGCAAGGTCCATGGATCTTGGCTCCTTAACAGCCTGAAAATCCAGGCCTCAGCGGTCTGCTTCATCTGGCTGGTTAACAAAAATAGGGGGGACCCCACGCCAATTTTTTTCGAGGGGATCCCATATTTTTGTTAACCAGTTCCCTCTGACGTCACTGATTGTGTCCCTGGCTGACCTGAAGTGAAAGTGGAAAGCAATCAATTCAGCTTTCCACTTCCTCTCCTGTCAGCCAGGAGAGGAATTCATTCATTTGGGGGTTTACTGTGAGGCTGCAGCATTAGCTGCGGTCCCTGCAGTAAACATTAACCCTTTCTGAAGGATTACACCGTGGGACCTGACTGTGCATGGGATAGGTAAGAATAATTTTGCTTTATTATTTTATTTTTATTACAGGAAATGGTTTTAGCAGGTAAATAAAATATGGTCAAAAACTGTGTGATTATTTCATTAAACTTCTTTTTTATTAAAGTGTGTGTGTTTGATTTTTCTTTCATACAATAGTCTTAATAATTGATAGTTGTCTAATTGACAGCTCTCAATTATTAACCTGGCTTAAAGTGACCTTTCAATTGCAAGGTCATTTTAAACCCTTATTAACCCATTCGCCACTGCTACAGGGCAATGGGAATAGACGGGCAAAGTGCCAGAAAGGGCAAATCTAATTAGAGATTTGCCCTTTCTGGGGTGTCTGGGGGCAGATGTTAGTAGCCGGGGGGGGCAAAAAAAATGGTCCCTCTCTGGGCTATTATTATCTGCCCCCACTCACTGGCTTTGTGTGTCTGGTTGCGAAAATAGGGCGGGAGCCCACACATTTTTTTCCAGCAATTTTACACCTCATATATATATATACATGTCATTGAATTTGTGACACATATATATATATATATTTATATTTATAGTTCATACACTTCTACATAGTATAATAGCCGCTAATTCAATTGCCGGCTTTTGTGAAAATGCAGAACCCAACATGAAATGACAATTTGTTTACATAGAGTTAACCATGTCTTTTCATGTAGTTTGATATCTGATTTGCACAAACAATTACATGAGTGTAAGTGTGCAAAATTTCACACCTGTAGGGGTTAATTAAAGGTGTAAATTCGTAGCAAAAAAGTCCGTTTTTTTTTACAACGAATTTACACCTTTAATTAACCCCTACAGGTGTGAAATTTTGCACACTTACACTCATGTAATTGTTTGTGCAAATCAGATATCAAACTACATGAAAAGACATGGTTAACTCTATGTAAACCAAGTGTCATTTCATGTCGGGTGCTTCTGTCTTTTCACAAAAGCCGACTTTACCCGGCAATTGAATCAGAGGCTATTTTACTATGTAGAAGTGTATAAACTATAAATATATGTATATATTATATATATATGTCACAATGACATGTATATATATATATGTATTCTATGTGTGTATATTTAGTGTTTACAAGGCAAGAAGGGGGTTTTTTTTAATTCCGATATTTTGTTCCATAGACTTACATTGGATTTCCGGTATCGGTATCTGGTATCGCCGATATTTTAATGGTATACTTTTGGATATCGGAAAGTATCGCTCAATACTAATCACCACATTTTGAGAGCTATAATTTTTGCATATTTTGGCCCACAGAGTCATGTGAGGTCTTGTTTTGTGCGGTACGAGTTGACGTCTTTATTGGTACCATTGGTGACATTTTTTTATCGCTTTTTATTTCGATTTTTGGGAGGTTAGAATGAACAAAAATCAGCAATTCATGAATTTCTTTTGGGGGAGGCGTTTATACCGTTCCGCATGTGGTAAAATTGATAAAGCAGTTTTATTCTTCGGGTCAGTACGATTATGGCGATACCTCATTTATATCATTTTTTTATGTTTTGGTGCTTTTATCCACTTCACCCCCAAGGGTGGTTTGCACGTTAATGAGGGGGCCAATTTTTACAATTCTGACCCCTGTCTCTTTATGAGATTATAACTCTGGAACGCTTCAACGGATCTTCGCGATTCTGAGACTGTTTTCTCGTGACATATTGTACTTCACGTTAGAAGTATAATTTCTTCGATATAACTTGCGTTTATTTTTGAAAAAAAACACAAATATGGCGAAAATTTTGAAAATTTTGCAATTTTCAAACTTTGAATTTTTTTTCCCTTAAAACAGAGAAATATGTCACACAAAATAGTTAAGAAATAACATTTCCCACATGTCTACTTTACATCAGCACAATTTTGGAACCAAAATTTTTTTTTTGTTAGGAAATTATAAGGGTTAAAAGTTGATCAGTGATTTCTCATTTTTACAACAAAATTTACAAAGCCATTTTTTTAGGGACCACCTCACATTTGAAGTCACTTTGAAGGGTCTATATAGCAGAAAATACCAAAAAGTGACACCATTCTAAAAACTACACCCCTCAAGGTACTCAAAACCACATTCAAGAAGTTTAATAACCCTTCAGGTGCTTCACAGGAGCTGAAGCAACGTGGAAGGAAAAAAATAATATTTAACTTTTTAGCCACAAAAAATGATCTTTTACAAACTTTTTTGTATTTTGACAAGGGTAAAAGGAGAAAATGGGCAGATAAAGTTGTTGTGCAATTTCTCCTGAGTACGCCAATACCGTATATGTGGGGGAAAACCACTGTTTGGGCACACGGCAGAGCTCGTAAGGGAAGGAGCGCTGTTTGACTTTTTCAAACTAAAATTGGCTGGAGTTGAGATTGGACGCCTTGTCTTGTTTGGAGAGCCCCTGATGCGCCTAAACAGTGGAAACCCCCCACAAGTGACACCATTTTGGAAACTAGACCCCCTAAGGAACTTATCTAGATCTGTTGTGAGCACTTTGAACCCAAAGTGTTTCACAAAAGTTTATAATGCCTGGGTGTGAAAAAAAAAAAACAATTTTCCACAAAAATGATTTTTTAGTCCCAAATTTTTGATTTTTCCCAAGGAAATTGGACCCCAAAAGTTGTTGTCCAATTTGTCCTGAGTACGCTGAAACCCCATATGTGGGGGGGGAAACTGTTTGGGCGCACGGCAGGGCTTGGGAAGGAAGCAGTAACGTTTTGGAATGCAAACATTGAAGGGGTCATGTTCTGTTTGTAGTGCCCCAGATGAGCCTAAACAGTGGAAACCCCCCACAAGTGACCCCATTTTGTGAGCTAGACCCCCTAAGGAACTTATCTAGATCTTTGGTGAGCACTTTGAACCCCAAGTGCTTCACACAAGTTTATAATGCCGGGGCATGAAAATAAAAAATCCTATTTTTTTTCCCACAAAAATGATCTCTTAGTCACTAATTTTTTATTTTCCCATAGGTAACAGGAGAAATTGGACTTCAAAAGTTGTTGTCCAATTTGTCCTGAGTACGCTGATACCCCATATGTGGGGGGGAACCACTGTTTGGGCGCATGGCAGAGCTCGGAATGGAAGGAGCACCATTTGACTTTTTCCAACCAAAATTGGCTGGAATTGAGATTGGACGCCATGTTGCATTTGGAGAGTCCCTGATGTGCCTAAACAGTGGAAACCCCCCACAAGTGACCCCATTTGGGAAACTAGACCCCCTAAGGAACTTATCTAGATCTTTGGTGAGCAATTTGAACCCCCAAGTGCTTCACACAAGTTTATAACGTAGAGCCGTAAAATTAAAAAATCATATTTTTTCCACAAAATTGATCTTTTCACCCCAATTTTTATTTTCCCAAGGGTAACAAGACTCCAAAAGTTATTGTGCAATTTGTCCTGAGTACGCTGATACCCCATATGTGGGGGTAAAACCACTGTTTGGGTGCATGGCAGAGTTTGGAAGGGAAGGAGCGCCGTTTGACTTTTTCAACGCAGAATTGGCTGGATGCCATGTCGTGTTTGGAGAGCTCCTGATCTGCCTAAACAGTGGAAATCCCCCAAAATGACACCATTTTGGAAACTAGACCCCTCAAGGAACTTATCTAGATGTGTGGTGAGCACTTTGAACCCCAAAGTGCTTCACAGAAGTTTATAACGTACAGCCGTAAAAATAAAAAAATCATTTTTTTTTTTTACAAAAATGATTTTTTGCCCCCAATATTTTATTTTCACAAGGGTAACAGGAGAAATTGGACCCCAAAAGTTGTTATCCAATTTGTCCTGAGTACGCTGATAACCAATATGTGGGAGTAAACTAATGTATGCGCACGTCGGGGCTCGGAAGGGAAGTAGTGACGTTTTGGATTGCAGACTTTGATGGAATGGTCTGGGGGCGTCATGTGGCATTTGGAGAGCCCCTGATGTGCCTAAACAGTGGAAACCCCCCACAAGTGACCCCATTTTGGAAAATAGACCCCACAAGGAACTTATCTAGATGTGTGGTGAGCACTTTGAACCCCGAAGTGCTTCCCAGAAGTTTATAACGTACAGCCGTAAAAATAAAAAATCCTTTTTTTTTTTTACAAACATGATTTTTTCGCCCCCAATATTTTATTTTCACAAGGGTAACAGGAGAAATTGGACCCCAAAATTTGTTGTCCAATTTGTCCTGAGTACGCTGATACCCAATATGTGGGAGAAAACTACTGTATGGGTGCACGTCTGTGCTCGGAAGGGAAGTAGTGACGTTTTGGATTGCAGACTTTGATGGAATGGTCTAGGGGCGTCATCTTGCATTTGGAGAGCCCCTGATGCGCCTAAACAGTGGAAACCCCCCACAAGTGACCCCATTTTGGAAAATAGACCCCACAAGGAACTTATCTAGAAGTATGTTGAGCACTTTGAACCCCGTAGTGCTTCACAGAAGTTTATAACGTACAGTTGTAAAAATAAAAAATCTTTTTTTTTTTACAAAAATGATTTTTTCGCCCCCAATATTTTATTTTCACAAGGGTAACAGAAGAAATTGGACCCCAAAATTTGTTGTCCAATTTGTCCTGAGTACGCTGATACCCAACATGTGTGAGAAAACGACTGTAAGGGTGCACGTCTGGGCTCGGAAGGGAAGTAGTGACGTTTTGGATTGCAGACTTTGATGGAATGGTCTGGGGGCGTCATGTCGCATTTGGAGAGCCCCTGATGCGCCTAAACAGTGGAAACCCCCCACAAGTGACCCCATTTTGGAAAATAGACCCCACAAGGAACTTATCTAGAAGTGTGGTGAGCGCTATGAAGCCCCAAGTGCTTCACAGAAAATTTATAACATACAGCCGTAAAAACAAAAAAATAATTTTTTTTTATAAAAATGATTTTGTCGCCCCCAGTTTTTTTTTTCCCAAGGGTAACAGAAGAAATAGGACAAATTGCACAATAACTCTTGTGGTCCAGAGTACGCTGATACCCCATATGCGGGGGTAAACTACTGTTTGGGCGCATGGCAGAGCTCAGAAGTGAAGGAGCACCGTTTGACTTTTTCAACGCAGAATTGGCTGGAATTGAGATCAGACGCCATGTCACATTTGTAGAGCCCCTGATGTGCCTAAACAGCAGAAACCCCCCAATTCTAACTCCAACCCTAACCCCAACACACCCCTAACCCTAGTCCCAACCCTAACCACAAACCTAACCCTAACACACCCCTAACCCTAATCCCAACCATAACCCTAATACTAACTTGAGCGCCAACCCTAACCCTAACTTTAGCGGCAACCCTAACCCTAATGGGAAAATGGAAATAAATACATTTTTTTTATTTTATTATTTTTCCCTAACTAAGGGGGTGATAAAGGGGGTTTGATTTACTATTTATAGTGTTTTTTTGTGATTGGCAGCTGTCACGCTAAAAGACGCTTTTTATTGCAAAAAGTAGTTTTTTGCTTTACCACATTTTAAGAGCTATAATTTTTGCATATTTTGGCCCACAGAGTCATGTGAGGTCTATTTTTTGCTGGACGAGGTGACGTTTTTATTGGTACCATTTTTGAGCACGTGACATTTTTTGATCGCTTTTTATTTCGATTTTTGGGAGGTTAGAATGAACAAAAATCAGCAATTCATGAATTTCTTTTGGGGGAGGCGTTTATACCGTTCCGCGTGTGGTAAAATTGATAAAGCAGTTTTATTCTTCGGGTCAGTACGATTATGGCGATACCTCATTTATATAATTTTTTTATGTTTTGGCGCTTTTATAGAATAAAAACAATTTTATATAAAAAATCATTATTTTTGCATCGCTTTATTCTGCGAGCTATAACTTTTTTATTTTTTCGCTGATGATGCTGTATAACGGTTCATTTTTTGTGGGACAAGATGTCGTTTTCAGCGGTACCATGTTTATTTATATCGGTCTTTTTGATCGCGTGTTATTCCACTTTTTGTTTGGCGGTATGATGATAAAACATTGATTTTTTGCTTAGTTTTTTTTTTTAAGAGGTTCACTAAAGAGGTTAACTAGTGGGACAGTTTTATAGGGGGGGTCGTTACGGACACGGCAATACCAAATATGTGTACTATTATTGTTTTGTTTTTTTTTATTTACAGGAAGAAATGAATTTATTGGGGAATATTTTTTTTTTTTTTATGATTTTTTTTACCACTTTTTATTTTTATTTCTTTTACTTTTTTACTTTGTCCCAGGGTGGGACATCACAGAATTTTAGCAGATCACTGGTGTGACAGTGTGCACAGCACTTGTCACACCAGCGATCGCTCTGGCATCGCTGCAGGCTTCCTCAGCGCCTGCTCTCAGCAGGCGTTGAGGAAGCCGCCTCACTGCAGGACCCCGGCGCCATCTTGGATCCGGGGACCTGGAGGGAGGACGGACCCTCGGAACAGCGTGACACATCGCGCTGCTCTGAGGGTCACAGGGGAGCGCGCAGGGAGCCCCAACCCTGCGCGATCCTCCCCTGTGCCTCGGGTACACCGCGATCATGTTTGATCGCGGTGTGCCAGGGGTTTATGTGCCGGGAGCAGTCCGTGACCGCTCCTGACACATAGTGCTGGGTGTCAGCTGTGATATACAGCTGACACCCGGCCGCGATCAGCTACGCTCCCCCGGGAGCGCAACTGATCGCCCATGACATACTATTCCTCCATGTTAATTAGGTCCAGGGTCACATGGACAGAATAGTACGTCTGATGGCAGAGAGGGGTTAAAGAATAAAATCAATTTTATATAAAAAATTATTATTTTTGCATCGCTTTATTCTGCGAGCTATAACTTTTTTATTTTTTCACTGATGATGCTGTTTTGCTCGTTTTTTGTGGGACAAGATGACGTTTTCAGCGGTACCATGTTTATTTATATCGGTCTTTTTGATCGCGTGTTATTCCACTTTTTGTTCGGCGGTATAATGATAAAGCATTGATTTTTTGCTTTGTTTTTTTTTTTTAAGGGGTTCACTAAAGGGGTTAACTAGTGGGACAGTTTTATAGGGGGGTTGTTACGGACGCGGCGATACCAAATATGTGTACTTTTATTGTTTTGGTTTTTTTATTTACAGGAATAAATGAATTTATTGGGGAATATTTTTTATTTTTTTTTATTTTTTTTTACACTTTTTATTTTTATTTTTTTAACTTTTATACTTAGTCCCAAGGTGGGACATCACTGTGTAGGGTGAGATCGCTGGTGTGACAGTGTGCACAGCACTCTGTCATACCAGCGATCGCTCTCGCAGTGCTGCAGGCTACTCAGTGCCTGCTCTCAGCAGGCACTGAGGAATCCGCCTCCCTGCAGGACCCGCGGCCATCTTGGATCCGGGTCCTTGGAGGAAGGAGAGTCCCTTGTAACAGCGTGACACATTGCGCTGTTCTGAGGGTCTCAGGGGAGCGTGCAGGGAGCTCTCTCCCTGCGCGATGCTCCCCTGTGCCCCTGGTACACTGCGAGGGTGTGCCAGGGGTTAATGTGCCGGGAGCGGTCCGTTACCGCTCCTGACACACAGTCCCGGGTGTCAGCTGTGATAATCAGCTGACACCCGGTGGCAATTAGCTGCTGATCGCCCTGGACGTAATATTCCGTCCATGGGAATGAGGTCCAGGGTCACATGGACGGAATATAAACGTCCGATGGAATAAAGGGGTTAAATGTTAAAATGCCATTTTCCTGTGAATGCATTAGTATTGGTTGAAAGCAATGCTAAAGTTGAAAAACACATCAAAAATGCTAATTGTGTACATAGCCCCCAAGTGAGTGGAGGTACATTTTTATTTAGAGTTATTTATTTTGCTTTACATACATATCAGTATCCTGGAAAGGGTGTTCCTTAACATATTTCCCAGGAAAATCCATTTTGGTTTTGTTTTTGTATGTTTTAGTATGCGCCTGTAAAAGTGGCGTAACACTCTGACAACATTGTTCACAGCAGTGACCTAGGAGTCAGAAATGATTCCAGGGGTCTTCCCCATGATGTTCCCATGTAATTTGTGCACTGTTCCCATAGATTTCTGATGTTTTGATACCCTAAAAAGACCTCCAGGGGGAGTTGCGGCAAAAAAGCTGGGGTTTCCCACATTTGGTACGTTTCTTGAGTCGAGCACCCGAGGATTCCAATTTGCTCGACCAGAGCAACTAGCACCCAAGCATTTTAGTGCTCGTTCATCACTAGTGTTGAGCATTCCGATACTGCAAATATCAGGTATCGGCCGATATTCGCTGTATCGGAATTCCGATTCTGAGATCCGATACTTTTTGCATATCAGATACCGGAATCGGACGTTGGCAGTAAAGTATATGGGGAGTTCCTGTGTCACAGAAGGAAGTACGTGACACAGGAACTTCCCGAAAGTGTCACTGTCAGTGTCGGTCGGGTCTGTCAGGAGTCAGGACTCAGCATTTACCTTACAGAAGATCCCCGTTGGTCACGTCATGGATGACCGGCCATTACCCTCTCCCTGGCGGTAACGTGCAGCTTCTCGCGATAACTGCACGTGACTGCCAGTTGCTGGGTAATCTCGGCAAGCTGTACTCTCGCGACAGCTGGCCGTAAAGCAGTCAGGATGATGTCACCGCTGGGAATCTCCTCCGGTAAGCTGCTCTGCTGTGTCTGGATGTCAGGCTGAGCCTGGCATCCAGATGTAGCAGAGCTGGACTCGTCGTGGGACACTCGTTATCTTGGACTACGTCGGACAGGGAGTATTTGTGTTGGTTTGTTATTTTTGTTTTTTTACAGGAGATCGATGGCGTCGCAGGATGAGAGTGCAATAAAAAATAATAAAAACTGTGTTGTGTATTATTTCATTAAAAGACTTTATTCTGGCTGTGTCTTTTTGTAAACATTTACAACCTTTATGATTAATAATGGATCGGTGTCTTATTGATGCCTCTCCATTATTAACCGGGCTTATTGTCACCGTTCAATCAAAGGTGACATTAACCCCTTATTATCCCACTTGCCACCGCTACAGTGCAAGTGGGAAGAGCCGAGTAAAGTGCCACAATTGGCGCATCTTTGGATGCGCCAATTGTGGGGCTGCTGCAGTCTGGTATTTTTAGGCTGTTGAAGGCCAAAATCCATGGGCCTTGACAGTCTTTTAATACCAGGCCGCAGCAGTCTGCTTTTTACTTGGCTGGTTAACAAAAATAGGGGGACCCCATGCCATTTTTTTTTCGAGGGGATCCCCTATTTTTGTTAACCAACCAAGATAAGCAGACTGTTGTGGCCTGGTATTATCAGGCTTGCAAGGTTCATGGATATTGGATCCTTACCAGCCTGAAATACCAGGCCTCAGTAGTCTGCTTCATCTGGCTGGTTAACAAAAATAGGGGGACCCCCACGCCATTTTTTTTTCGAGGGGATCCCCTATTTTTATTAACCAACCAAGATAAGCAGACTGCTGTGGCCTGGTATTATCAGGCTTGCAAGGTTCATGGATCTTGGATCCTTAACAGCCTTAAATACCAGGCCTCAGTAGTCTGCTTCATCTGGCTGGTTAACAAAAATAGGGGGACCCCACGCCATTTTTTTTTTCGAGGAGATCCCCTATTTTTGTTAATCAGTTCAGTTCAGGTCAGCCGGGATTCCCCTCTGACGTCACTGATGCTGTGCGGTGTCCCCGGCTGACCTGAACTGATTAGCCTGGGAAGCAATCAATTACGCTTTCCAGCTAATCACTTCCTCTCCTGTCAGCCGGGAGAGGAGCTCATTCATTCGGGGGTTTACTGCGAGGGTGGCAGCATTAGCTGCGGTCCCTGCAGTAAACGTTAACCCTTTCAGAAGGATTACATCGGGGGACCTGACTGAACACCGGATAGGTAAGAATAATGTTGCTTTATTATTTTATTTTTATTACAGGTGAACAAGGGCTTCGAATGGATTTACCTGGAAAATAAATATTTTCAAAAACTGTTTCATTATTTCATTAAAATGATTTTTAATTAAAGTGTGTTCTTTATTTTTATTTCATACAATAGGATTAATAATTGATAGTTGTCTAATTGACAGCTCTCAATTATTAACCTGACTTAAAGTCACCTTTCAATAGTAAGGTGGCTTTAACCCATTATTAACCCATTCGCCACCCCTACAGGGCAATGGGAATAGACGGGCTAAGTGCCAGAAAGGGCGAATCTAATTATATATTGCCTTTTCTGGGGTGGCTGGGGGCAGATGTTAGTAGCCAAGGGGGGCACTAAATAATTGCACCCTCCCTAGGCTATTATTATCTGCCCCCACTCGCTGGCTTTGTCTGGTTGAGAAAATAGCGCGGAAGCCCACACATTTTTTTTCAACAATTTTACACCTCATATATATATATATATATATATATATATATATACATGTCATTGTGACACATATTATATATTTATAGTATATACACTTCTACATAGTATAATAGCCGCTAATTCAATTGCCGGCTTTTGTGAAATTACAGACCCGACATGAAATGACACATGGTTTACATACAGTTAACCATGTCATTTCATGAAGTTTGATATATGGTTTTCACTAACAATTACATGAGTGTATGTGTGCAAAACTTCACACATGTACGGGTTAATTAAAGGTGTAAATTCGTTGAAAAAAAATGCGTGGGCACCGGCACTATTTTCTCAACCAGACAGACAAAGCCAGCGAGTGGGGGCAGATAATAATAGCCCAGAGAGGGACCATTATTTTTGCCCCCCCTGGCTACTAACATCTGCCCCCAGCCACCCAGAAAAGGCAAATGTATAATTAGATTTGCCCTTTCTGGCACTTAGCCCATCTATTCCCATTGCCCTGTAGCAGTGGCGAATAGGTTAATAATGGGTTAAAGCCACCTTGCTATTGCAAGGTGACTTTAAGCCAGGTTAATAATTGAGAGCTGTCTATAAGACAACTATCAATTATTAATCCTATTGTATGAAATAAAAATAAAACACACACTTTAATTAAAAATCATTTTAATGAAATAATGAAACAGTTTTTGACCATATTTTATTTTCCAGGTAAATCCATTCGAAGCCCTTGTTCACCTGTAATAAAAATAAAATAATAAAGCAACATTATTCTTACCTATCCGGTGTTCAGTCAGGTCCCACGATGTAATCATTCTGAAAGGGTTAATGTTTACTGCAGGGTCCGCAGATAATGCTGCCACCCTCTCAGTAACCCCCGAATGAATGAGTTCCTCTCCCAGCTGACAGGAGAGGAAGTGATTAGTGTGGAAAGCTTATTTGATTGCTTCCAACTTTCACTTCAGGTCACAGCATCAGTGACGTCAGAGGGAATCCCGTCTGACCTGAAGTGAAAGTGGGAAGCAATCAATGAAGCTTACCACAGTAATCAGTTTCTCTCCTGTCGCCGGGAGAGGAACTCATTCATTCGGGAGCTTACAGCTGAGCAGGCAGCATTATCTGCACTGCTTGGCTGTAAGGCAGTTAACCCATTGTGAAGGATTACAACGTGGGACCTGACAGAGCGGCGGATAGTTAAGAATAATGTTGTTTTATTATTTTTTCTTTATTTCAGGAGACCAAGGGCTTCGCAGGGATTACCAGTTAAATAAACGATGGTCAAAAAAATGTGTGTTTATTTCATTAAAATTATTTACTCTTCATGTGTGTGTTTTTTTTATTTCCTTCAATAGGTTTAATAATTGAGAGTTGTCAAATTGACAACTCTCAATTATTAACCTGGCTTAAAGTCACCTTTCAATAGCAAGGTAGCTTTAACCCATTATTAACCCATTCGCCACCGCTACAGGGCAATGGGAATAAACAGGCAAAGTGCCAGAAAGGGCGCATCTAATTATAGATTTGCCTTTTCTGGGGTGGCTGGGGGCAGATGTTAGTAGCCAGGGGGGGCACAAAATAAATGCACCCTCCCTCGGCTATTATTATCTGCCCACACTCGCTGGCTTTGTCTGTCTGGTTTAGAAAATAGCGCGGGAGCCCACACATTTTTTTTCAATGAATTTACACCTTTAATTAACCCCTACATGTGTGAAATTTTGCACACATACACTCATGTAATTGTTAGTGAAAACCATATATCAAACTACATGAAATGACATGGTTAACTGTATGTAAACTATGTGTCATTTCATGTCGGGTGGTTCTGTAATTTCACAAAAGCTGGCAATTGAATCAGCGGCTATTTTACTATGTAGAAGTGTATGAACTATAAATATATGTATATATATATATATGTCACAATGACATGTGTATATATATATGTATTCTATGTGTGTATATCTAGTGTTTACAAGGAAAGAAAGGGTTTATTTTAATTCCGATATTTCTGTCCCATTGACTTGCATTGGTTTCCGGTATCGGAATCGGCGATACCCGATACTTTTTGGGTATCTGTCCGATCCAATCCCATCCGATACTTCTTGATATCGGGAAGTATCGCTAAACACTACTCATCACTAATTATTACCTTAGTCCTCTATAAAATGTCACAAGGAGAACTCACATTTCTCCAGTAATATGAGAAAATTGTCGAGTGTCTCCTATTTGACTCAACTCAGGCACAGGACACAATCTTCGAGTCAGAGAATGTCCGGAGACTATTGGAGCGACATTTTATTTGCCTTGTCTCTGCCACACCCACCCAGAACCTTCCCCAAAAAGGATGCCAGGTTTGTATAAAGCATGGTAAAAGAAGTGATTCCCAATATTATTGACCCATGTGCCAATCCCAACCAGGCCTTTGTGTCACCCCCTGTTTTGAAATCTACAACACACTTCCCATTATTAAACTTACGTGAATAAGACCAAATTGTGTGATAGCGTTTTGTTTTTTTTAAACAATTTATATTGTTTAGTTTAGTGGGCCCCAGTACAGAGGAATTTTTAGTGGACTAGTAATAAAAAATAATATTTTTGTCAGTAAAACACATTTTGCGCCATTTCACAATTAATTACAGGATTTGATCACTCACATACCAAACTATTTTTCAAATTCTCATACACATGCCCATGTCTGTGTAATCCAGAAGGTGGATCTCACAAATGTTCTTGAAATGTCATGTCCTCTGACAATTAATTCCAGTACTTGATTACTCACATAAACATTTTTGACTATTCATCTTAGTTTGCCTGTTTTTACAACTATGTCTTGCTACACAAAACTGTTTTCATTTATATTACTTACGGTATATATTACTTATATTGGTGATACAGGTATGATATGTCATGACTCCTGCACTCAGTGAATGATTGCTATGCTTTTCTTAGGAAACTGTCTTGCTGAGAGGTCTGGATCTTGATTGACAGCTCAACTGTCCAATCTGTGACTGGGAGGTCCGGGACTTTTTTACAGGTGTTCAGTGTTCTGGTCATTGCCCAGCTACTTATCTGAGCTGCTTGCCCCTGATCCCTGTCAGACGTAGTTTGTGCTTCTTGGTGAATGTTAGCCTGATTCTGTTGCTCTGAGTTCTGATCTTCTGCTGCCTGAGCCTTTGGACAGTGTTTTAACTATCCCCTTGTGTTAGGGTCTGCGGAACGCACCTAATAGATATAGTACAGAGGTGCTTTGCAGTCCGGGGTCCACCGTGCAGGCGAAGCCCGCTGCTAGTAAGATGGCGAAAGTAGCGAACTCTGTTATCCCACAGAGTCGCTAAAATAAACGCCATAGCGCGCTGTGACAGTTAGTGCGAACTCTGTTAATCTTCAGAGCCGCTAATGGGAATGCCACAGCGCTATATGGCGATAAGTACGAACTCACTTAACTTCAGTGAGCCGCAAAGTAAAATGCTAGGGCGCTGAACCAGCTTTATAAAGCGAACCCTGTTGCGTCAAAGAGCCGCTGAGAAAAAGACTGTGTCCTGTTAACACGACAGGGATACACAGATAACTGCTGTGCGGATAGCAGTCCATGATCATGAAAACAGCAACGCAATCAAGCAATCTCCTCACCGGAGAAGCCGGTATTCTAGGGGCTTATTTCAGCCAAGCCCTAACCATATGCGTGCATGATCACACTGGCGCAAAGCACATAATGCTATTGATACTAGCTCATGGCGGCCCAGCCATGCCACCCTTTTATAGTAACAGCTACAGGACCTGCCAGAAACAAGGACCAATGAAACTGTTCCAGAACACCAGTAGTCACAGGACCTTCCTGGCGGACCAATAGGAGCTGCTGCAGTACCTGAGCATGTGACCCCTGATCTCCAATGAGAGATCTCACCCTAGGCATGCTCAGAAGGGGAAAACAAGGACTTTGTCCTAAAAACGTCTGCTCGCCGCTAACCAGTACTGGCCACAATAGCAGAGCCTGGAGAGGCAGCAGTAATCCTCTGCACACTGTTAGACTGGGCGAGACGCTGGGACCAACGTCTACGCTGAGCAGAGTCCACTGCGGCCGGAGACGGATGGGAGACCACAGCTGGGATGGCTTGAGATTCCCCTTGTGCAGAAGCGGGAACTCGACACCTTGTCTTGTCCTTTGGGTTTTGATCCGCTATCTTGTTATTGACCTTGGACTGTGACCTGACTTATGCCTTTGTCTTTTCCCTTGGCTATCTACATACTCTCTTGGTATTGACCCCGGAACTTCTGACTCTTCTGCTTCATGGTCTGTCTGTGCAATAAAAAAAAACTAGTGCAATAAAATTTGAGGTGTGTTCCTCAGAACGTACAAAAAAGATTCATAAAAGGGACATTGAAATAAATGCAAATTGTAAATTTTCATACTCGTGTTGCATCAGCTTCATAAAAAATGGTGGTAACAAACTACTCAATATCTCCCTAGATAAATACATTAGAGGGTATGATTTACAAAAAAATACATTTATGGGGGATTAATGTTGCTCTTAAACCACATATGCTCTGCAAATATGACAATCTATTCTAAATCGAGCTAAATTTGTTTTCTAAAATTCACATTGTGCCCCATCTGTTATGAGCCCTGCCCAGGGGCGTAACTAGGAACGGCAGGGCCCCACAGCAAACTTCACAATGGGGCCCCCCCCGCCTCCGGCCGCCATTTTAAAAAATATATATATTTTTTAAAAAATCACTAATCGCAAACGGCGAATGGATTGAATAATCCAGTCGCCATTTGCAAATTTTTAGCCGCTTTGGCGACCATTTTGGTCGCCATCTGCAGCACTGTAAAGAGGCCTGCTTTTTTCGGGGCCCCATTAGGGGCCTGCTGTTTCCTGGGACCCTAGGACCCTGATGAGGCCTGCTGTTTCCTGGGGCCTGCAGTTTCCTGGGGCCCAAGGCCTCTAATGGGGCCTGCAGTTTTCTTTGGAGCTAGGCCCCTAATGGGGCATGCTGCTTTCTTTGGACCCAGGCCCCTAATGGGGCCTGCTGCTTCCTTTGGACCTAGGCCCCTAATGGGGCCTGCTGTTTCCTAGGGCCCCATTAGGGGCCTGCTGCTTCCTGGGGCCTCTAATATGGGCCCGCTGTGTCCTGCTCCCCCCCCCGCACCCATGCGATTTGCACACTTAGTCATGTACCCACGAGCTGCTCTCCCTAATGCTCTCAATGTTCAGTGAAAAACTGAGAGAAGTAGGAAGAGAAGCTCGTTGTCACAGGACCATAAGTATAAAAATCGCATATGAGTGAAGTGTCCATGAGATGACTGCTGGAACCTGCAGAGCTGAATCCTGACATTGCAGCTTCTGAATTCTCACAACGAATGCACTGCACACTTTTAGGATTCTCCATTACCGTGGCAAGAGTACACGGTCATGTCAGCATAAGCATGTGATTTATATACTTCTGGCCACATTCCGACTAGACGTGCCCAGCCTCGCTCCGTTCATTTTCATTGAGTGAGACCACACGTCTAGTCAGCATGTGACCGCTTGTATGTAAATTACAGGCACGAGAGAATCCTAACAGCGTGCAGAGCGCACTGTGAGAATTCTGAAATTGACTAATTCTCATGTTTTTATTTATGTTAGGAGCATTAAAGGGGCTGTCCAGGTTTGTGCTGAGTCTGCAGTCATTCTATGTGACACAGACCTGGAGAACCCCTTTAATGCTCCTAACAAATAAAGACATGAGAATTAGTCAATTTCACAAATAATATTTACATCCAGGTACCTTATAGATGACGCTGTCTCTGGAGTCGTTCTCCTTTTCTTCATCTTGTCCAGATCCCATGATGAGTTTTCTCATCCACAGTCGTCTCTGCAGATTTCCATCTTCTCCGCTCTTCTGCACCAACTCTCCACACGATGACCTTAAAGACAGAAGAGTCATTATAATGCCCCTAAATAAAAATATCTGCAATATACTGTCACCTCACACTATTCCCCTCCCTCCTCACACTGTCTCCTCTCACATCCCCCCTGTTCAGCATACTGTCTCCTCATATATTTACCCCCTCACTCTCTATACTGTCTGCTCACACATACCCCTGACTCCCCATACTGTGTCTGCACACATCCCATCACCCTCACTCCCCATACTGTGTCCACATACATTCACCCGTTCGCTCCCATACTGTCTGCACCCATCCACCATACTGTTTCCACATACATACTCTTCAGTACCCTCAAATCCCCCACACATATTAAATGCCCCCATCACCACTCCAAATCCCCCCACACATAAAATAACCCCCATCCCTACTCCAAATCCCCCACACATACAATAACCCCCATCGCCACTCCAAATCCCCCCACACACATTAAATCCCCCCATCCCCACTCCAAATCCCCCCACACACATTAAATCCCCCCATCCCCACTCCAAATCCCCCACACATAAAATAACCCCCCATCGCCACTCCAAATCCCCCCACACATAAAATAACCCCCCATCGCCACTCCAAATCCCCCCACACATAAAATAACCCCCATCGCCACTCCAAATCCCCCCCCACATAAAATAACCCCCCATCACCACTCCAAATCCCCCACACATAAAATAACCCCCCATCCCCACTCCAAATCCCCCCACACATACAATAACCCCCATCGCCACTCCAAATCCCCCACACATAAAATAACCCCCCATCCCCACTCCAAATCCCCCCACACATAAAATAACCCCCCATCGCCACTCCAAATCCCCCCACACATAAAATAACCCCCATCCCCACTCCAAATCCCCCCACTCATAAAATAACCCCCCATCCCCACTCCAAATCCCCCCACACATAAAATAACCCCCCATCCCCACTCCAAATCCCCCCACACATAAAATAACCCCCATCCCCACTCCAAATTCTCCCACATAATGTATCCCCCCATCCCTACTCCAAACCCCCACACACATAAAAGAACCCCCATCCCCACTCCAAATCCCCCCACATATAATGTATCCCCCCATCCCCACTCCAAACCCCCCACACATAAAAAAAACCATCCCCACTCCAAATCCCCCCACACATAATGTATCCCCATCCCCACTCCAAACCCCCCCACACAAAAAAGAACCCCCATCCCCACTCCAAATCCCCCCACACATAATGTATCCCCATCCCCACTCCAAACCCCCACACATAATGTATTTCCCCATCCCCACTCCAAATCCCCCCACACATAAAAGAACCCCCATCCCCACTCCAAGTCCCCCCCACACATAATGTATCCCCCCATCCCCACTCCAAATCCCCCCACACATAAAAGAACCCCCATCCCCACTCTAAACCCCCCCCATACACACACACTCACACAGTATGTCCCCCATTTATCTTCGGTGGTATCTTCAGCTCCATAGTGGAGCACACTCACCACCAGTCTTCACCCTTCTGGGCGCCGACGACGAGTGACGTCAGCAGCGTGATCACATGACATGATCACACTGCAGACGTCGCTCTGACCCGGCGGTCAGAGCTTCAATTGTACTGGCGTCTGTATAGACGCCAGTGCAATTGATTCCTGGGAGCCGGCACGCAGCAGCTTCTCTGCGCCGGCTGTCAGCTTGACAGCCGGCACAGGGAGCCGCCGACTCTCAGGCCAGGGGCGGCGGAACGCAGCCGCAGGGGAGACAGCTGCAGCAGGGACGGGTCCCCTTCTAGCCCGGGCCCTGTGGCAGCTGCTTCCCCTGCTTCCACGATAGTTCAGCCCCTGGCCCTGCCGTTTGCCCAAACAGATCTTTTTTACTATGTGTGGGGTATCACCGCGCTCTTAAGAAAGTGGCTAACAAATTGTGTGGTCCACTTTTTGGTGTTACTGTTACCTCTTATGAAATTGAGAAATTTGGGACTTAACCTCTTCATCCGCACAATTTTCACTTTTCTGTTTTTTTTCTACTTCTTCCCAGAGCCATGACTCTTTTATTTTCCTATAGATATGGCCATGTGAGGGATTGTTTCTTGCAGGACAAGTTGAACTTTTGAACAACACCATTGGTTTTACCATATAGTGTACTGAAAAATGGGGAAAACATTCCAAGTGCGGTGAAATTACAAAAAAAGTAAAAAAAAAAATTGTGTAATTTTCCGAGACTCGTGTCTATATTTTTTGGGATCTGAGGCTGATAGAGGGCTTATTTTTTGTATGGCAAGCTGGCGTTGTTATTGATACCATTTTGGTTTAGATATGATGTTTTGATCGCCCATTATTGCATTTAACCCCTTTCTTCCATCCGACGTACTATTTCGTCCATGTGCCCTGGGACTTAATTCCCATGGACGGAATAGTATGTCATATGCGATCAGCCACACTCACGGGGGGAGCGCAGCTGATCGCGGCTTGGTGTCAGCTGATTCTCACAACTGACACCTAGTACTAAGTGCCAGGAGCAGTCATGGACCGCTCCCAGCACATTAGCCCCTGGCACATTGCGATCATGTTTGGTGGAATAGGGAAGCTTCGCGCAGTGAGCGGGCTCCCTGCTTGCTTCCCTGAGTGCCTCAGAACAATGCGATGTGATAGCGCTGTTCCAAGGGCCTCCTTCCTGCAGGCCCCTGGATTCAAGATGGCCGTGGGATCCTTCCGGGTCCTGCAGGGAGGTGGCTTGTCAGTGCCTGCTGAGAGCAAGCACCGGCAAGCCTCTTGCACTGCCTGTCAGATCGCTGATCTGACACATCACTGTGCAAAGTGTCAGATCAGTGATCTGACACTATATAGTGATGTCTCACTCTGGGACAATGTAAAAAAAATAAATAAACATGTGTAAAAATATTTTAAAAAAAATCCCTAAATAATAATATATATATATTTCCAAAATAAACACATTATTATTATGTAAATAAAAAACAATAAAAGTACACATATTTAGTATCGCCGCGTCCGTAACGACCCGCCCTATAAAACTGTCCCACTAGTTAACCCCTTTAGTGAATCCCTTAAAAAAAAAACAAGGCAAAAAAACAATGCTTTATCATCATTAGTGTTGAGCATTCCGATACTGCAAATATCGGGTATCGGCCGATATTTGTTGTATCGGAATTCCGATTCTGAGTTCCGATATTTTTGTAATATCGGATACCGGAATCGGAGTTTTCCTGTAAAGTCTATGGGAGTTCCTGTGTCACAGAACGAAGTTCGTGACACAGGAACTTCCCGAAAGTGTCACTGTCAGTGTCGGTTGGGCCTGTCAGGTGTCAGGACTCAGCAGAGTCAGCACTTACCTGGCAGAAGATCCCCTTCCCGGTGGTCACGTCCTCCTGGATGGCCGCCATTACCCTGTCCCTGGCGGTCACGTGCAGAATCTCGCGATAACTGCAGTGACTGCCAGGTACTGGGTAAGCTCGGCCAGCTGTACTCTCGCGACAGCTGGCCGTAAACCTGTCCGGATGACGTCACCACCGGGGACGCAGCTCTGGTAAGCAGCTCTGCTCTATGTGGATGTCATTCTCAGACTGTCATCCAGATGTAGCAGAGCTGGACTCGTCGTGGGACACTCGTGATTTTCAACAGCGTCGGACAGGGAGTATTTGTGTTGGTTTATTATTTTTGTTTTTTTACAGAACGATGGTGTCGCAGGAATGAGAGTGAAATAAAAATAATGAAAACTGTGTTGTGTTTTATTTCATTGAAAGACTTTTTTCTTGCTATGTTTTTTTTTTTAAATTTACAAACTATGATTAATAATGGATCGGTGTCTTATTGACGCCTCTCCATTATTAACCGGGCTTATTGTCACCGATCAATCAAAGGTGACATTAACCCCTTATTACCCCGCTTGCCACCGCTACAGGGCAAGTGGGAAGAGCTGGGTAAAGTGCCACAATTGGCGCATCTTTGGATGCACTACTTGTGGGGCTGCTGCAGCCTGGTATTTTTAGGCTGTTGAGGGCCAAAATCCATTGGCCTTGACAGTCTTTTAATACCAGGCCGCAGCAGTCTGCATTTTACTTGGCTGGTTAACAAAAATAGGGGGATCCCCACGCCATTTTTTTTTCGAGGGGATCCCCTATTTTTGTTAACCAGCCAAGCTAAGCAGACTGCTGTGGCCTGGTATTATCAGGCTTGCAAGGTCCATGGATATTGGATCCTTACCAGCCTGAAAATCCAGGCCTCAGCAGTCTGCTTCATCTGGCTGGTTAACAAAAATAGGGGGGACCCCACGCCATTTTTTTTCGAGGGGATCCCCTATTTTTGTTAACCAGCCAAGATAAGCAGACTGCTGTGGCCTGGTATTATCAAGCTTGCAAGGTCCATGGATATTGGCTCCTTAACAGCCTGAAAAACCAGGCCTCAGTAGTCTGCTTTATCAGGCTGGTTAACAAAAATAGGGGGGACCCCACGCCATTTTTTTTTCGAGGCGATCCCCTATTTTTGTTAATCAGTTCACTTCAGGTCAGCCGGGATTCCCTCTGACGTCACTGATGCTGTGCGGTGTCCCCGGCTGACCTGAACTGATTAGCCTGGGAAGCAATCCACTGCTGAGTGCCGCTGTCTTCGGGGTCCTCCAGCAGTGAATGATTAGGCAGAGGGCGCGGCGCGCACTAACGACGTCATCGCGCCCTCTGACCTGAACATTGCAGCAAGAAGACGCGAGCAACGGTGGAACGGGACAGGTAAATATCCCTTATACTCACCCTTCCGCCAGCGCGGTCTCTGCAGCCCCTGCTCTTCTCCCGCGGTCTCCGCCGCCAGTGTTCAGCGGTCACGCGGGACAGCTCATTAAAGTCATGAATATGTGCATATTCATGACTGTAATGAGCGGTACCACCTGACCGCTGAACACAGGCGTCGGAGACCGTGAGAGAAGAGCAGGGGCTGCAGAGACCGCGCCGGCGGAAGGGTGAGTATATAGAAGAGCTGCGCTCCCCCTCCCTCGCCGACCCCCTGGTAGTACTGTGTCAGCACAGCTACCCGACCGTCGCGGGCCCCCTCACCTGTCCGGGCCCCATAGCAGCTGCATGGTCTGCTTCATTCACGGTACGCCACTGCTCAGCAGTCTGCTTCATCAGGCTGGTTAACGAAAATAGGGGGGACCCCATGCCATTTTTTTTTCAAAGGGAACCCCTATTTTTTGTTAATCAGTTCTCTCTGACGTCACTGATTGTGTCCCTGGCTGACCTGAAGTGAAAGTCGGAAGCAATCAATTAAGCTAACCACTTCCTCTCCTATCAGCCAGGAGAGGAGATGATTCAGTCGGGGGTTTACTGTGAGACTGTCAGCATTAGCTGCGGTCTCTGCAGTAAACATTAACACTTTCAGAAGGATTACATCGGGGACCTGACTGAACATCGGATAGGTAAGAATAATGTTGCTTTATTATTTTATTTTTATTACAGGTGAACAAGGGCTTCGCAAGGAATGGCAGTAAAATAAAATATGGTCAAAAACTGTGTGTTTATTTCATTAAAATGATTTTTAATTAAAGTGTGTGTGTTTTATTTCATACAATAGAATTAATAATTGATAGTTGTCTAATTGACAGCTCTCAATTATTAACCTGGATTAAACTCGCCTTTCAATAGCAAAGGTGTCAGGAATCGAACCCAGTACCGCTTGTCCACTGGCCAGCAGCTCTACCATCTGAGCTATTCTGCTGGCTGCAAGGTTCCTTGCTGAGCCCAGATACCATTGACTGTTCTTCCTGATCGGCTCCACCCAGTGTTCTCTTGATTGGCCTCTGATTGCCAATTACACACCCTATATAAACCTGGCCCTGTGGGTGTGTCATTGCGAGATTATTGTGCTTCTAGCCTCTAGTCAAGCGTTTCCTGCTGTTTCTGCTGCTACCAATACCGCTCTCCTGTGAACTGACCTCGGCCTGCCCTTCTGACTACGCTCTCCGCCTGATCCATTGTTACCAATACCACTCTCCTGTGAACTGACCTCGGCCTGCCCTTGTGACTACGCTCTCTGCCTGATCCAGTGCTTCTAATAACGCCTTCCCAGTGTACCGACCCGGTTATCCTCTGACTACGTTACCTGCCTCTGCTTCCTCTAGTGTTTGCAGTAACATCGGCTCCAACCCAGACGGGATCCTGACAGAATAATCTCGCACCAAAATGGAGTCCGCTGTAAGCACCCTGAGGCAGCAAGTTACGGAACTTCAAAATTGTTGTACTAACTATCAAGGAAAATATTCCAAGTTACAAACTGAGTTCACGGGTCTACAACAGGAAGTAATTGAGCTACAAAAACAACTTCTGGACGTGTGCAATTCAGGGTCCGAATCAAACGCGCGGCTTCCGCTGCCTGCAAAGTTCAGTGGGGATCGCCAGCAGTACCGAGGATTCCTCAATCAATGCCGCATATACTTCCAGATGCAACCTGCTCCCTTTACCAGTGAGAGGAAGAAAGTTTTTTTCATGATAAATCTCCTGACGGATGAAGCTCTTGCTTGGGCTTCACCTTATGTAGAAAAGGACTATGACCTCCTTAATGACCTGGAAGCTTTCACCGCAGCTATGAATCAAGTTTTTGATGACCCAAACCGCTGTGCCACAGCAGAAACCAAATTACATAATTTGCGCCAAGGACGTCGCTCTGTTGCGGAATATACATCGGAGTTCCGTCGCTGGGTGGCCGACACCACCTGGAATTCAGAGGCCCAGAGAAGTCAATTTCGACGAGGGTTATCAGAACCAGTGAAAGACGAGCTTGCCAGGGTTGAGACCCCTGACCGGTTGGAGGACTTTATTCAACTGTGTATCCGGATAGACCAGAGACTTACTGAAAGGAGAAAGGAGAGACTGCGAGCACTTGGAAATAGCCCTGGCTTCTCATTTTCAGCATCAGACCACCAAGAAAAGACGCAAGGCGTGTCTGAACCGATGAAGATCGACGTCATCCGAAGACCACTCTCTGCACAGGAGAAGGAGAGGCGACGTGCGGAACATCTCTGCCTCTATTGTGGGAACCCTGGACACTATGCCATCAACTGTCCTAACAAAAGGACTTTAGCCTTTACCAACAACAGGTCTGCCAGCAATATGGACCTTTCTCAGCAGTCGGATTCCATCATGCAGACTATCTCTTCAGTAACACCAGAAACAGACAAAATACATACTACATCATCTCATTTTGTAATCCCCATTCAGGTTGTAATGGGCACCCAAAAAATACAATGCTCTGCCCTGTTGGATTCGGGAGCAGGAGGAAATTTTATGGACTTAAAATTTACACGTGATAACAATATTTCCAGTAGGACCAAATCCACACCAATTGAAATGGAAACTGTGGATGGATCAACCTTGTCTTCTGGACCTGTCACGCATGAGACAATCAAACTTGAGATTTGTATCGAACCGGATCATCATGAAGCTGTCAGTTTTCACCTTATTTCATCTCCGAAATTTCCGGTTATCCTAGGGATCCCCTGGTTTTCAATCCATAACCCTTCCATCAACTGGGCATCAAGGACCATCACCTTTCCATCTGACTACTGCAAGAATAATTGTCATAAGGAACCCCCTGTTCTCCAACAAGTCCAAATCTCTGAGATTTCGCATGAGAAGGTGAGAAACTACCACCTAATATCAGCAGTTCTCTGATGTCTGCAGTAAGAAGAAAGCAGATCAATTACCTCCTCACCGTCCTTACGACTGTCCCATTGAATTGCTGCCAGGAACAACCATTCCATTTGGGCGGATTTACAATCTTTCCGAACCTGAATTGAAGGTATTAAGAGAGTTCCTGGATGAAAATTTAGAGAAAGGCTTTATTCGACCTTCCACATCTCCAGCTGGGGCACCCCTGTTCTTTGTTGAAAAGAAAGACTCCACTCTGCGGCCATGTATTGACTACAGAGAGATTAATAATATCACCGTCAAGAATCGCTACCCGCTACCCTTGATTCCTGAACTATTCGAAAGACTCCGTTCTGCGAAAATCTTTACGAAGCTGGATCTTAGAGGGGCTTACAACCTCATACGGATTCGCCCAGGAGATGAGTGGAAGACCGCCTTCAGAATGAGATATGGACATTTTGAATCTCTGGTTATGCCCTTTGGCCTTAGCAATGCCGCAGCCACCTTTCAACATTTTATTAATGATGTATTTCGAGATTTCTTGGATCAATTCGTTGTGGCTTATCTCGATGACATTCTTATATTTTCAGACACCTTGGAAGAGCATCGCAGGCACGTCCAGTTAGTCTTGGAACGACTACAGGAGAACCATCTTTACATTAAACTTGAAAAATGTGAGTTTGAACAAACCAGTATCCAATTTCTGGGATATATCATCTCCCCAGAAGGTCTGAGCATGGATCCCAGCAAAATCAATGCTGTAGAGGACTGGCCTGTTCCAAGAAATTTAAAAGACGTCCAGCGTTTTATAGGATTTGCAAATTTTTACCGAAAATTTATAAAGAACTTTTCACGAATCATACTACCAATTACTACACTAACAAAAAAGACCAAAGCATTTTTCTGGTCTCTGGAGGCACAGGAGGCTTTTGACAAGTTGAAAACTCTTTTTACGTCTGCTCCATTGTTAGTACACCCAAATCCTGTATTGCCATTTACTGTCGAAGTGGACGCCTCGGACTCTGCAGTGGGAGCCATTCTGTCTCAGCGAGTTGGGGACAAGATGCAACTTCACCCATGTGCGTTTCTTTCCCACACCATGTCATCTGCAGAAAAAAAACTACGACATCGGTAATAAAGAACTGTAAGCCATTAAAGTTGCCTTCTCCGAGTGGAGACATCTTCTGGAAGGTGCCAATCACCCTGTGACTGTCCTCACGGACCACAAGAATCTTGAATTCCTCCTTACAGCAAAAAGATTGTCTGCAAGACAAGCACGATGGGCTTTATTTTTCTCAAGATTCAATTTTATAATTTCTTACCGGCCTGGTTCAAGAAATGGCAAGGCTGATGCCCTGTCCAGGATGTGTTTGGAACCTCAGGAGAGGTCTAGTAATGACGATACAATTCTAGGCCCTAAAAATTTTTTGGGAATATTGCACTCTAAAAGACTATGTAATAGAATTAAAGATGGATATCAAGAGGACTCTTTCCTTAACCATCCTTCGGAAGACGTCGATCTTTCATTCAAAGAGGGGTTTTGGATGCAGAAACACAAAATATATGTACCTGAATCTTCTCACCTTGAAGTCCTCAAAAGTGTCCATGATTCTAAACTGGCAGGACATCCGGGAGTTGCAAAAACACAAGACTTACTACTTTGTTTCTTTTGGTGGCCTAATTGTAGGAAGGACGTGAGGAAATATGTTTCAATCTGTTTAACATGCGCACGAAACAAGACCCCACGATCGTCTCCTCTAGGACTCCTGCAACCACTCCCAGTTCCATCCAGGCCTTGGGGATCTATTTCCATGGATTTTATTGTGGAACTACCCCCTTCCAAACAGATGACCGTCATCCTTGTCATAGTGGACCGACTCACAAAAATGGCCCACTTTATCCCAACTGAAGGAATTCCTACTGCTGAAAAAACTGCAGAACTGATGATCAAAGAGGTATTCAGGTTACATGGAATTCCTGACAGCGTGGTGTCTGACAGAGGCGTTCAGTTTACGTCAAAATTTTGGAAGAGTTTCTGTACAGCCTTGGGAGTCACGGTGAATCTTTCTACCGCTTTCCATCCTCAGTCCAATGGCCAGACGGAGAGAACGAACCAGACTTTGGAGCAATACCTCCGTTGCTTCATTTCCTATCTTCAGGATGACTGGGTGGACTATTTACCAACAGCAGAGTTTGCCTACAACTCCATACATAGCGCTACATCTCAAACCCCATTTTTTGTTAACTATGGATTACATCCAGTATTTATCCCTAATCTGCCAGTGAACACTCCCATTCCTGCTGTTAATGACAGGCTTGCAAAATTACAGGAATCCCAGAAGGAACTATCAGAGATGTTACTCAAGACCCAGGAAGAATATAAGGAAGCAGCAGATAAACATCGGAGAGTGCCCCCTGCTCTTCAGGTTGGAGACAAAGTTTGGCTGTCCACTAAAAATCTAAAGACACATGTACCATCCTCCAAATTGGGTCAAAAATTCATTGGACCTTTTCAAATTTCTGCAAAAATTAACCAGGTTGCTTTTCGTTTAAAACTTCCCAACAATCTAAAGATTCATCCAGTATTTCACATATCCTTGCTCAAACCCTTTTGTGAAAACCCGTTTCCAGGAAGAATTCAGCCACCTCCTCCACCAGAAAGGATCCGTGGTGAAGAAGAATACATTGTGGATAAGATTCTGGACTCCCGAAAACTCAGAGGTAAACTGCAGTATCTGGTGCAGTGGAGGGGTTTTGGACCGGAGGAGAATTCATGGGAACCAAAGGACAACGTCCATGCTCCTAGACTTACAAGAGCCTTTTATCAGAGGTACCCAGATAAGCCAGCTCCTGAGATGTCCAGAGGCCATCCTGGAAGGAGGGGAGTACTGTCAGGAATCGAACCCAGTACCTCTTGTCCACCGGCCAGCAGCTCTACCATCTGAGCTATTCTGCTGGCTGCAAGGTTCCTTGCTGAACCCAGATACCATTGACTGTTCTTCCTGATCGGCTCCACCCAGTGTTCTCTTGATTGGCCTCTGATTGCCAATTACACACCCTATATAAACCTGGCCCTGTGGGTGTGTCATTGCGAGATTATTGTGCTTCTAGCCTCTAGTCAAGCGTTTCCTGCTGTTTCTGCTGCTACCAATACCGCTGTCCTGTGAACTGACCTTGGCCTGCCCTTCTGACTACGCTCTCCGCCTGATCCATTGTTACCAATACCGCTCTCCTGTGAACTGACCTCGGCCTGCCCTTCTGACTACGCTCTCCGCCTGATCCATTGCTACCAATACCGCTCTCCTGTGAACTGACCTCGGCCTGCCCTTGTGACTACGCTCTCTGCCTGATCCAGTGCTTCTAATAACGCCTTCCCAGTGTACCGACCCGGTTATCCTCTGACTACGTTACCTGCCTCTGCTTCCTCTAGTGTTTTTGCAGTAACATCGGCTCCAACCCAGACGGGATCCTGACAAAAGGTGGCTTTAACCCCTTATTAACCCATTCTCCACAGTTACAGGGCAATGGGAATAGACGGGCAAAGTGCCAGAAAAGGCGAATCTAATTATAGATTTGCCTTTTCTGGGGTGTCTGGGGGCAGATGTTAGTAGCCGGGGGGGGAGCAAAAATAATGGTCCCTCTCTGGGCTATTATTATCTGCCCCCACTCGCTGGATTTGTCTGTCTGGTTGAGAAAATAAGACGGGAGCCCACGCATTTTTTTTCAACAATTTTACACCTCATATATATATATAAATATATATATACATGTCGTTGAATTTGTGACACATATATATATATATATATATATATTATTATTTATAGTTCATACACTTCTACATAGTTTAATAGCCGCTAATTCAATTGCCGGCTTTTGTGAAAATACAGAAGCCGACATGAAATGACACATGGTTTACATAGAGTTAACTATGTCATTTCATGTTGTTTGATATATTGTTTTGACTAACAATTACATGAGTGTATGTGTGCAAAATTTGACACATGTAGGGGTTAATTAAAGGTGTAAATTCGTAGCAAAAAAATCCATTTTTTTACAACGAATTTACACCTTTAATTAACCCCTACATGTGTCAAATTTTGCACACATACACTCATGTAATTGTGAAAACCATATGTCAAACTACATGAAAAGACATGGTTAACTCTATGCAAACCATGTGTCATTTCATGTCGGGTGCTTCTGTATTTTCACAAAAGCCGGCATTACCCGGTAATTGAATCAGAGGCTATTTTACTATGTAGAAGTGTATGAACTATAAATATATATATATATGTATATATATATATGTCACAATGACATGTGTATATATATTATATTATATATATATATATATATGTATTCTATGTGTGTATATCTAGTGTTTACAAGGAAAGAAAGAGGTTTTTTTAGTTCTGATATTTCTGTCCCATTGTGTTTCCGGTATCGGATCGGCGATACCCGATAGTTTTTGAGTATCGGGCCGATCCAATCCTATCCGATATTTTAGGATATCGGGCAGTATCGTTCAACACTAATCATCATACCGCAGAACAAAAAGTGGAATAAATAAACATGGTACCGCTGAAAACGTCACTTGTGCCGCAAAAAGCGATCCACCATACAGCATCATCAGCGAAAAAAAATAAAAGTTATAGCATGCAGAATAAAGCGATGCAAAAATAATTATTTTTTATATAAAATTGTTTTTATTGTATAAAAGTGCCAAAACATAAAAAATCTAAATGAGGTATCGTCGTAATCGTACTGACCCAAAGTATAAACGCCCCCCAAAAGAAATTCATGAATTGCTGGTTTTTGTTCATTCTGCCTCCCAAAAATCGTAATAAAAAGTGATTAAAAAATGTCATGTGCCCAAAAATGGTACCAATAAAAACGTCAACTCATCCCGCAAAAAATAAGACCTCACATGACTCTGTGGGCCAAAATATGGAAAAATTATAGCTCTCAAAATGTGGTCATGCAAAAACTATTTTTTGCAATGAAAAGCATCTGACAGCTGCCAAACATTAAAACCCGCTATAAAAACCTGCTATAAATAGTAAATCAAACCCCCTTTATCACCCGCTTAGATATGGAAAAATAATAAAATTAAAAAAATGTATTTAATTATATTTTCACGTTAGGGTTAGGTTAGGGTTAGGGTTGGGATTAGGGTTAGGGGTGTGTTGGGGTTAAGTTTGTGGTTAGGGTTATGGTTATGGTTAGGATTAGGATTAGGGGTGTGTTGGCGTTACGGTTGGAGTTAGAATTTGGGAGTTTCCAGCGTTTAAGCACATCAGGGGCTCTCCAAACGTGACATGGCGTCTGACCTCAATTCCAGCCAATTCTTCGTTGAAAAAGTCAAACGGTGCTCCTTCCCTTCATTTTGACAGCATGGAGAGGGGCAGCTAGTGGTGGACAAACAATTCCAGTCCCCAAGTGTAGTTTGCTACTAAAAAAAAATGCAATTTATTCATTACTCAGGGAATCTGTCAGAAGGGTTTTGCTATGGAACCTGATAGTTGCATATTGTAGAGAAAGAGAACCTGTTTCCAGCGATGTATCACTTATTGGACTGCTTAGTGCTGTTTTGATAGAATCCTTACTTGAATTGATGTAGATTTAGAGCTCAGGCGTATATGACAAATGTTTGCAGCAATGACTTAAAGATATACTGTAAAGTCATTTTCTCTGTAAATTGCACAGCAATGTTGCATATGGAGCTTATGCCAGTGCTTCAATTTTATAAACAGTGTGTAATTCCTTTTAGGGCCAGTGCCATTTTAGGGAATATACTGAATTTCACATGTGATAAAGTTATGATTTCACTCTAAAATACACGGAGCATTAACTTGCTGAACCTAATGGAAGCAAATAATGTCATCTACATTTCCTGCTTACAAAGTAATAGCTAGAACGTCTAGTCAACAAGCTTATGTCGTAAGATATTTACAAGCATGCATTACACTATTGAATTTTCCAATTGATAGTGTGATAGTTGACATAATGCACAATTATGAGAGTGGTAATGTGATTTTAATGGGACACGTGAAATTAACGTTTCAGGACGCAGTCCCTTTTTCATGACATTGATTTCTTCTTTCTTCCCATTAAAATGGCACTTAACAGAAGTCATTACATTATTGCCATTCTCGCTACTTTAATTTTGTATTTTGTGCCACTACTACTTTCTATCAACAAGTTCTATACTAATGAAGTCTTTCTTTATGGCACCACCTGACCCTGGGGTCTGTAGAGCACTTTCATTCATTTTGATAGCATTGCTGGGCCGTTTCTGACATTTCATCCTTAACTCTTCTAACAATAATATTACAGTTTTTGTATCTGGGAAACGCTTGCGAGTCCTTTTTATTTATATGCCTTATATGTACTAAGCATCTGGATAAGAGGTTTTATTCCTTAATTCTGATGTTTAACCCCTTCCTGACATTCGACGCACTGGTACATAATATTTTGCAGTGTGTTTCTGCAAATGGACGTATCAGTACATCTTGACAATTAAGCAGGCACAGGAGCTTTGCCAGCACAATTGCTGCTGGGATCTCGGCTTACTTGACAGCAGATCTCCTGCTATAACAGCCAGAGCTTGTGCCCACACGGGCCTTGACTGTTTGACCCTCTAAACCCCCTAAATTCCACAGTCAATAGAGTTATAGATTTAGAATATTAGGAAAGGCTGGGAATGTCATCGTTACCCACGACAGCACAGGATAAATGTGAACCGAGCCTTAAGAGTGATTCATATATTATGTACCACAAAATAATAATAATAAAAGCTTCAAATCAATGCACTAAAAACAAGTCCCCACTCAGGTCCATCATCTGATAACATTCAATAGACAAAAAGACTGACTGGCACAGCCAGACTAATGTGAACTATGTGCAAATCAAGGGGAGCTACCCCATGTAAAACATACAAAAAAAGGCTGCACTCTATCATACTAAAGCATGACAATATGGAATACATGAAATTTTGAATAGCAATTCGGCTTGGAGTACAAGGAAAAATTTGAGACGCTTAGTATAACATTTGGACAAATATTATTAGCCCACCAACCATCGTCAAGGTGGTCTCAAGTCTGGTGAGTCCCTGACCTATGTGAACATACCTCTATTAGGCTGATATCTGAATTTCTGGGTGAATGTGGCACCTCTGTCAGTAATGCCTGCATTTATGGGTAAGTGGGGACCTACTGTAATTAAAATCACCACCTGGTGTTGGCGGAGTGCACGGTCAGTTAGCTTACATCCAGAAAAGAGGGACGATATTTAAGGTGCAGTACTTGTACAATCTGTTTTTTACAGCAGCAGCTATTATTCATTTACAATATTACTTATAGTTTACAAAGTTGCAATGTATTCATAATAATTTGATGCTATACTGTGTTTCAAAGATGGATGTCTGCAGCTTCCACTTGCTCATTTCAATTTATTCAAATTTTGGTGGACAAAAATACGATCTCCTTGCAGGAAATAGATGAAGAATTAGATAGTATTCAAAAAAATTTACAGAAAGATATTCCAAAAGAAAATTTTGATAAATGGCTTAAAGAATTGGAAAGTGATTCTATTAAATGGGATGAAGAGGTGAGCCTTAATAAATTAAAGAAATTTCAACATGATATGGCTGATTTTGAATCGGAAAAAATTTACAAATGGCAGAAAAAAATCAATGCCGCAGAGGGTAAGATCAAGAGATCGGTCTGAAACCTCTGCCTCAGGATCTGAAAGTAATGCTTCCACCAGCGATAGTGAATATCGAAGAGACTTTTCGCTCCAAAGTGGTAATCCGAGAAAGAGATTTCCTGAGATGTTCAATAAATCCCAATGGGGTAGAAAAGGAAAAGATCACTTTAAGGTAGTGAATCTGTCTCAACACACGTTATCAGCCATACAGCTAAATATACTTGAGAAAGGTTTAACCTTTTCACCTTCTTCAAATATTGATCTATTTACAGCGGTGAAGGATACCCATTTATTCTCAAGAAAATTAATACTAAAGAAACTAACTGCAAGCTTTCGAGACTACTCAGGTCTCTTCATCAGGCATAGACTAATACAACATCTGAAGAATCACATATTCTTCAGATGTTGTATTAGTCTATGCCTGATGAAGAGACCTGAGTAGTCTCGAAAGCTTGCAATTTGTTACCATCTTTTCAGTTAGCCATTAAAAGGTATCAACCACTGAGGACTCTCAAGTCTAAATATTTTTCTATCTACTGGCTAACACGGTACGAAGATACACATCTTTCCTATACTAAAGAAACTGCATTTTAAGGCTCAAAGTAAAGATGGTTCTTCTACTAAGGAAGAATTGGAGGCCCTAGAGATTTTGAAATCCCTTGAAGAGGAAAACATGGTCAAACAGGTGAGTACTATTCCAAATCATTTGTTTGAGAAATCCAAAAAATTCCCAGCATTGGGATTATGCCCAGTAATAGATATGTTTACAAAACTAGTCACTAATGACATTGAATCTCTGACAAGGGTTAGAAAGGATACATCTAATTTCAGTCAAAAGGAACAAATGGCTTTGGAGGAATTAAAGACTTGGGATGACGTGGTTTTCAAGGCAGCCGACAAAGGAGGTAATCTGGTCATTTGGCCAAATAAGCTATATGAAAAACAGGCTAAAATCCTCCTTGAAGATGCCAAGTGCTAACGAAAACTGACGTTTAACCCATTGTCTTCCTTCCAGGCAAAATTGGTTGACATTCTGGAAAATGCTTTTTCTCAGGGTATAATTTCCAAGAAACTCTTGGATAATATACGCAATTTACATCCTAAGTTGGCAACATTCTATTTAATACCCAAATTGCACAAGAATGCACTGGATCTCCCTGGACGTCCCATTGTGGCAGGTAACTCAGGTTTATGTGAAGTCATCTCTGTCAATTACAACTTGAATCAAATATGGTGTTGGTAACGGCGGATGTGGAGTCCTTGTACACTTCCATTAAACATCATGATGGCCTGGCTGCGACTAAACTGTTTTTGAGTACTAGCAATGTTGATGCCCCCATTGCTGACCTTGTACTTGCATTATTGGTATTCTTATTGAATCAAAATGTTTTTACCTTCAATGGTGATATTTTTTTGCAGGTGCAAGGTACAGCAATGGGGGAATCCTGTGCCCCAGCGTACGCTAATTTATTTTTGGGGGCATGGGAAAGAACTATTTTACAATCTGACCTCATCCAGGGTGTGGACTCCATCCACAACTGAATAAGGTATATATATCTTTTTCATCTGGGAAGGTTCAACTGAAGGTCTGTGTGCTTTTTTGGATAGGCTTAATCATAATGACATCAATATTAGACTTACTTATAAGTTTGGAAGAAGTTTGGAATTTCTGGACATTTTCATTACAGCATCTTCAAAAGGTCATTTGGAAACATATATCTTCCGTAAACCTACGGCAACCAACTCGTTGCTTTTGGCTCAATCATCGCATCCTTCATCAATGATTAAAGGAATACCGATTGGCCAATTCCTTAGGGCCAAAAGGATTTGTTCAGACTCAAGGACATTTGAAATACAGTCAGAGGATCTGACTAGAAGATTCATGGAAAGAGGTTATAGCAGAAGAGCTATCAGACGAGGATACTTTAGAGCTTCAAGAACTAGTAGGGATCAACTTCTCTATGGGCCTTCCAAAAATAACAATAAAACAACTCCCGACTCTAATCAGGTACGTTTTATTTCAACATTTAACAGTCAATGGCAAGATCTGACGAATATCTTAAGGAAACATTGGCCCGTGCTATCTGTAGATCCAATTTTGAAAGAAATTCTTCCATCTGCCCCTCTTTTGTGGCCAAAAGGTCGAGGAACTTGAAATATATTTTGGTACACAGCCATTATATATCAGATGAAACCAAAAAAAGAACTAACAGGAATATGGGCAAACCAGTTTTTTTTTTCCATGCGGTATCTGTAAGGGTTGCCTTAATATGGTAAAAACTGAGAGTTTTTCCAATCAAAGCGGGTCAAAAAAATTTTTGATCAGAAGTCATATCAATTGTTACTCGCGAGGTGTAATTTATCATGCTGAATGTCCGAAAAAATAAAATCAATCAATATTTATTAATAATTATTATTTTGATTTGACTGTGGGGCAATTATTCCATGAAGTGTATATGGTGTCTAATTTCTGTGTTTTGCACAGGTTGTGTTTTCTTCTTGGTTATGGACTTTCGAGCCAGGGATAAAGCCTGGCTTGGTCAAATCGATCAGGTATTCGGTACGGGTGGGACTGATTTACAGTTATCAGCTGAACCAATTTTTGATAATCAGGCCCGTGATATTGAGAAACTACTAATCAAGCGAACGAAAATTTGGTGGAATAGAGCCTTTTTGGAGAGATATCTCATGCAAGTTAATACCTAGAGGTTTAAGAGTACGTGTTACTCCCTCTTTTCCGGTGGAGGATGGTGAATTCGTTAAGCGATGGGAGGAGGCGTGTGATGCGTGTTCATCCACACTCATGCAGCTACTGATTGAATTGAATTCCAAGGCTATTACAGATCTTGATAAAATAATTGATGAGGCCGAACGGAATTTTAAGGCGAAATGTCCAGTGGACAAAATCACCAACTATGAATCCCAAATTGAGAAGAGTTTAGACGCATGTGTAAAGAAAATTCATGAAGGACAGTCTATTAAGTTACAAAGAGATACAAGAGACTTTGCAAGCAATAATGTTTCTTTTTGGAGGAGACCGAATAATAGAGTTCCCAAAATGTCGAGTGCACCCTCAGTGAGCTCTATTTCTTCTATAAGTGATTCCTCTGAATGGTCCACATCATCAATGATGACACGATCTGGACCTAGATCAAAGAGAATGAGAGATGCTAATTTTCATCCATACAAACGGATGCAAGATAAATCACCTGATCAGACAAAAAATAATAAGGTAATCAACTTGAGTTCATATATTTTGAGTGAAAGTGATTTGTCTTTATTGAACAAGGGTCTTACTTTTTCTCCTAGATCCAACTTTAATACATTTGTGGCAATCAAGGACCTGCATTTATTTGCTAGGTCCCTGATTTTCAAACGACATTTTTTTGATCCTCATATTAAATCTCTATTCCCCACAGCGGAGGAACAAAATGCACTACAAGAATTAGAAGAACTATCTACGGAACATATTTATGGTGAGGGAGGTAAGATTCCCCCTTCCATCAGGGTTAAGTCTAAAAAATTCCCTCCACTATCAACATGTGCACCTATTGATCTTTTCGTACAGGTTGTTACTAGAGATTTTATGAATATCCCCACAGGGGTTAATAATGACAACCTTACTAGGAAGGAGCGCGAGAGATTGGATGTCCTGAGGGCACTTCCTGATCTAGTGCTGAAGCCAGCAGATAAGGGGGGTAATATAGTTATATGGCCCAAGCCTCTTTATGAGAAAGAGGCATACAGGCAACTTAACAACTTGACCTGTTATAAACGCCTTACATATAACCCCCTTTCGTCATTTGTGAATGAACTGTCAAAAATTCTTCAGAGGGCAGTACACAATGACGTTATTACCAAGGAACTGGCTTCAGCACTACAGGTGCAGGAACCTACTATATCTACTTTATACCTGTTACCGAAAATTCATAAAAATTTGGAGGTGCCCCCGGGACGTCCGATCATCTCTGGTTCAGGCAATTACCTTGAAAAAGTCAATCTTTGGATTGACTCTAAATTTCAGCCGATTGTAGAGAGCCTTCCTTCATTTTTATTAGACACTGGTGAGTTCCTCAAATGGGTGGATGGTCTACACATTGGACAGGATACAATCCTGGTAACAGGTGATGTCGAATCCCTATACACGAATATCAGACACCAAGATGGCCTAGCTGCCACTCGGTTTTTTCTCAATATGTCCAACCTACCATTGGAGATCATCTGCTTGGTTTTGGAACTCCTTGAGTTTTCACTTACACACAATTTTTTCACCTTTAAGGGGTCCTTCTACCTACAGCTCCAGGGTACCGCTATGGGGGCTTCTTTTGCCCTCGCATACGCCAACTTATTCCTGGGGCTGTGGGAGAGGGACCTTTCCCAGTCAGATCAGTGTTCGTCAGTGGACCGCATCCCCTTTTGGGTGCGGTACATTGATGACATATTCCTGATCTGGCAGGGGACTCATGTGCATCTACGGGAGTTCATACAAAGTCTGAATTCTAATGATAAAAATATCCATATCACTTATACTTCTTATATGAATAGTATCAGTTTTTTGGACGTAAAAATATGGAGAGACTCTAATGATACATTACAAACTAGTATCTTTAGGAAGGAGACGTCCACTAATATGCTACTCCACGCCTCCTCCGCACATCCTAAACCTTTAATAAATTCAATCCCCATCGGTCAATTTCTACGACTTCGTAGAATATGCTCTAATGACCAAGATTTTAAAATCCAAGCAAAAGACCTTTCAGACAGATTCTATGAACGAGGTTACAGCAGACGGGCGGTTAAAAGAGCTTTTAATAGGGCTAAAAATTCTACACGTCAAACCCTATTATATAAAAATAAGGATAAGAAAACGGATCAACAGATTAGATTTATAACCAATTATCATGCTCAGTTTGCACGCATGAGAGGTTCTCTCCAACGGGCTTGGCCTATTCTTCAGACGGATCCTATTTTGAACCAGATTCTTCCACAGATGCCAAGTATTACCATTAGACGTTCCAAAAATCTTAAGGACTATCTGGTTCATAGTCATTACCAGGGTGAGAAAAAGTCCAGCTTTCTGGATGAGGGTCGTCCTAGGTGTGGCAGTATTCCCTGTGGTCGGTATGTCGCCTGTCCCAACATTGACCGCACTACCACGTTTTTCAATTCCACGGACACCAGAACATTTGAAATTAGGAGACACATTTCGTGCGTCTCCAGATATGTAATATACTTTGCCTTGTGCCCGTGTAAATTGATTTATATTGGCATGACGACACGTCAATTAAAAGTGCATGTTCGTGAACATGTTTTGGGGATTCAGGAGGCCGCCGACCATGAGGACCTGACCACACTTAGGACAATACCACGTCATTTTAAACTCCACCATGGTTGTGATAGTTCTCTACTACGAGTCAGAGGGATCGACATGATTGATCCCGGTATTCGTGGTGGCAATTTGACTCAGAAATTGTCACAGTGTGAAACTAAATGGATCTGGACTTTAGATACTGTCCATCCAAAAGGCCTCAACGAGGCAATCAGCTTCGTTCCATTCCTATAATTGGTCACCGTTACTGTAATGGGTTCTCTCATTATGACATGTGACGTGTTTCATGTTGATTTTAATTTTTGGTTTTATGATCTTTTAGTATTATTGCCACATCTTACCGACTCCTGGCTATGAAGTATTTGCGAATTTGAGTTCTTGGATTCGTATGCCTTCCAGTATTATAATTGATTGAAATGTCTGGACAAGATCTTCGATATCTACTACGAATCCGGACCTTTACATTGGGACTGTTATTATTTTCTACATTATTAATATATGATAATTCTACTATACATTTTGTATATGTATGGATAACTTTATAAAAATAATGTCCTTATGTTTTTTTCATGTTTTTTCATGTTGTTCCAATCCTGTACATATTAAGACTTTTTTGTGAATCATTCAATTTCATGTGGCCATTGTGTTTTCTTAACGTTATATCTTTCCTGTTTGCTATATTACGTCACGATTGGGATGTTAGTTAAATGCATATTATATGAATTTTGACTCTCCATACATTGCCTGATTCACCAGTTGTCAACACGCCTGTGTGCTGCGGCTCCCGGCCCGTCTGGCCGCTCTCGGCATCTATCGTTGGTATGGTGATTGATCACATGACTGTGACGTCACCATCCATGTGATGCCGACGTGGCCTGGCGTCCCGGGTTGCTGCGGTAACACATGCGTCACACAAGACAGGTGACGCTGGCAAATAGGATCGCATGTACTGCTAGATGCAGTACATGCTGGACGATGTGTTTATAATTTATGACACTATTGGGCCATAAGGGAATGGCGCGGTCACATGAATAATACTGGCCAGCTGATTGGCTGATGTCGCATTTTTAAACCCGACCCTTTTTCCTTTTTCCTTCACCCCTTGACAAAGGCTATTCTGCTGAAACGCGTGTCGCGGTGGGTACACCCGCGGAGGCTTTCCTTATACTTAGCATACAGGTAATTATTTTGGAGGATGGATAGGAATTTAACATATATTGTACTTATGTAATTGCCTGTCGTATATGCTGACTACTATATGCTCCCTGGGACTAGATATGCATGCTCAGTACTATCAATTGCAATATAGTTATATTGATTAATCCCCGGATTGTTCATGTGGCCACTTTATTATTTATCTATGCTGTACACTATATAAGGCCAAAAGGGATATGTGCAATTGTAATTTTTCTTTTATTTTGACTACTTTCATGATTCATATTTTTTTATGATTTTTTTTGTGCATTGCATTTCCCAGTTTTTTCCATCTGGTGTACCCCTCATCTCACATGCATTTTGGTTTGACCCCTTTTCTACCCTATTGAGTATCCTGATGATTAATTAATAAAATATATATCTTTTACCTAAAAGTTACTGGTTTTGGGATTTCTTTATCGCCCTTTTTGTTTTTCTGAGTATTTATGAATGTCCGTGTGGTAAGATCTATATAGGTCTTACCACACGTGAGCTTAAAATAAGAACTCGAGAACACGTGAGGGATATTGACAAGGCAAAAGTTACAAAAGATGACTCTGAATTAAAAACCCTGCCGAGGCATTTTAAACGCTTTCATGATTGTAATTCTAATGGTTTGAAGATTAAGGGAATTGATGTGGTTTCTCTGGCATTAGAGGTGGTGATTTAGGAAAAGTCCTTGCACAAAAAGAGAGCCAATGGATCTATCTCCTTGTCACAATGAGCCCATTGGGTCTTAATGAGAGTCTGGGGTTTGCTTTCTTTTTATAGAATCTTTCTACTCTTAATGGTAATTAATCTTATTCCAAGTGGCATCATTTTTAGGGGTGGGTGGTTTTTAATATTTACAGTGTTTTTGTGTCTTTATCTAATTTTTTGTCTTTTTGTCTAGATTTATTACATCATTTCATTATGATTCGTCGTTTTATGGGGCTTGGGACCTCATCTTCATATGGATGAAGATTGTTTTTTTCCCTTTTTTAATTCAAGAATTTTGGACTTAGTGCTTTTTATCATCCATTAAAGAAGACTGGAGTCAAGCATCCTTGAATTTTTGTGAATTTTTGTGGAGTTGAAGATTTGCTGCACTTCATCTCTAGATAGGAGAATGTATCTGTTGATTAGTCCCCTACAGTACATCTTGAAGATAAACGGGCTATTCCATTATAATCCATAAATTTTGGAATTGTCTCTATGCATGAAGATTGGACTCAAGCATGCTTTGTTATTGTTATTTGTCATACTGCACTTTGTCACTTTATATTAGGTTACTTTATAGCACTCTATTAATTCCGGGATTTTTTGTATGTGTTCTTTATTGATGAAGACTGCAGTTAAACATGTTGTAGCATAAATTGATCTGCACTTTTCACTTTATATTCTATGTTTTTTCAATATGTATTATTTTAGACATATTTGTACCTTGTCTTCACTTTTGCACCAAGTCACTTTGGTCTTATTTATATAAGACAGTCGTCTTTTTATTACACTTCATTAAATTAACTTATAATAAGAATTATGGACACAGCGCACTTTTTTTTCATTTATTGCCTATTTTGTTTCCCATACTGAAACACCATAATATTAGTTATCTTGATCTTGGCTGATGAATTTATAAGTAAATGCAGCCTCTTATTCACTTAATTCACTTAGTCACTTAATTAATTTTCTCTCTCTGGCAGTGCGCTTGCGTGGGATCTGTTGCGCTGTACACTTCCGGGCGCGCTCCACTATTGAGCCTCATGCATTCCAGTGTGCGGTTCAATGGAGCGCATCACCGGAAGTGATTTCATCTTTAGCTGCACGGCTCTGCGCAAGCGCTGTTTACGTCAGTGCTATGATGCGGAGTAGTTTACTCCCCTATCCCAAACCCCTGTTCTTTACTGGTGCAAGGGATGATTTAAGCACAATCCACCCATTACCCTACACACACCCCCGCAAGAAGCTAGTGTGAAATGCGCGTTGGGGTGGAGGAGGCCATGCCACTCGTGTTCACTGCGGTCCTGTGATTAAAGGTATAATCATTATCGGTACTCTTTATCTATCTCTTTCCTTATATTTTGTAATTATATATGACTCTTAGGATATTTATCCAGTTTCATGAGTATGTTATTCATATAGAGATATAGATTATCACTGATTATGTGGAACCATGAATTAGATCTACATCTTATATGATCTGTTTTAGCCTTTTCTTATTGGTGTACTTATACCTATTGTATAGGGATAATATTTATTGACTTACTCCTACCTAACATCACTCTTTGGACTCGCTATATTCACAGATTGTGACAAGTTGTTATGGCAGTGTGTACCTCCTGCTTGGTATTATTGTTTTTTAATCAAATTCTTTTTAAAAAATGAATTAATAAATATTGATTTTATTATTATGCTGGATCACTTTTTTACGGTCACAATATGATATAAATCCGTAGTTTTTTGGTATAGTTGACGTTGTTGAGTGCCAGCCTTCTTTATATAAGAACTGTGGACTGCTTGTGGATATAATTATACTGTGTTTCTGTATAGCATCCGATTTTTTTCACACATCCATAGACATGAATAGGTGAGTCTCATCCAATTCTACATTCGCAGGAAATGAAAATGAAATCATATTGATATATGACCTAATGAATATAGAATCACCCTGGATATACACAAAAATAATTTCCAGCCAATATTAGTGGGAGACCCACTCCAATAAGTCAAAGATTTGAAACTAGGATCAGGTTACAAATTGCATTTCGAGATGATCTGAAAATGACTGAAGAAACTAAGCTTTCAGAATAAAAAGTTGTGCAGTTTTTAAATTACAGGTAAAGACTAATACAGTTGTGTGAAAAACAGTTTGCTCCCTTCCTGACTTCCTACTCTTTTGCATGTGTGTCACACTTAAATGTTTCAGATCACCAAACAAAATTAAATATTAGACAATGATAACAAAAGTAAATACAAAGTGCAGCTTTTAAATGAAGGAAGGAAGGAAAAGAAATCCAGGGAAAAAGTGATTGTCCCTTAAACTTAATAACTGATAGAGTCATCCTTAGCAATAAAGAGTCTTTTACAATACTCTGGAGGAATTTTGGCCAACTCATCTTTGAAGAATTGTTGACATTCAGCCACATTGGAGGGTTCCAGAGCATGAACCACCTTTTTAAGGTCATGCCACAGCATCTCAATCAGATTAAGGTCAGCACTTTGTCTAGGCCACTCCAAATTAGAACAAAAAGGTTAAACCGCACCTCTCAAATGTCAAAATCCTATAGACAAAGTTCCTGAGGCGCACGTCAAATACTAGGGAGTCCAGCCTTGAGAAATTCCATGACAATAGAAAAAAAGTGACAGCGCCCCAGACCATGGTGAAGAAATAAGTCTTACATTTATTCTGCCTCCTGTGGCAACATTTCGGTCAAGAGACCTTTTTCATGCTTGAAAAAGGTCTCTTGACCGAAACGTCGCCACAGGAGGCAGAATAAATGCAAGATTTATTTCTTACCACAGTCTGGGGCACTGTCTCTTTTTTTCTAGGCCACTTCAAAGTCTTTGTTTTTAATGATGAGAGAGCATGCTCGTCATTGCTTGTTACTCGCACTAGCATCAGCGTGCTCAAGATGCTCGTTACTTGATGAGTATTTTTTGAATGCACCCCACATCTTTGGCACTTTTTAGACAGCCTGCCAGTCACTGTCATTACATAGCTACCTTGGTTGTAGCATTACTGTGATTGGCTGGCTGTATAGAGACATTGGGCACACTGTAACCTCAAAACAGGCAGAACTGGGAGAGGTGCTGGTGAATTAAAAAGAAAATTTTAGTTGCGTATAGACAGGGATTACACGACACTTATATTTCTTTGAACTGCAACAACAGCCAACATTAGGGCTAATTATAATCAATATTCTTACTGCTGTTAGCAGCACTTAGGGAGATATTCTACTGAATGGATAGTATAGGACAGGATAGGGTTAATTTCACTTCCTTTTTGCTGCAACTCATAGCAAAAGCCTTTCTCAGGGCTAGTAATATTCTTTTTGCTCTTAATCTTGTTAATTGTTCTGAACAGCTAAATATTATACTCCACTTGTACTGCGGCAGTCGTGCGTCAAAAGCATAGTGCTACTGCAGTTTAGCAAGACCATCGGAGGTGAACAAATTTTCCTGTGTTAGTAGTCCTGCAAATTTTTTTAAGCAGGGAAATGTTATATGACATTCATACTGCGGCAGTTGTGCACCAAAATAAAAAATCCAGACGTGGTTGGTTAGAAATAGCAACACTATATTGTTCCAGCACTATGAAAAGTCCATCTAAGGTGGATAAATTTTCCTGTGTTAGTATTCCTGCAAATATTTTGAAGCAGGGAAATATAATATGGCATTAATACTGCATCATTTGTGCATCAAAATAAAAAAGCCAGACATGATTGGTTAGAAATAGCATTGATATATTGCTCGGCACTGTAACAAGTCCATCTGAGGTGGGCAAATTTTCCTGTGCTACTAATCCTGCAAATTTTTTTCAGCAGGGAAATATTATATACCATTTATACTATGGCAGCTGTGCATCAAAATAAAAAAGCCAGACTTTGTTGGCTAGAAATGACTTCACTATACTGCTCCTGCACTGTACAAGTCCATCTGGGGAGGGCAAATTTTCCTTTGATACTAATCCTGCAAAGTTTTTCAACAGGATATATCATGCGTAATTTAAAATTGGTAATGACAGGGAAGTGGTCGTGATGCTGATGGTGAGCGCAGAGGCCGAGCCCGTGGGCAAGGTAAAACTGTGCCTGCTGCTGAAGCACAAAATATACACATGTCCTGTCGACCTAGCTTCCTGTCCCACTTTGTAGGGGTGTGCAGAACAACACTCTTGAAGCCAGACCAGTGTGAAAAGGCTGTTGGATGGATTTCAGATAAAGCTGTCACTTTGACAGCAAAACCCTGTCTTCCACACAGTCGAGTCTCAGTAACCGTGATTCTGGTCCACACAATCCTCACCCTGATCCTCCATCCTCCCACAATGCCGAGTGTCTAGAGATCTCACACTTGGACACACTGAAGAACTGTTCACATTTCCATTTATAGATTCTGTCCTCTCGCCCTGCCCGTTTGAAGCGGGACATGAGGAGATTGCATGTAGAGATGCTCAAATATTTTAGCAGCAATGCTCACAAGAAGGCGACAGTGGGAAAATGTAATTACTGTCACAAGAGATGGATGATGATAAGACACAATTGCCAAGAAGTGATGTTGTTATGTCAGCAAGTCAAGAGGAGGACCACAGTGCAGAAGTGGAAGACGAGGTGTTGGACGATGAAATCACTGACCCAACCTGGGAAGGTCACATGCAGAACGAGAACAGCAGTACATGGGGGAGGGATCTCTAGCACCACAACAGACAGGAAGATGCAGTGGGGTGGCCAGAAACACAAGGCGGGCAACTCTTCCCCAGTGCACCAACACGGATAAAGTTGTCAGGCCAAGGGTTAAATGTTCCCAAGTCTGGCACTTTTTTAAGGACTGTCCAGTTAACCAAAAAAGGCCATTTTCAATATCTGCCAAGCTAGCATCAGCGGGGGCAGCACAAATACCAGCCCCCCCCACCCACTGGCCACAATACTAAACGGCTACATTTCCAGACTGTTGGCCCTTGAAATGTTGCTGTTTAGGCTTGTGGAGACGAAAGCTTTTGATTTCCGTGTGCTGTCCCCACCTTACACAAGGACATATGTACAAGTGCTTGTGGCAGGGACATTACATTTTCCTGATGGCACACTGTGTAAACATTGTGGAAGCGGGGACACAGTCGGACCTTTAGACCTAATATGCTCTACCGACACAGAAGTTTGCGGGTCCTGGTTCAATCAGACTTCCACCCACCTTCTACAGGAGTTCCTGAACCTCCTCCTCCTCCTCACCCTCCATCTCAGAAACATCAACATCAGTGGCAAGCTTGAGGCACTGCAGCACTACCTTGGCCAAGCGGCTACAGTCTCTGCTGAAGTTAATCTGCTTAGGTGACAAACTGCACACCGCCGAGGAGTTGTTGAAAGGTCTAACAAACCAGACTGATCTGTGGCTCTCACCCCTGAATCTACAACCAGATATGGTCCTGTGTGACAATGGCCATAACCTTGTGGTAGCTCTGAAGCTTGGCAACCTCGCACACGTACCATGCCTGGCCCACTTGCTCAACCTAGTGTTTAAATGTTTTCTCAAAACCTACCCAAATCTGCCTGAGCTGCTTGTAAAAGTATGCGGCATGTGTGCTCATTTTTTGCAAATCAGCTACAGCTACCACCACCCTGGCAGTGCTGCAGCAGCGATTGCAACTTTCAGCTCAATGACTAGTGTGCGATGTCACCACGCTTTGGTACAATGCATATGTTGACAAAGCTTTCTGACCTGCAGAGGGCAGTAGTTGATTACCAGTTGCAACATGCTTGTCAGTATTCTGGTCAGCCTCCGCACATAAGAGCTGATGAATGGGCATGGATGTCTTTGAGGTTCTCTAAAACTTTGAGAACTCGATCAAGATATGAATGGCGAAGAAGCCATAATCAGCGTAAACATCCTGCTTCTCTGTTTACTGAAACGCTCGCTGTTCACAATTAAAGTGAAGAATTTGCAGGTGGAGCAAGTTGAAATGGAGCAAGAAAATTTACAGGATGATGCTGCAAAGCTCATCCTCATCTTATCTTCTCTACTCAGTGTTATCCCGGTGCCTGCACCTGCGGTCGTGCCGGCGTCCTCTGTCGCCGCTACCCTGGTCCCCGGGCCCTCCCTGCTGTCCTCCGCTTCCCGCTCCAGGCACCGCGCTGCTCCTCCGTCCTGTCTTCCTGCCGCCCGGGGGATCCAGCGTGGCATCCTCTCTCCTCCTCCCTTCCGTCCGGCCTCTGCTCCGTGCACGCACCTCTTAACCCCTACTGCACCTTCCCAGGAGAGCTAGCGCTTCAATTAGGTGCTGGCATTGGGTATATCAGGCGGCTCCACCATGTTGGAGGCGCCTGATTACCGTGTGCCTTCAGTACACAGTCTGGCTCATCCTAATACCCTTCTGCCTTGTGCTGCCCGTCTATCCACCTGCCTTGTTCTGTCCGTCTTACCCACCCGCCTTGTCCTGCTCGTTCTGTCCACCTGCATTGTCCGGTTCGTTCCAGCATTCTGCCCGTTTTGTCACCCTGTCTTGTCCCATTACACCGGTTCCGTAGAATTCTCTGTCTCCGTCCGTGCTAACTGGTCAGTCCAGACCTCCCTGCTCCATCTTGAGGTCCCTTCTTCCTAGCCCGTGTGCTCCTCTTGAGCCGCCATCTCAGTGCTCGACTCCTTAAGGTCTGCCTCTAACGATTCCTGTATAGGGGTCGGCTCCTTGATCCATCGCCCAGAGGAGCTTCAGTACCGCAACCCAGAGGGTCCACTCTTGTAGCATGCCTTGCCTCGGTGTCACACTCAGAAAGGGTAATAGTGAGTAGAGATGAGCGAACATGTTTGGAAAACATTCACCAATATAAAATTTGGCACGAACATTGCACATTAATGTTTGTGTTCAGATTCCCAAGTTTGTTTACTAAAAATTGTCGAAATCGGTCAAAGTTCGGTAAATGACTGACTTCACTAAGGGCTGTTTCAGACATCAGTGTTTCCGGTAACAGCACAGGCCACAAAACTTTCCACACACGTGCACACTGATGACATCTCTGTGTCATAAGTAAGGCAAGTACTGGTGTCAGGTGCTGAAGAAGACAGCTCACATCACTGACCCTGCTCGTGCCGTAATTAGTACTAGCAGGAAACAATGCTGAGAATTGCATTCAACTGTTAACAGCGAGAGCAGCTGATAGAAGTATTCATCAGCTGCCGCCTGCACTATAAATAAATATTTAAAAAATGACATGGGGTTCCCCTGTATTTTTGATAACCAGCCAGGCAAAACTGAAAGCTGCAACCCTCAGCTGTCAGCGTTAGCAAGGCTGGTTATCAAGAATAGAGGGTTAATTTGCCATATTTTTAAATTAATTAATTAAATAATAAAAAAATGGGGGGTCCCCACATTTTTGACAACCAGTCAAGCTAGGGGACTGGTAGTCTCAGGCTGGTAAGAGGCCTAAAAATAGGAGGCCTCAGCTGCCCCAGAAAAGGTGCATTTACTAGATGCACCAATTCTGGAGCTTTGTCCGGCTTTTCCCACTTGCACTGTGTCATTGACAAGTGGAGTTCATATTTGTGGGGTTGATGTCACCTTTGTTTTGTCCGCTGACTTAACCTCTTTACCACCAAGGGTGGTTTGCATGTTAATGAACAGGCCAATTTTTACATTTCTGACCGCTGTCCCTTTATGAGGTAATAAATCTGGAATGCTTCCATGAATCCCAGTGATTCTGACAATGTTTGCTCCTGACTAGTGTTGAGCGATACTGCTCGATATCTAAAAATATCGGATCGGAATGGTATCGCCGATATCACTAAATATCGTCGATATCCGATTCCGATACCGGAAGTCCCATGTAAGTCTATGGGAACAAAATATCGCAACTAAAAAAACCCTTTCTTTCGTTGTAAACACAAAATATACACACATAGAATACATATATATATATATACATGTCATTGTGACATATATATATATACATATATTTATAGTTTATACACTTCTACATAGTAAAATAGACTCTGATTCAATTGCCGGGTAAAGCCGTGACATACCCCATAGAAGTCGACGGGCTCGGTGCCGAGTACCCCCAAAACCTCTGGCTCTGTGCGACTCAACTTGGGCGTCACGAACAGGATTCTGTAGCTCGCTATAAGCGAGTCCTGTGTGCCTGAATTGAACTGGTTTTGTGCTTGAGAATTGCTAAAATCATCAGAGAATGTATTTGCCATTTTTCCGCCATATCTGCGTCACGACGAGGCACTGGTGAAGAAGAAGGGCGTGCTCTTCGTGGGTGTACACTCACTCAGTGGCGCGAAAACGATGGCCGACCACTCTAAATGGTACTGCAATGTAAGATCGTGCCCCACAGCTCTTGAGTTCCGCCTCCTCATCCTCCTCAGTGTGCGGAAACTAACACGAAGGTCCCGCCTCACTACAAAAGAGGGGCCCTCTCCAGATGCTAATGACACATGTGACTTGGCAGAGATGGCTAATGGACACGAGCAGAAGTGTGAAGGGATGGAGCAGTCAGAGCTCTCCACCCACGGAAGCGACCCGATCGCCACGGAACCACCGTTGGGCACCCGGCCTGGAAACCCTCCTACGCTGCAAGAAGCGGAGGATACCCTAAGAGGCCTGGCCCGGCACCGGGAGGAGGTCGCCAGGATGGAAGCCAGCTGCGTGCCCTAAAACTAAACTTGGAGCGGCGCCAATCCCTCTTACCTGAAGTGTCTGTACCGGAAGGTGAGGCACCCGTTCTAGTAGAGGAGTCCGTGCGGGCATCCCAGCCCTTGCAATGTGATCCGGTTGACGTTGTCGCAGTGGAGGCACCCGTTCCTGCAAAAAACGCTGCACCGGCAGCACCCCAGATCCCGCTGTCTGCCCCCGTCGCTGAGACAGAAGAAGCGACACCCGTCCTCATGGAGGAGGCCACGCAGGCACCAGAGGTCTACCTGTCTGTACCGGTGCCCCGACTGTCATCTGTTCCAGAGCCGGCTGCTTCCTCCGCAGGTGAGCGCCGCCAGGACTGTCGGGCGCCAGGAGAGCTGCCGCAAACCGGACATCGTAAGCTGCAGTTTGATGGTGGAGACATGGAGATGCTGGTGGAGGAGAATTACAACCGGCGTCAGGAGGAAGAGTGGAGACGTCGGGAGAGAGAAGCCGAGCGACAAAGGGAGCAGCGCGAATCCCAGAAGCTTCGCCAACGTCACATCGAGAAGGACCGGGCAGATAAGGACCGGATGAGAAAAGATAAAAGTACGGTGAGGGAGCCGCGGCGTAAGGGTGCAGTACGGAGCTTTAAATTGAAAGCTGGTTGGGGCTTCATCCAGGAGCCTGGACTTTATTTAGAAGTGTTTGTGACCCGGCGGGACGTGGAGACTCACCTCCCAGAAGGACACCCGGGGAGGGACCTGTTGCCAGGAGACTTGGTAACTTACACCCGACACTGGGGTTACAATGGATGGTATGCCCTAAATGTCACCAGGTGCGACCCCTGGTCCCCAGAGTGTCAGGAACCTGTGAGACCCTCGGAGCCTTCAGCCTCCCACATCCAGGCCTCTGCACAAGTGCCCACCCCACGCCGTAAATCTCCCCAGCCTCCCTCAGTGGTCTCCTCAGCAGCCCCAGCTATGGACATGATAATGATAGCTGGCCCGTACCCGGAGCCTGTTAGGCCCCCTGGGGTTCGTTCAGTCCGGGACATAGGGCTCCAGACCCGAAGGGAGATGAAAGAGGTGGCCACACAGACACAGATAGCGGGTCACGACTTGACTGTACAGGCCACACAACGTCATCAGGTCCTGGTGGTCCTTGGTGTCTCGGATGTTTGGCAAGCATCAGAAGAGTACCAGGTGGTACCTGGAACACCCCTGCCAAAGAATTATAAATAACCCCGACAGGGTCCCTGTATGTAAATAGTTAAATTGTTGATGTACCCGGACGGGTGAATGTTCATAAAAAAGTTTTTTAATTTAATAAAAAATACAACACAGTTTTCATTACTTTTATTACAGTCTCATCCTGCGACGCCATCGATCTCCTGTAAAAAAATGAAAAAAAAAAAACAGCAGTATACCACCTGTCCGACGCAGTCCATAGTAACGAGTGTCCCACGACGATCCAGCTCTGCTACATCAGAATGACATCAGAGGCAGGCAGGCAGGCAGAGCCTGTCATCCCGGCGCAGCACAGCTGATTACCTGCTTCCCCGGCGGTGACGTCATCGGACTGGTTTACGGCCGGGATTACCCTGCAGTCACTGCAGTTATCGCGAAAAACTGCATGTGACCGCCAGGGAGAAGATAATGGCGGCCATCAAGCAGTCCAGGACGTGACCGCCGGAGATATTCTGCCAGGTAAGTGCCGCTGACTCCTGACAGACGCGACCGACGGACACTCACAGTGACAGTGACAAATCCGATTCCGGTATCCGATATGACGAAAATATCGGTACTCGGAATCGAAAGCCCGATACAGCTAATATCGGCCGATACTCGATATTTGCAGTATCGTATCGCTCAACACTACTCCTGACTTATTGTACTTATTGATAGTGGTAAAAATTGTTTGATATGACTTGCGTTTATTTGTGAAAAAAACTTAAATTGGCAAAAATTTTGAAAATTTAGCAATTTTCCAACTTTGAATTTTCATGCCCTTAAATCACAGAGATATGTCACACAAAACACTTAATAAGTAACATTTCCCACATGTTTACTGTACATAAGCACAATTTTGGAACCAAAATTTTTTTCGTTAGGAAGTTATTAACAATAATTAAATAGTGATTTCTCATTTTTACAAAACCATTTCTTTTAGGGACCACATCACATTTGAATACACTGAGGCTTCTATACGATAGAAAATACCCAAATGACACCATTCGAAAAGCAGCACCTCTCAAAGTGCTCAAAACCACATTCAATAAGTTTATTGACCCTCCAGGTGCTTCACAGGAATTTTTGGAATGTTTACAAGAAAATTAACATTTAACTTTTTTTCACAAAAAAATTAATTCAGATCCAATTTGTTTTATGTTCCCAAGGGTAACAGGAGAAATTGGACCCCAAAAGTTGTTGTACAATTTTTGCTGCATATGCTGATACCCCATATATGCAGGTAAACCACTGTTTGGGTGCATGGCAGAGCTCGGAAGGGAAGGAGCGTCGTTTGATTTTTTAATGCAAAATTGGCAGGAATTGAGATCGGAAGCCATGTCGGGTTTGGGGAGCCCCTGATATGCCTAAACAGTGGAAACCCCCCACAAGTGACATCATTGTGGAAAGTAGACCCCCTAAGGAACTTATCTAGATGTGTGGTGAGCACTTTGAACCCCAAAGTGCTTCACAGAAGTTTATAACGCTGAGCATGAAAAAATAAAAAATCATATTTTTTTCATAAAATATTTTCCTAAGGGTAACAGGAGAAATTGGACCCCAAAAGTTGCTGTGCAATTTGTCTTGAGTATGCTAATACCCCATATGTGGGGGTAAACCACTGTTTGGGTGCATGGTAGAGCTTGGAAGGGAAGGAGCACCGTTTGACTTTTTCAAAGCAGAGTTGGCTGGAATTGAGATCAGACACCATGTCGTGTTTGGAGAGCCCATAATGTGCCTAAACAGTGGAAACCCCCCAATTCTAACTCCAACCCTAACCCCAACACACCCCTAACCCTAATTCCAACCCTAACCATAACCCTAACCACAAACCTAACCCTTACACATCCCTAAACCTAATTCCAACCCTAACCCTAGTCCCAACCCTAAACCTTATCCCAACCGTAACCGTAATCCAAACCTTAACTCCAACTCTAGCCCCAGCCGTAACCCATACCCCAACTCTAACCCAAACCCTAACCCTAACTTTAGCCCCAATCCTAACCCTAACTTTAGCCCCAATCCCAATCCTATTCTTTAGCCCCAACCCTAACTTTAGCCCTAACCCTAACCATAACCCTAACCCTAATGGGAAAATAGAAATAAATACATTTTTTTATTTTATTATTTTTCCCTCACTAAGAGGGTGATAAAGAGGGGTTTGATTTACTATTTATAGTGGGTTTTTATAGCGGGTTTTTATGTTTGGCAGCTGGCACACACAAAAAGACGCTTTTTATTGCAAAAAATAGTTTTTGCATCACCACATTTCGAGAGCTATAATTTTTCCATATTTTGGCGCACAGAGTCATGTGAGGTCTTGTTTTTTGTGGGACAAGTTGTCATTTCTTTTGGTACCATTTTCAGGCACATGACATTTTTTGATCACTTTCTATTCTAAATTTTGGGAGACAGAATGAGCAAGAACCAGCAATTCATGAATTTCTTTTGGGGGCGTTAACACCGTTCCACGTGTGGTAAAATTGATAAGGCACGGTGGCTCAGTGGATAGCACTACAGCCTTGCAGCACTGGGGTTCTGGGTTCGAATCCCACCAAGGACAACATCTGCAAGGAGTTTGTATGTTCTCCCGTGTTTGCGTGGGTTTCCTCCGGGTGCTCCGGTTTCCTCCCACATTCCAAAAACATACTGATAGGGAATCTAGATTGTGAGCCCCTTCAGGGACAGCGACGGTAATGTGTGCAAACTGTAAAGCGCTGCGGAATATGTTAGCGCTATATAAAAATAAAGATTATTTATAAGGCATCTTTATTCTTCGGGTCAGTACAATTACAGCGATACCTCATTTATATAATTTTTTATGTTTTGGCGCTTTTATTTAATAAAACTATCTTCTATAAAAAATAATTGCTTTTGCATCACTTTATTATGACAGCTCACACTCTCACGCTGATGCTGACGCTCACACTCACATGCTCACGCTTATGCTGACGCTCACACTCATGCTCACATGCTGATGCTCATGCTCACACTAATGCTCACATGCTCATGCTCACACTAATGCTCACATGCTTATGCTCACATGCACGCTCACACTCATGCTCACATGCTAACGCTCACACTCACGCTCACACGCTGATTCTCACACTCACGCTGACGGTCACACTCACGCTCACATGCTGATGCTCACATGTCGCTCACGCTCACACACTGATGCTCACGCTCACACACTGATGCTAACAAGCTGATGCTCACATGCACTCTGATGTTCACGCTCACACACTCATGCTCACATGCTGATGCTCACACTCACGCTCACATGCTCATGCTCATACGCTCACACTCATTCTCACACTCATGCTGACACTCACACTCACGCTCAGACGCTGATGCTCACATGCACGCTGACACTCACGCTCAAGCTCACACGCTCACACTCACGCAGATCCTCACACTCACATGCTCACGCTCACACTCACCCTCACACATTGACGCTCACACTCACGCTAATGCTCACACTCATACTCACATACTCACGCTCACACTCATGCTCACGCTCACACTCACATGCTGACACTCACACTCACGCTCACACGTGGATGCTCACACGCATGCTCATACTTACACAGATGCTCACACTCACGCTCACACACACAGACGCTCACACTCACATGCTAATTCTCATGCTCACACTTACGCTCACACGCTGATGCTCACACTCACACTTACTCTGATGCTCACACTCACAAGCTGACACTCACATGCATGCTCACACTCTCCTGCTCACACTCACACTCACATGCTGACGCTCACACTCACATTCATGCTGACACTCACACGCTCACATGCTGATGCTCACACTCATGCTCACACTCTCATACTCACAGTGACACTCATGCTTACACTCACACGCATGCTCACAAGCTGACTCTCACGCTCATGCTAACAAGCTGACACTCATGCTCACACGCTGATGCTCACACTCACGCTAATGCTCACACTCATACTTACATACTCACGCTCACTCTCATGCTCACGCTCACACTCACATGCTGACACTCACGCTCACACGTGGATGCTCACACGCATGCTCATACTTACACAGATGCTCACACTCACGCTCACACACACAGACGCTCACACTCACATGCTAATTCTCATGCTCACACTTACGCTCACACGCTGATGCTCACACTCACACTTACTCTGATACTCACACTCACAAGCTGACACTCACATGCATGCTCACACTCTCCTGCTCACACTCACACTCACATGCTGACGCTCACACTCACATTCATGCTGACACTCACACGCTCACATGCTGATGCTCACACTCATGCTCACACTCTCATACTCACAGTGACACTCATGCTTACACTCACACGCATGCTCACAAGCTGACTCTCACGCTCATGCTAACAAGCTGACACTCATGCTCACAAGCTGATGCTCACACTCACGCTAATGCTCACACTCATACTTACATACTCACGCTCACACTCATGCTCACGCTCACACTCACATGCTGACACTCACGCTCACACGTGGATGCTCACACGCATGCTCATACTTACACAGATGCTCACACTCACGCTCACACACACAGACGCTCACACTCACATGCTAATTCTCATGCTCACACTTACGCTCACACGCTGATGCTCACACTCACACTTACTCTGATGCTCACACTCACAAACTGACACTCACATGCATGCTCACACTCTCCTGCTCACACTCACACTCACATGCTGACGCTCACATGCACATTCATGCTGACACTCACACGCTCACATGCTGATGCTCACACTCATGCTCACACTCTCATACTCACAATGACACTCATGCTTACACTCACACGCATGCTCACAAGCTGACTCTCACGCTCATGCTAACAAGCTGACACTCATGCTCACACGCTGATGCTCACACTCATGCTCACATGCTGATGCTCACACTCACACACTGACGCTCACACTCACACACTGATGCTCACTGTGAGGAATCGCACAGGGGAAAGGGTGTCGACTTTGCTCATCTTGGCGGAGAGGAGAGAAGGAACAGCAGGAATCAGCTCTCTGGTGCCACCACTTGCCCCAGGTCAGTCAGGGAACTGCACCGAGTGCAAATAGTCACCAGAAAGGCTTCCCTTATATGTACGAGTTATTGAGGAGCTCCCAGTGAGGGGGATATATGTCACCAGTCCAGGCGGGGGATATATACATAAACATCCTGGCCATCACTGCCAGAGTTCCTCACTAAAACAGTACGGTTTGCTGCCACCAGTTCCTCATTTGAAATAAGCCCGTCCGACAACAGGCTTATATCAGGTCAGAAACCAACCCGGGTAGCGTATAATATAACCAACCGAGCATGTGGAAGTGGGGATTCGTGTATCGAGGTAAAAGAGTAGCCCAAGATTAATTTTATATTTAATCTCTGAAAAGGTGCACTAGAAATATACAGGTATATATTTACAAGAACAATATACACGTATACAGTCAAGAGTCTAGTACAAGGATAGAGCATAGATAGGTTGCAATTACCGTGTTATGTATCATGTGACCACAGGGAAGCACTGATGGATCACAGGTCCAAATCTTAGCTACGTGGTAATCCTGGCTGCGACAGCTAACGTATCCTCTCCTCCTGCCAGTAGAAAAACTAAGCTCAAATGAGCAGCTGTCTCTCATCTCCTAGGTTGTTCCCTCCCACACTCTGTTGTTACCCCTGGGCTGTGCAGCCTCTCTCCTCTCAACTCTGAAAATATGATTTTCTGTCCAGAATCGTGGATGGCTCATAACTTTCCGCTCGAAGCTATGAATGAGTCGGCGGCGCGGTCCCTGGATTCCACTGGATTTTATCTGTGCATAGAGACTTAATATGCCACGGTATATAATTCATGGTAGTTATGCTTTATAACTCAATAATGCTGAGTGCTACAGGTGGCTGCCAGGCAGGGGCATGTGGGGGGAAGAATGCCAATTCCAATGATGTGCTCAGCTAGGCTCAAAGATATTGCATTCTGTTATTATAGGTCATTTTTCAGATTCAATACCTCAGAGCCTTGCTGTGCCACAGTGTCTCCATGTGCTTCAGTCAGGCAAAAGAGTTTGCTGTAGCTGCAGAAGAGTTCAAACTCTTGTGTTAAGAGCTTCAAAGGGTTTGTTCTTGGAGTTTAAATTAAAAGAAAGCAATGATCCTGTGAAATCTCAAGAGTGGGGACACATTTCAGAAGGGGAGAGACATTTACTTTGTCCCTCACACTCACATGCACACTCAGACTCTCACACTCAAGATCATACTCACGCTCACACACTGACGCTCACACTAACACGCTGATGCCACACTCAAACTCACGCTCACACACTGACACTCACATTCACATGCTGATGCTCACATGCTGATACTCACACTCACACGCTGATACTCACATGCATGCTCACACTCTCACACTCACACTCAAACTCACGCTCATGCTCACACCCTGATGCTCACACTCACACGCTGATTCTCACACTTACACGCTGATTCTCACACTCACGCTCACACTCACATTCAAGCCCGACACCCTTATTAATAAGCCAATAAGTAAACACATACATACACAAACCTACGCACACATTGTCACCATACTATGTAGGAGCGTTAACAGAACAAACGTACATGGGCTGTAACCAGATAGCAACTGTTAATTTTAAAGAAAAAAATGAAAAAAAATTGTGTGGGCTCCCGCATAATTCTAATAACCAACAGAGGGAAAGCTGACGGCTGGGGGTCGATGTTTATAGCCTGGGAAGGGGATAATACACATGGAGCTTCCCAAGCTATTAGTATCAGCTCACAGCATATACTTAGCCTTTGCTAGCAATTAAAATGAGAGACCCCAAAAAAATGAAGTGGGGTACCCCTATAATTAATAACCAGCAAAGGCTATGCAGACAGCTGCGGGCTCATATTAATAGCCTAGGAAGAGGCCATGGATATTACCCCCAGGCTAAAAACATTAGCTTTAAGCCACCCCAGAAAAGACGCATCTATAAGATGCATCAAATCTGGTGCTTAGCCTCACTCTTCCCACTTGCCCTGTAGCGGTGGCAAGTGGTGACATCAAGCCCACAGATTAGTAATGGAGAAGCGTCTATAAAATACCTATCCATTACTAATCCTATAGTTACATGGTAAATAAAGACACAGCCAGAATAAAGTCCTTCAATTGAAAAAATTACACAGACTCCTTTAATATTCTCAAGTAAACCATACTTACAAACTCTCCTAATTCCACAGACGCCATCGATCTCCTGTAATAAAAATAAAATAAAAAAACAACAATATACCATATCTGTCTGCAGAGAAGGTAATCCATAATGTCCCACAACGATCCTGATCACTTTGAGAGCAGTTAGATCAGTGATATACTTCTTATAGATGCCTCTCCTTTATGAAGCAGTGGGCAGGATGTCACCGGACAATACAAAGGTGACATCTACCCCACAAATATGAACCCCACTTACCACCACTATAGGGCAAGTGGGAAGTGTTTGGTAAAGCACCAGAATTGGTGCATCTAATGGATGTGCCTTTTCTGGGGCCGCTTCAGGCTGCTATTCTTAGGCTAGGGGCCCAATATCCACAGTCTCATATCAGCCTGAGAATACCAGCCCCCCAGCTGTCCGCTTTAGCTTAGCTGGCTGTCAATAAAGGAGGGGACCCCACTCAATTTTTTAAAATTATTTATTAAAATAATTAGAAAAACAGTGTGGGGACGCCTCTATTCTTGATAACCAGTCTTGCTAATGCTGACAGCTGAATGTTACAGCCCGCAGCTGTCAGTTTTACCTGACTGGTTAACAAAAATAAAGGGGGAGTCGAGTCTAACTTTTTTTAAATCATTTATTTATGGCGCAATTAATGGATCAATTGATGCCACTTTTCTTGGTGTCTGTACATAATTTTAGTTGTTTTGGCAGCTTTTTGCACCCCCCAAAGGTTTTAACTGTGCATTTGGTTTTGCCTCCCATTGAAGTCAGTGGGGTTCAGGTATGTTCAGCAAACTGTTCGTTGAAAATGTTTATTGAACATTGGGATTTTCGTCAATCCAAACCATGCCGAAACTTGAAAGGTTCACTCATCTCTAATAATGAGTTGGAATAGGAGCTAGTTGCCTGTGCTACAGACGGTACTACCCACACCATCTTCATCTCGTCTGTTCTGCGTAGGATGGCCTGAAGATGAGGAAAAGAGGGAGGATGAGGAGGAGGATGTGGATGAGAAGGAGAAGATGGACGGTCATACTCTTGGTGGGGACAGGGAAATCTTGGCTGTAGGCAGTCTGGCACAAATGGCTGAGTTTATGACTTGCTGCCCTTCCCGTGACTCTTGCGTTTTTACTCATTTTAACCAACACTAATTGGTTGGTCACCCTTCTTGACCCATGCTACAAGGAGAATTTTCTCTCTTTCCTGTGGTTGAGCATTCTAATAAAATGCTGCAGTACCAGAAGTCCCTAGTTAAGAATAATTAAAATAATTTACATCTGGCAATGCTGGTGGAAGAGGTCACAGTTCCTTGAACAACCAAGGAGTAGAGACATGCACCATATACAGCAGTAGAGGCAGGGGAACACTATCAAACGCCTGGTACAGTTTTCTCAGACCCTCCCAGCACCCAGGCCCTGATGCGCGGAGTATTCTGACTAGGAGGGAAATGTTTTGGAAGATGATGAAGGAGGACCTTGCCAACTTTACCAGCATTCTCAGTGATTCCTTTGTGCTTTTCCACTATTGGATATCCAAACTAGACACGGACATGAATTGTCTCTCTACGCCTTGGAGGTCCAGGCCAGCCCTGCCGCTAGCGTTTTGTTACAGGGGTTTTTTAGTGCAGCTGGGGGTATTATAGCTGACAGGAATATCCGCTTGTCAACTGAAAATGGTGACAGGCTGAATCTTATAAAAATGAACAAGGGCTAGATTGGCCTGTTATGGAAATTTCAGACAAGAATTTCAGTGTCCTTGCACACAGAACCAGAATGCAGCAGTTCTCAGATTTCTAATCACCTTTGTTGAATAGGTTTTTGGAATAGACACAGTACGTGAGAATTGAAGGGCTAGGCATGTGAATAGAAAGGTCAGAGTATGTGAGAATCCAATGGACGGGCAGACTTTACGCTGCGCAATGAAATGGTTTTTTTTTTTTTTTTTTTTAAAGGCACAGGGAAGTTTGTTTTTAGATTGCCGTCTGCTATAAAAGAGCAGTGGTGGTCTTGCATCGTGTAGAAGGTACAGCAAGTTATTTGAACGGACCAGGAAGTGATTTTTATGTGAATAAGATTGAAAAGGTGTTAAATCGTCTGTGAGAAAATGATCTCAGATATGTCACAAGAGCAGAATTTAGAGACTCACACATCACATGTCCAGCATGTGGAGACACGGGATAGCTGTAGGCTGCTCTCATTGAATAAGGAGCCTTGTACAGAGAAAAAAGCTCCCCGCCTCTCGCTACAGGAGAATTCCTCTCTATCCTTCTTTCCCTATCATTCTTTCCTTCCCCCCTCACATCTCTGACACATCCATTTTTCTTCTTCCTCTTCTTCTTCTGCTTCTCTCCCTCCATCTCTCATTCCCCCCTCTTTCACTCTCTCCTCCTTCATTTTCTTCTCTCCCCTTCATCTCTCCTCTCAGACAAACCCCTCTTCACTCACACCTTCCCTCTCTCCTCCCACACCACACCCTTCTGATCTTTCCCCTCCTTCCCTTTCCTCCCTCTCTCCTCCCACACCCTCCTGCTCGTGCTCGCTCTCCTCCTTCCTCCTCCTCTCAGGCACATCCCACCGCTCCTCACTCACACCTCCCTTCTCTTCCTTTTTTTTTTTTTTCCTTCGTTACCAACTGGGTCAACGCCCAATCAAAGCAATGTGGTGTCCCTGTATTCAGTGCCTCCAGCACAGGGCACCCTGTCTATCCCAAGCACAGTACAAACATTGCCAGTCATTATATCAGGAGAAGAAAGTGCAAATCTCCCTACACAAAACGCTGCAGGTAGCCCTCAGACACAACAACTAGCAGAGCCCACAGCCAGGGCTTCACAGGGGGGAAGTGTAGCTGCAGACACATATGAGGAACCTCAGTGCCGAACAGAGCTGCCAGCATGGAACTATGACACTGGTCCACCGCAGCCCCACCTAGTGTATGCACCAAGCACACCATGTCACTTCTCATCTGATGAAGATGAAGACACAACGTCATACATGCTGCCCAATACTAGGGAAGAAAACCCACAAGCACCAATAGGGCAGGGACAGGTAGAGGCACCATCCTATGAGCCCTTCATCCCCAGCCAGGTGATCAGTATGCTGCCAGACCCAGGGATACACCCCATGCCATTTTACCAAAAAATGCAGCAGATCCAGCAAACGTATGCAGCAGCCTGGATTGACCTCTGGGCCGTAATGGAAATAAAAGCAGGTGATGCATTCTAGCCAATTATGAGAGAACACTTCAAGCTTCCAGCAGAATTAGATGTGTATGCCTGGGAGACAGGACCAAAGCTAATTGAGCAGCTCAGAGAATGGGCCGAAAGCAGACTGACAGGACAAGCTATCAGCCTACATGTCACAAGCCAGGACCAGACAGAGTCTGTAGAGGAGTTCCATGACAGAGTGATGCAAGTGTTTCAAGATTTGGGCCTCATTACCCATGATCAGACACACAGATGGATGTCGGCACAGGCTTTTGTGCATGGACTGAGAGAACCAATCAGGAAACCACTGGTAGTAGCCAGGCATGAGTACACGTCAATAGCAATGGATACCCTGCTAGCAGTAGCAAAAAGGATTGAGTCCCGCTGGTACAGAAGGGATGTCCAGTGTTACAACAGTGGCGAGTTTGGTCATTTCCGGAACCGGTGCAGAACACCGACTTCGCTCAGAAGAAGAAGAAACACAGAAAGCAGTGAAGAACCCCGTCCATAGGACAGGAGCACGCCAAGTCCACAGGGAACCCCACCAGTGGGACCAATATCCTGAGAGTGGATGGCGTAGTCAGATCTTTTCTTGTGGAACTCCGCAACCTCACCTATCTATCAGAATCTTCTGCGTCCTGCATGGGAATTGATGGTCAAGTCAGATATTTCCAGATTATGAAGCCCCTGAGCGTGTGGACCCAGCCAGAACACTCCATCATGTCCCAGTTTGTTGTGTCAAAGACCTGCACCCTCAACCTATTGGGAGTGGACCTACTGCAGAAGCTGAAAGCGACCAGAATGTTCCAGGAAGATGGGACCATGACACTTTCTTCACCCCTGACCCAAGAAGAAACAGGAACCTCAAACAACCACACTGCAGACTTATCACAGGAGGTTCTGGACATAGTACCAGAATTGCCACTCCATCACCCAGAGTCAAGATGTCTCTGACCAACTGAAGGTCTAAGTGAACTCGCCTAAGAAGACGGCCTGAGAACTTTGACATTGGCCAGGATATTCAACTCAAGAAGGACCCTACTCGCTTCATGGAATGGCAACACCACATCCGGCTCCAACGCCAGAGGTTCACCTTTTGCAAGCACCAGGAGGTGCCCCCTGCAATCAACCAGTTCACCCAGGCTCTAGACCGGCAAAAGGCCACTCAACTCTTCAAACTTGTGCACAAATACTGACCTGAGACCAAGCTGGAGAAAAAGAAACAACTGATTGCCCGTGCTGAGAAAAAAAGCAGCCAGTGAAGGAGACGTCCCAACAAGAAGACCCCTGTGACCAGAGCAGGTGCTAACACAGTGAATGCCTTGGTGGAGAACAAGAAAGCCAGCTGGTCGTCATCTCTCATGATGTGGATCCTAGTAGACGGCTTGTTTTCCCGCCAGCTCTGTGCCGGGAGATGGGAGTCCCCTGCTGCATAGTGAAGGACAAGGCCAAACTGGGCTGCCTCGCCCATCGGAATCAATCCCAGCTTTCCACAGTGAAGAAAAAGACTGTAAACCCCACTGAGTTCAGAATGGTGCAAGGTCTGGAGGCAGTGAAAGAGGCTACGGTATTTGAAACCCCAACAGTGCTGAACCCGCACACTCTGCTCTCAAAAGTCCCAGTCACCGCAACAGTATTCATGGTGATCAAAATGGCCAGTGCCTTCTTCAGTGTTCCCCTCCACCTGGATGACCTGCCTGCCTTCACACACCAGTGCAGTGCATATGGACAGTGTTGCCTCAAGGTGCTCACAACAAGCCCTTCAAGTTCCACCAAGACAATGTCCTCTATCCTCGTCAACTGGATTGCAGAATATGCAGGAGTCACTCTTCTACAACACGTGGATGACCTTCTCTTTTGTGTGGTTGACATCAATACCTGCACAGTCCATTTCTTGTCTCTCCTTCTCTACCTGGAGGAACAGCAACGCAAGGTCTGGAAGAACAAATCCCAGCGGTGTCAGAAGCAAGTTACATCCCTGGGACACCGCATTGCCCGCCAGACGAAACACCTGTCAAATGACTGGAAGACCACTGTGGAGAAGATGGCTCCCCCAACAACTCCGAAAATGCTGCAGGCCTTCCCTGGTCTAGTGTCATATTGCAGAACCTGGATCCCTGATGCCTCAGTCCTAATGCAGCCTCTGTGCGCTTGCATCAACGCAACCCCGCTCCTTCTATCGGACGCAGCCTTCAACTCATTCAGAAAGAAGGTCATGCTAATGGAGTCCTGACACGGATTCACGGGGGAAACAGAGACTTTTAGACTACCTCTCAGCCCGTTTGGATCCAGTTGCAAGAGGAGCACCCTCCTGCCTGATGGCAGTATCTGCAGCACACACCTTCCTGGACAAGACTCTTGGACAGCCACTGGAAACTCTCACTCCACACGACATCTTGGCAATCCTCAATCAAGCTCAACCAAATAAATCTCCCCACCGCCAGGCATCTTTGCCTCTATCGCCTTTGTTCAGACCTACAGTCCTCATTCCGGCCACTCCAACTCCCAAGGGGGGATACAATATGGACTTTTCAGAACAAAAATTTACAGAATTTATCCTCTACTTGGATGGCTCCAGATTTGCAGATGATGAAGAAGTTTCCACACAGGAAGTGCAGTGACCAGCAATCAAGAAATCCTGTGGTCCAGAAGTCTGTCACCTAGCCTGTCAGCCCAGGAAGCAGAACTGATAGCGCTGACAAAGGCCTGCCAGATGGCAGAAGGCAAGACTGCAAACATCTACACCGACTACAGGTGTTCGCATGGCATATCACACGACTTTGGGCCCATCTGGGTTGCAAGGGACTTCATCACAGCAAGCGGGACAACCGTGAAGCATCATGGAGCCTTCAAGGACCTGCTGGGTGTACTCCAATTTCCAAAATGGTGGAAATTTGAAAAATCAAAGTGCATGGAAAACTGAGAACAGAAAAGGCATGAGGCAATAACATGGCGGACATGGCAGCCGAAGAAGTGGCCAAAGGAAGACAACATGGAGAAGTGGGAGAGGTCGTAGAGCCAAACGGCTACTACATGACAACTGAAGACAAGAAACCTGACAAAAAGACGTCCTAGGATCTGCTAAAGAAGTTGCAAGACCAAGCTCCAAAAGGAGAAGAAGAGCTGAATGAGAAAGAAGCAACACGTAAAGAGGGAAGACTATCTACAATGGACTCCAAACCCTGCCTTCCACAAAGTATGCGGCAAATGCAAGCCTGGACGTGTAGAAGAAAGTCCCCCTCACCTCATCCGGCAAGACCACTCTACCAGCCTCAGAGGATCCAGATAGACCACATCCAGATATCGCCAAGTGATGGATTCAAATATGCCATTGTGGTCAAAGAAGTATTTTCAAGATGGACAGAAGCGTTCCAGTCAGCAAAGACTACTGCAAAGAAGCTACTTTCGGAAAATAGTGTGCAGATACGGGGTTCCAGAAATGATAGAAAGTGATCAGGGACCCGCATTCACAGCAAATCTGACACAAGAGATCTGGTCAGCAGTAGGGTCAGATTTAGGCCTACACACTTCTTACCACCCCCAGAACAGCGGGAAGGTAGAAAGACTGAACGGAACACTTAAGAATAGGATGCTGAAAATTGCCCAAGAGACACGCAAACCATGGCTTGAGACACTCCCAATTGCAATGTTTAGCGTAAGGCACACTCCCAGAGACCCAGAAAAGCTGTCACCATGCGAAATTTTGTTTGGGTCTAGTCCCAAGTTAGGTGCATTCTTCCCTCAGCAGCAGAATATGCAAAATGATATCTTGTTTGCTTATGTAATTGAATAGGTCAAAAAACTAATGTCCATTCTCGAGTTTTTCTCTTCACTGCCAGATCCAGACTCAGTGTCAGGTACACATTCCTTGAAAGCCAGGAGACAGGGTGTTGGTGAAAAAAGTTGGAAATGAGAACACTCGATCCCAGATTTGATGGTCCTGTCAAAGAGCCCCAGATGACACCAACCTCTGTCACTAGAGGGAAAGCCTGCTTGGATCCACGTATCGCATCGCAAGGAAGCTCCCCTACCAGAAGAGACACCTAAGCCATGAATGATGTCGTGGATGCTCTGACTGACCAGACAGATGACCTACCTGATGAAGAACACACACGTTTTCCTGAACATGCAGTTGAATAAAGAGACTGATTGCAAACACATGAACCCCTGTTAGGGACAGATCTCCTGACCGCCCATTTGCGAAAAGCCTGCATCAATGAGGGGTGCATGTGTTAGACATGTGCCCGCCCATCGGCAGCACACAAGAGTTGCAGCGCTTTGGGACAGGAGCAGGATTTAGGGCAAGTGGTATCTAAGGGGGGACTGTCATGGAAATATATATGTATTCCATATATTCAATATATATGTATATGCATTTACAGTCAGATAGATCTCACTTGCTAAAAATTCTGTGCTCACACATAAGTCAGGCTGCTACAAAAGATAGCTCATAGGAACTTTTTACCAAGGACACAGAAAAAGTAAACAAAGACAGAAGGTCTGGGTAGATATCTAATATTTTCTTTACTAGTCACGTAGGAAAACTGGGGCAAAGAACAATAAATCTGCTACTTCAGCCCTTTTATCATAATTATCATACTTACACTAAAACAGCCAATAATGTAGCAGCTTTTAATTGCATGTTAATTGACTAACCAGCCCTTTTTTGTAAACGTATAAAACCTTGAATGAATAATAAACTGTTGGTCTTGACAAACTGTTATACTGACACTTCCGTGTGGACAGTCCTCATTTCGTCTGAGCGCTCAAAAAAAGACATTTAGTCTAAGATTGGGAACAGCAGCAGCAAACACTGCAGGATAGATTTATCCTAATTAAATTTCCATAACAGGCCCAGACTTCTCAAAACCACCAGATGGCAGCAGCAGAACATAATCTTAAATACAGTGTTTTTTCTTGTCTATTCCTATGCATCCCTTCCCACCCACATATGGATATATGATTCAGGATTTTATCTTTTTTTGTGTCTTCCTCCTCCTCCACCATATGAACAGGATGATGATGCTTCTTTTGCTATGAATTTTTTAAGTGTGTTTATGATGTCCGCATTATGAATTTTGAGAGGTCTACTACTAACATTCTTTGATATACATTACAGACCAAAAGTTTGGACACACCTTCTCATTCAAAGATTTTTCCGTATTTTCATGGCTATGAAAATTGTAGAATTACACTGAAGGCATCAAAACTATGAATTAACACATGTGGAATTATACATTACTCTTTACAAAAAAGTGTGAAACAACTGAAAATATGTCTTATATTCTAGGTTCTTCAAAGTAGCCACCTTTTGCTTTGATTACTGCTTTGCATGCAGAAACGGATGGATTCTACCTGCCTGGTTCCCACCGTGAAGCATGGAGGAGGAGGTGTGATGGTGTGGGGTTGCTTTGCTGGTGACACTGTTGGGGATTTATTCAAAATTAAAGGCATAGTGAACCAAAATGGCTACTACAGCATCTTGCAGCAGTATGCTATTCCATCCGGTTTGCGTTTAGTTGGACCATCATTTATTTTTCAACAGGACAATGACCTCAAACACTGTTGTGAATGGACTTGAAATGAGTTCTGAGCAGAGGCTCCCTCTGGTGGTTACAAGCGGTACTGGACTGTCCAGTGAAGATTGTGAGGAGTGGGAATCAGGTGTTACTGACTGGTCTTATATAAGGGAGTCGCCTTCCCATCAGGGTTGCCGGTGATCAATTGTTCTGGTCTCAATCCTTGAGTCCTGTTTCCTTTGTAGCCTGCTGTGTCGTGTCTGCATCTCCTGCTAACAGATAAGACATTTTCTTCTTTTTGTTTTTGTGCTTGATTTTTGCATTTTGTCCTGCACTTCTGTGGGGGCCTTCAGGGTCCCCTCCGGGGGCTTTTGCCCTCTCAGTTTAGTTCAGCCACTGATGTTTGTACTTTTGCTTTTTCCAGTTTTTTCAGTGGCTGCTGTTTTGATTTTGTTACACCAGAGAACTAATTTAGGTGGTAGAGGTCGTGTGATCTCAGGTGATTTTGAAATTAGTAGAGTTGGTGCTTTTCAGGGTTTTTTGGGATTGCAGTAAGTGCCCTTCCTATCCTTTTCTATTTAGGTAGTTTGGGCCCCAACGTTTGCTCATACTATTTTCTGTCTGTGTCAGTATTTCATCTTGTCTAACCGCCATTACATGTTTGGGGGCTTTCTATGTTCTTTGGGGATCTGCTCCGGGGCTGATAGCTTTCCTCTTTCTATCTTTAGGTGTAGTTAGTTTCTCAGGCTGTGACGAGGCGTCTAGGACCAACGTAGGAACGCTCCACGGCTGCCTCTAGTTGTGGTGGTTAGTCAGGGTACTGCAATCTCATAGATTCCAACTTCTCTGGTGTATTGCCTTTTTTACCTGCACTCCTCAGCTACCGAAACATAACAGTATCACCGGCCTAAAAATTGAAAATTGTATGGTACTCACAGAAGGGAAAAAATATTGTGAAAGAAAAAAGGTTGTCAGAGTTGTCAGAGATATTTTTCTGTTTGTTGCATTTTTTTTTTCCCTCTGTATCTCTGGGTGCTGGGGAGGATTTTTTTTTCTCTCAATGGAGTTTGCACAGTTGTCTGGCCGTGTGGATCAGCTTGCCACTGAGGTTCGGATTATTGCTGCCTATCTTGCTAGGTTGCCTGTTGTGGAACCTAGGATTCCCATGCCAGATTTGTTTTTAGGGGATCGAGCTAAGTTTCAGAATTTCAAAAATAATTGTAAATTGTTTTTTGCCTTAAAATCTAAGTCCTCAGGGAACGCAGCGCAGCAGGTTCAAATTGTCATCTCTCTCCTGCGCGGCGATCCTCAGGATTGGGCTTTTTCCCTGACACCTGGGGATCCTGTTTTGAGTGATGTTGATGCATTTTTTCAGGCTTTGGGGTTATTGTACGATGAGCCTAATGTCACTGATCAAGCTGAAAAAGCCTTCTTGGCATTAAATCAGGGTCTTGATGACGCTGAGTTATACTGTCAGAGATTCCGTAGGTGGGCAGTCCTGACCAAGTGGAATGACGACGCTTTGGCGGCCCTTTTTCGGAAGGGTCTGTCAGATAATGTAAAGGATGTTATGGTGGGATTCTCTGTCCCCTCTGGTCTCAATGATTCTATGTCATTAGCGATTCAAATTGACAGACGTTTGCGTGAGCGGAGAAGTATGCGTGGAATGGTGTTGCCTTGTGAACCTGCTTCTGAACCCATGCAGTGTGATAGAGTGTGTCTGGGGCACAGCGTCATGAGTTTCGAAAGCGCAATGGGTTATGTTTCTACTGTGGTGATGCCTCTCATGCTATTTCAGTCTGCCCTAAGCGGGGAAGACGTTTTGCACGCTCAGTTGTCTTGGGTAGTGTTCAGACTAAGTTTTTATTAACTGTCACTCTGATATGCTCTCTGTCCTCATTTTCTGCTCAGGCTTTCGTTGATTCTGGAGCAGCTATTAACCTGATGGATTATGATTTTGCTAAACGTTGTGGGTTTCCCTTGATACCCCTACAGAAGTCTATTCCCCTACTGGGGATCGATTCTACCCCTTTGGCTGAGAATAAACCTCAGTTCTCTACTCAGGTGATAATGAGGGTTGAACCTGATCATCAGGAGTGCTGTAAATTTTTGGTTCTGTATAATCTGCATGATATTATCGTACTGGGCTTCCCTTGGTTGCAGTCTCATAATCCTGTTTTGGATTGGAAATCTGTGTCTGTAACCAGTTGGGGCTGCCAATGTGTTAATACCAACACTCCTGTTTTTTCTGCCTCTCCCCAGGCTCAGGATGTTCCTGACTTTTTGATTGATTTTTCTGATGTGTTTAGCGAAAGTAAATCTGCATCCTTGCCTCCCATAGGAGCTATGACTGCGCTATTGAATTAGTGCCTGGTAGTAAATTCCCTAAAGGTCGCCTTTTTAACTTGTCTGTACCTGAACATGACGCTATGCTGTCTTATATCAAGGAATCATTGGAGAAGGGTCATATCAGACCATCCTCTTCACCCTTAGGTGCCGTTTTTTTCTTTGTGGCCAAAAAGGATGGTTCATTAAGGCCGTGTATTGATTATCGTCTTTTGAACAATATTACTGTAAAATATCAATACCCGTTACCTTTGATTTCTGACCTGTTTTCCAGGGTGAAAAACGCTACTTGGTTTACCAAGCTTGACCTCAGGGGGGCATATAACCTTATTCGCATTAAGCACGGGAATGAATGGAAGACGGCATTCAATACCCCGAGGGGCATTTTGAGTACCTTGTGATGCCCTTTGGGCTCACTAATGCTCCTTCTGTCTTCCAGTCCTTCATGAATGACATTTTCAGGGATTTTGTGGATACATTTCTGATTGTTTATTTGGATGATATCTTGATTTTTTTCTAATGACTGGGACTCTCATGTGAAACATGTTCGAACTGTATTCCAGATTTTGAGAGAGAATGCTCTGTATGTGAAGGGATCAAAGTGTCTTTTTGGCGTACAGAGGATCTCATTTCTGGGATTTATTTTGTCCCCATCTGTTATTGAAATGCACCCGGTCAAGGTTCAGGCCATCTGTGATTGGGTCCAACCTAATTCATTAAAGGCTCTTCAAAGATTTTTGGGTTTTGCCAATTTTTATCGTAAATTTATTGGTAATTTCTCGGTTATTGTTAAACCATTGACTGATTTGACCAGAAAGGGTTCTGATGTGGTGAATTGGCCTCCTGAGGCAGTCTCTGCATTTCAGGAACTTAAGCAGAGATTCACTTCTGCTCCTGTTCTACGGCAGCCTGATGTTTCTCTGCCATTTCAGGTGGAGGTTGATGCCTCTGAAATTGGGGCAGGTGCCGTTTTGTCCCAAAAAGATCCAGAGACCTCTAAAAGTAACCCTTGTGCCTTTTTCTCTCGAAAATTTTCTCCTACTGAACTAATTATGACGTGGGTAATCGGGAGTTACTGGCCATGAAGTGGGCTTTTGAAGAGTGGAGACATTGGCTGGAGGGAGCCAAACATCAGGTGGTGGTCCTTACGGACCATAAGAATCTGGTTTATCTGGAATCTGCCAAGCGACTCAATCCTAGACAGGCCAGGTGGCCTTGTTTTTCACTCGTTTTAATTTTGTGGTTTCCTTTCTTCCTGGCACTAAGAATGTTAAGGCGGATGCCCTCTCGAGGAGTTTCCTTGCGGACTCTCCTGAGTTATCTGATCCTGCTGTTATTTTGAAAGAGGGTGTAGTTCTTTCCGCCATCTCACCCAATTTGAGACTTGCTCTGGAGGGGTGTCAGGAGGATAGGCCCGAGCGCTGCCCTGTTGGAAAATTGTTTGTCCCGGACCAGTGGAAAAAGAGTGTGATGTCTGAGATTCATTGTTCCGCGTTGGCTGGGCATCCCGGAATTTTTGGTACCAGAGACTTGGTTAGTCGGTCCTTTTGGTGGCCTACCTTGTCTCGTGATGTCAGGGAATTTGTGCAGTCCTGCGGGACTTGCTCTCGCTCCAAGCCTTGCTCTCGCTCTAGTGGTTTGTTGATGCCATTGCCTGTGCCCAAGAGACCATGGACCCATATCTCTATGGATTTCATTTCCGACCTCCCTGTTTCTCAGAGAATGACCGTCATCTGGGTGATTTGTGATAGGTTTTCCAAGATGATACATCTTGTGCCATTGCCTAAGTTGCCTTCCTCCTCTGAATTGGTGCCTTTGTTCCTTCAGCACGTGGTTCGTTTACACGGCATTCCTGAGAACATTGTGTCTGACAGAGGAGTCCAGTTTGTTTCCAGATTTTGGAGGACCTTTTGTTCTAAACTTGGTGTTCAATTGTCTTTCTCCTCGGCGTTTCATCCTCAGACCAATGGTCAAACTGAGAGAACAAACCAGACATTGGAGACTTATCTAAGATGCTTTGTGTCTGCTGATCAGGATGACTGGGTCTCTGTTTTGCCTTTGGCTGAGTTTGCTCTTAATAATAGGGCTAGCTCTGCCACTTTGATGTCTCCATTTTTCTGTAATTCTGGGTTTCACCCTCGATTTTCTTCAGGACAGACAGAGGCTTCTGTCTGTCCAGGTGTTGACTCTGTTGTGGAGCGTATGCAACAGATTTGGGACCAGGTAGTGGAGAGGTTGTCCCTCTCTCAGGAGAGGGCCCAGCGGTTTGCTAACCGGCATAGGACTGATGGTCCTCGGTTTAAAGTGGGGGACTTGGTCTGGTTGTCCTCAAGAAATATTCCTATGAGAGTGGCATCTCCTAAATTTAAGCCTAGGTTCATTGGACCTTATAAGATCATGGAGATTCTTAATCCTGTTTCTTTTCGTTTGCTTCTTCCAGGGACATTTAAGATCCATAACGTGTTCCATAAGTCCTTGTTGAAGAGGTTTGTTGAGCCAGTGGTTCCTACTGCTTTGCCTCCTGACCCTGTTCTGGTTGAGGGCAATATGGAGTTTGTGGTTGAGAAAATATTGAATTCTCGTTTTTCTAGACGGAAACTCCAGTATTTGGTTAAGTGGAGAGGTTATGGTCAGGAAGACAATTCTTGGGTGTTTGCTTCGGACATCCATGCTAGGAGACTCATCCGTGCGTATCATAGAACTCATCCTGACCGACCTGGTTGCTCAAGTGAGGGTTCGGTGACCCTCCTCAAGGGGGGGTACTGTTGTGAATGGACTTGAAATGAGTTCTGAGCAGAGGCTCCCTCTGGTGGTTACAAGCGGTACTGGACTGTCCAGTGAAGATTGTGAGGAGTGGGAATCAGGTGTTACTGACTGGTCTTATATAAGGGAGTCGCCTTCCCATCAGGGTTGCCGGTGATCAATTGTTCTGGTCTCAATCCTTGAGTCCTGTTTCCTTTGTAGCCTGCTGTGTCGTGTCTGCATCTCCTGCTAACAGATAAGACATTTTCTTCTTTTTGTTTTTGTGCTTGATTTTTGCATTTTGTCCTGCACTTCTGTGGGGGCCTTCAGGGTCCCCTCCGGGGGCTTTTGCCCTCTCAGTTTAGTTCAGCCACTGATGTTTGTACTTTTGCTTTTTCAGTTTTTTCAGTGGCTGCTGTTTTGATTTTGTTACACCAGAGAACTAATTTAGGTGGTAGAGGTCGTGTGATCTCAGGTGATTTTGAAATTAGTAGAGTTGGTGCTTTTCAGGGTTTTTTGGGATTGCAGTAAGTGCCCTTCCTATCCTTTTCTATTTAGGTAGTTTGGGCCCCAACGTTTGCTCATACTATTTTCTGTCTGTGTCAGTATTTCATCTTGTCTAACCGCCATTACATGTTTGGGGGCTTTCTATGTTCTTTGGGGATCTGCTCCGGGGCAGATAGCTTTCCTCTTTCTATCTTTAGGTGTAGTTAGTTTCTCAGGCTGTGACGAGGCGTCTAGGACCAACGTAGGAACGCTCCACGGCTGCCTCTAGTTGTGGTGGTTAGTCAGGGTACTGCAATCTCATAGATTCCAACTTCTCTGGTGTATTGCCTTTTTTACCTGCACTCCTCAGCTACCGAAACATAACAAAACACACCTCCAGACTGTGTAAGGGCTATTTGACCAAGAAGGAGAGTGTTGGGGTACTACGCCAGATGACCTGGCCTCCACAGTCACCAGACCTGAACCCAATCGAAATGGTTTGGGGTGAGCTGGACCGCTCACCACTTCAATTTTGAATAAATCCCCAACAGTGTCACCAGCAAAGCACCCCCACACCATCACACCACCTCCTCCATGCTTCACGGTGGTAAGTAGGCATGTAGAGTCCAGCCGTTCACCTTTTCTGCGTGAAAAGAAGTAATCAAAGCAAAAGGTGGCTACTTTGAAGAACCTAGAATATAAGACATATTTTCAGTTGTTTCACACTTTTTTGTAAAGTGTAATGTATAATTCCACATGTGTTAATTCATAGTTTTGATGCCTTCAGTGTGATTCTACAATTTTCATAGTCATGAAAATACAGAAAAATCTTTGAATGAGTTGGTGTGTCCAAACTTTTGGTCTGTACTGTATATGTATACCCCCAGGACTAATTTTTTTTTCAGCCCATGCACTTAGTGCATGTGCATTACCAGTAGAGATGAGCGGACCTTTCAAGGTTCGATTCAGTTAAATTCGCAGAACGATTAGACGTTCGCT
>JARQOD010000001.1:603260945-603309460 GCA_033576555.1 Oophaga sylvatica | reverse complement strand
ATGAAGAACACACACGTTTTCCTGAACAGCAGTTTGAATAAAGAGACTGATTGCAAACACATAACCCCTGTAGGGACAATCTCCTGACCGCCCATTTGCGAAAAGCCTGCATCAATGAGGGGTGCATGTGTTAGACATGTGCCCGCCCATCGCAGCACACAAGAGTTGCATCAGCGCTTTGGGACAGGAGCAGGATTTAGGGCAAGGGTATCTAAGGGGGGACTGTCATGGAAATATATATGTATTCCATATATTCAATATATATGTATATGCATTTACAGTCAGATAGATCTCACTTGCTAAAAATTCTGTGCTCACACATAAGTCAGGCTGCTACAAAAGATAGCTCATAGGAACTTTTTACCAAGGACACAGAAAAAGTAAACAAAGACAGAAGGTCTGGGTAGATATCTAATATTTTCTTTACTAGTCACGTAGGAAAACTGGGGCAAAGAACAATAAATCTGCTACTTCAGCCCTTTTATCATAATTATCATACTTACACTAAAACAGCCAATAATGTAGCAGCTTTTAATTGCATGTTAATTGACTAACCACCCCTTTTTTTTGTAAACGTATAAAACCTTGAATGAATAATAAACTGTTGGTCTTGACAAACTGTTATACTGACACTTCCGTGTGGACAGTCCTCATTTCGTCTGAGCGCTCAAAAAAAGACATTTAGTCTAAGATTGGGAACAGCAGCAGCAAACACTGCAGGAATAGATTTATCCTAATTAAATTTCCATAACAGGCCCAGACTTCTCAAAACCACCAGATGGCAGCAGCAGAACATAATCTTAAATACAGTGTTTTTTCTTGTCTATTCCTATGCATCCCTTCCCACCCACATATGGATATATGATTCAGGATTTTATCTTTTTTTGTGTCTTCCTCCTCCTCCACCATATGAACAGGATGATGATGCTTCTTTTGCTATGAATTTTTTAAGTGTGTTTATGATGTCCGCATTATGAATTTTGAGAGGTCTACTACTAACATTCTTTGATATACATTACAGACCAAAAGTTTGGACACACCTTCTCATTCAAAGATTTTTCCGTATTTTCATGGCTATGAAAATTGTAGAATTACACTGAAGGCATCAAAACTATGAATTAACACATGTGGAATTATACATTACTCTTTACAAAAAAGTGTGAAACAACTGAAAATATGTCTTATATTCTAGGTTCTTCAAAGTAGCCACCTTTTGCTTTGATTACTGCTTTGCATGCAGAAACGGATGGATTCTACCTGCCTGGTTCCCACCGTGAAGCATGGAGGAGGAGGTGTGATGGTGTGGGGTTGCTTTGCTGGTGACACTGTTGGGGATTTATTCAAAATTAAAGGCATAGTGAACCAAAATGGCTACTACAGCATCTTGCAGCAGTATGCTATTCCATCCGGTTTGCGTTTAGTTGGACCATCATTTATTTTTCAACAGGACAATGACCTCAAACACTGTTGTGAATGGACTTGAAATGAGTTCTGAGCAGAGGCTCCCTCTGGTGGTTACAAGCGGTACTGGACTGTCCAGTGAAGATTGTGAGGAGTGGGAATCAGGTGTTACTGACTGGTCTTATATAAGGGAGTCGCCTTCCCATCAGGGTTGCCGGTGATCAATTGTTCTGGTCTCAATCCTTGAGTCCTGTTTCCTTTGTAGCCTGCTGTGTCGTGTCTGCATCTCCTGCTAACAGATAAGACATTTTCTTCTTTTGTTTTTGTGCTTGATTTTTGCATTTTGTCCTGCACTTCTGTGGGGGCCTTCAGGGTCCCCTCCGGGGGCTTTTGCCCTCTCAGTTTAGTTCAGCCACTGATGTTTGTACTTTTGCTTTTTCCAGTTTTTTCAGTGGCTGCTGTTTTGATTTTGTTACACCAGAGAACTAATTTAGGTGGTAGAGGTCGTGTGATCTCAGGTGATTTTGAAATTAGTAGAGTTGGTGCTTTTCAGGGTTTTTTGGGATTGCAGTAAGTGCCCTTCCTATCCTTTTCTATTTAGGTAGTTTGGGCCCCAACGTTTGCTCATACTATTTTCTGTCTGTGTCAGTATTTCATCTTGTCTAACCGCCATTACATGTTTGGGGGCTTTCTATGTTCTTTGGGGATCTGCTCCGGGGCTGATAGCTTTCCTCTTTCTATCTTTAGGTGTAGTTAGTTTCTCAGGCTGTGACGAGGCGTCTAGGACCAACGTAGGAACGCTCCACGGCTGCCTCTAGTTGTGGTGGTTAGTCAGGGTACTGCAATCTCATAGATTCCAACTTCTCTGGTGTATTGCCTTTTTTACCTGCACTCCTCAGCTACCGAAACATAACAGTATCACCGGCCTAAAAATTGAAAATTGTATGGTACTCACAGAAGGGAAAAAATATTGTGAAAGAAAAAAGGTTGTCAGAGTTGTCAGAGATATTTTTCTGTTTGTTGCATTTTTTTTTTCCCTCTGTATCTCTGGGTGCTGGGGAGGATTTTTTTTTCTCTCAATGGAGTTTGCACAGTTGTCTGGCCGTGTGGATCAGCTTGCCACTGAGGTTCGGATTATTGCTGCCTATCTTGCTAGGTTGCCTGTTGTGGAACCTAGGATTCCCATGCCAGATTTGTTTTTAGGGGATCGAGCTAAGTTTCAGAATTTCAAAAATAATTGTAAATTGTTTTTTGCCTTAAAATCTAAGTCCTCAGGGAACGCAGCGCAGCAGGTTCAAATTGTCATCTCTCTCCTGCGCGGCGATCCTCAGGATTGGGCTTTTTCCCTGACACCTGGGGATCCTGTTTTGAGTGATGTTGATGCATTTTTTCAGGCTTTGGGGTTATTGTACGATGAGCCTAATGTCACTGATCAAGCTGAAAAAGCCTTTTGGCATTAAATCAGGGTCTTGATGACGCTGAGTTATACTGTCAGAGATTCCGTAGGTGGGCAGTCCTGACCAAGTGGAATGACGACGCTTTGGCGGCCCTTTTTTCGGAAGGGTCTGTCAGATAATGTAAAGGATGTTATGGTGGGATTCTCTGTCCCCTCTGGTCTCAATGATTCTATGTCATTAGCGATTCAAATTGACAGACGTTTGCGTGAGCGGAGAAGTATGCGTGGAATGGTGTTGCCTTGTGAACCTGCTTCTGAACCCATGCAGTGTGATAGAGTGGTGTCTGGGGCACAGCGTCATGAGTTTCGAAAGCGCAATGGGTTATGTTTCTACTGTGGTGATGCCTCTCATGCTATTTCAGTCTGCCCTAAGCGGGGAAGACGTTTTGCACGCTCAGTTGTCTTGGGTAGTGTTCAGACTAAGTTTTTTTTAACTGTCACTCTGATATGCTCTCTGTCCTCATTTTCTGCTCAGGCTTTCGTTGATTCTGGAGCAGCTATTAACCTGATGGATTATGATTTTGCTAAACGTTGTGGGTTTCCCTTGATACCCCTACAGAAGTCTATTCCCCTACTGGGGATCGATTCTACCCCTTTGGCTGAGAATAAACCTCAGTTCTCTACTCAGGTGATAATGAGGGTTGAACCTGATCATCAGGAGTGCTGTAAATTTTTGGTTCTGTATAATCTGCATGATATTATCGTACTGGGCTTCCCTTGGTTGCAGTCTCATAATCCTGTTTTGGATTGGAAATCTGTGTCTGTAACCAGTTGGGGCTGCCAATGTGTTAATACCAACACTCCTGTTTTTTCTGCCTCTCCCCAGGCTCAGGATGTTCCTGACTTTTTGATTGATTTTTCTGATGTGTTTAGCGAAAGTAAATCTGCATCCTTGCCTCCCCATAGGAGCTATGACTGCGCTATTGAATTAGTGCCTGGTAGTAAATTCCCTAAAGGTCGCCTTTTTAACTTGTCTGTACCTGAACATGACGCTATGCTGTCTTATATCAAGGAATCATTGGAGAAGGGTCATATCAGACCATCCTCTTCACCCTTAGGTGCCGTTTTTTTCTTTGTGGCCAAAAAGGATGGTTCATTAAGGCCGTGTATTGATTATCGTCTTTTGAACAATATTACTGTAAAATATCAATACCCGTTACCTTTGATTTCTGACCTGTTTTCCAGGGTGAAAAACGCTACTTGGTTTACCAAGCTTGACCTCAGGGGGGCATATAACCTTATTCGCATTAAGCACGGGAATGAATGGAAGACGGCATTCAATACCCCCGAGGGGCATTTTGAGTACCTTGTGATGCCCTTTGGGCTCACTAATGCTCCTTCTGTCTTCCAGTCCTTCATGAATGACATTTTCAGGGATTTTGTGGATACATTTCTGATTGTTTATTTGGATGATATCTTGATTTTTTTCTAATGACTGGGACTCTCATGTGAAACATGTTCGAACTGTATTCCAGATTTTGAGAGAGAATGCTCTGTATGTGAAGGGATCAAAGTGTCTTTTTGGCGTACAGAGGATCTCATTTCTGGGATTTATTTTGTCCCCATCTGTTATTGAAATGCACCCGGTCAAGGTTCAGGCCATCTGTGATTGGGTCCAACCTAATTCATTAAAGGCTCTTCAAAGATTTTTGGGTTTTGCCAATTTTTATCGTAAATTTATTGGTAATTTCTCGGTTATTGTTAAACCATTGACTGATTTGACCAGAAAGGGTTCTGATGTGGTGAATTGGCCTCCTGAGGCAGTCTCTGCATTTCAGGAACTTAAGCAGAGATTCACTTCTGCTCCTGTTCTACGGCAGCCTGATGTTTCTCTGCCATTTCAGGTGGAGGTTGATGCCTCTGAAATTGGGGCAGGTGCCGTTTTGTCCCAAAAAGATCCAGAGACCTCTAAAAGTAACCCTTGTGCCTTTTTCTCTCGAAAATTTTCTCCTACTGAACTAATTATGACGTGGGTAATCGGGAGTTACTGGCCATGAAGTGGGCTTTTGAAGAGTGGAGACATTGGCTGGAGGGAGCCAAACATCAGGTGGTGGTCCTTACGGACCATAAGAATCTGGTTTATCTGGAATCTGCCAAGCGACTCAATCCTAGACAGGCCAGGTGGGCCTTGTTTTTCACTCGTTTTAATTTTGTGGTTTCCTTTCTTCCTGGCACTAAGAATGTTAAGGCGGATGCCCTCTCGAGGAGTTTCCTTGCGGACTCTCCTGAGTTATCTGATCCTGCTGTTATTTTGAAAGAGGGTGTAGTTCTTTCCGCCATCTCACCCAATTTGAGACTTGCTCTGGAGGGGTGTCAGGAGGATAGGCCCGAGCGCTGCCCTGTTGGAAAATTGTTTGTCCCGGACCAGTGGAAAAAGAGTGTGATGTCTGAGATTCATTGTTCCGCGTTGGCTGGGCATCCCGGAATTTTTGGTACCAGAGACTTGGTTAGTCGGTCCTTTTGGTGGCCTACCTTGTCTCGTGATGTCAGGGAATTTGTGCAGTCCTGCGGGACTTGCTCTCGCTCCAAGCCTTGCTCTCGCTCTAGTGGTTTGTTGATGCCATTGCCTGTGCCCAAGAGACCATGGACCCATATCTCTATGGATTTCATTTCCGACCTCCCTGTTTCTCAGAGAATGACCGTCATCTGGGTGATTTGTGATAGGTTTTCCAAGATGATACATCTTGTGCCATTGCCTAAGTTGCCTTCCTCCTCTGAATTGGTGCCTTTGTTCCTTCAGCACGTGGTTCGTTTACACGGCATTCCTGAGAACATTGTGTCTGACAGAGGAGTCCAGTTTGTTTCCAGATTTTGGAGGACCTTTTGTTCTAAACTTGGTGTTCAATTGTCTTTCTCCTCGGCGTTTCATCCTCAGACCAATGGTCAAACTGAGAGAACAAACCAGACATTGGAGACTTATCTAAGATGCTTTGTGTCTGCTGATCAGGATGACTGGGTCTCTGTTTTGCCTTTGGCTGAGTTTGCTCTTAATAATAGGGCTAGCTCTGCCACTTTGATGTCTCCATTTTTCTGTAATTCTGGGTTTCACCCTCGATTTTCTTCAGGACAGACAGAGGCTTCTGTCTGTCCAGGTGTTGACTCTGTTGTGGAGCGTATGCAACAGATTTGGGACCAGGTAGTGGAGAGGTTGTCCCTCTCTCAGGAGAGGGCCCAGCGGTTTGCTAACCGGCATAGGACTGATGGTCCTCGGTTTAAAGTGGGGGACTTGGTCTGGTTGTCCTCAAGAAATATTCCTATGAGAGTGGCATCTCCTAAATTTAAGCCTAGGTTCATTGGACCTTATAAGATCATGGAGATTCTTAATCCTGTTTCTTTTCGTTTGCTTCTTCCAGGGACATTTAAGATCCATAACGTGTTCCATAAGTCCTTGTTGAAGAGGTTTGTTGAGCCAGTGGTTCCTACTGCTTTGCCTCCTGACCCTGTTCTGGTTGAGGGCAATATGGAGTTTGTGGTTGAGAAAATATTGAATTCTCGTTTTTCTAGACGGAAACTCCAGTATTTGGTTAAGTGGAGAGGTTATGGTCAGGAAGACAATTCTTGGGTGTTTGCTTCGGACATCCATGCTAGGAGACTCATCCGTGCGTATCATAGAACTCATCCTGACCGACCTGGTTGCTCAAGTGAGGGTTCGGTGACCCCTCCTCAAGGGGGGGTACTGTTGTGAATGGACTTGAAATGAGTTCTGAGCAGAGGCTCCCTCTGGTGGTTACAAGCGGTACTGGACTGTCCAGTGAAGATTGTGAGGAGTGGGAATCAGGTGTTACTGACTGGTCTTATATAAGGGAGTCGCCTTCCCATCAGGGTTGCCGGTGATCAATTGTTCTGGTCTCAATCCTTGAGTCCTGTTTCCTTTGTAGCCTGCTGTGTCGTGTCTGCATCTCCTGCTAACAGATAAGACATTTTCTTCTTTTTGTTTTTGTGCTTGATTTTTGCATTTTGTCCTGCACTTCTGTGGGGGCCTTCAGGGTCCCCTCCGGGGCTTTTGCCCTCTCAGTTTAGTTCAGCCACTGATGTTTGTACTTTTGCTTTTTCCAGTTTTTTCAGTGGCTGCTGTTTTGATTTTGTTACACCAGAGAACTAATTTAGGTGGTAGAGGTCGTGTGATCTCAGGTGATTTTGAAATTAGTAGAGTTGGTGCTTTTCAGGGTTTTTTGGGATTGCAGTAAGTGCCCTTCCTATCCTTTTCTATTTAGGTAGTTTGGGCCCCAACGTTTGCTCATACTATTTTCTGTCTGTGTCAGTATTTCATCTTGTCTAACCGCCATTACATGTTTGGGGGCTTTCTATGTTCTTTGGGGATCTGCTCCGGGGCAGATAGCTTTCCTCTTTCTATCTTTAGGTGTAGTTAGTTTCTCAGGCTGTGACGAGGCGTCTAGGACCAACGTAGGAACGCTCCACGGCTGCCTCTAGTTGTGGTGGTTAGTCAGGGTACTGCAATCTCATAGATTCCAACTTCTCTGGTGTATTGCCTTTTTTACCTGCACTCCTCAGCTACCGAAACATAACAAAACACACCTCCAGACTGTGTAAGGGCTATTTGACCAAGAAGGAGAGTGTTGGGGTACTACGCCAGATGACCTGGCCTCCACAGTCACCAGACCTGAACCCAATCGAAATGGTTTGGGGTGAGCTGGACCGCTCACCACTTCAATTTTGAATAAATCCCCAACAGTGTCACCAGCAAAGCACCCCCACACCATCACACCACCTCCTCCATGCTTCACGGTGGTAAGTAGGCATGTAGAGTCCAGCCGTTCACCTTTTCTGCGTGAAAAGAAGTAATCAAAGCAAAAGGTGGCTACTTTGAAGAACCTAGAATATAAGACATATTTTCAGTTGTTTCACACTTTTTTGTAAAGTGTAATGTATAATTCCACATGTGTTAATTCATAGTTTTGATGCCTTCAGTGTGATTCTACAATTTTCATAGTCATGAAAATACAGAAAAATCTTTGAATGAGTTGGTGTGTCCAAACTTTTGGTCTGTACTGTATATGTATACCCCCAGGACTAATTTTTTTTTCAGCCCATGCACTTAGTGCATGTGCATTACCAGTAGAGATGAGCGGACCTTTCAAGGTTCGATTCAGTTAAATTCGCAGAACGATTAGACGTTCGCTGAACATGTTCACCATATGTTCGACGTACGTACCCGAACCCCATTACATTCAATGGGAAGCCACAACACCTTAAGAGGTGACAAAACGCTTCCCAAACAGTTTAAATTAGGGGATGACACCATTAAAACTGGCATTAATTGATCCACAGTAGAAATTTGTAAATGGCACAGCAGCAGTCAGCCATGACCCATGCATGAGGTATCAGGGACTGGCCAAGCATTTACATATTGGAAGTTTTAATGAGGACCTGGTGGTTAAGACACCGGTGTAAGCCTTCTTAGCTGGGAGCCCAGTTACCTCATGCAATAGCTCAATTTTTTTAGTTTCCTAGGCACACTCAGGTGGCACAAACATCAGTTTCATAGACTACTATTGGTAGAAAAACACAGTAACACAGGTAGGTGACAGATCAATTGACTCACAGTAGAACATTTTATAATGGCTCCTCAACAGTCAGCAATAGGCCAAGCATGTGGCATTAGGGTCTAGGCCAGCATTTAGAGCTTTGAATTTAAGTTTAAATTAAGACAAGGTGGATGAGAGATCAGTGTAGGCCAGCTGTGCTGGGAGCCCTGATACCTCATGCAACAGCTCAATTTTTTTTTCCCAGCCAGACTCAGGTGCCACAAATATCAGCTTCGTAGAGTACTAATGTGAGACAAATGTAAGGATAGTAACACTGGTAGTTGACTAAAACTAAGTGCAGGCATGCCTGTCTCAGAGTCATACTGCAACAGGCACCACAGCTGAAGGAGACTCAATTTGGTGTACAAATATTTCCCCAAATTAGGGGCAGGCAACAGGAAACGTGGCATCAATTTATCTATATAGAAATTTGATAGTGGCACAGCAGAAGTCAGCCACGTGCCATGAATGAGGTATCAAGGTCTGAGACAGCATTTAGAGCTTTGAATTGAAGTTTCAATTCAGACATGGTGGCTAAGCTGGCTAAGGCTGGAGTCACACACACCGACAAAAAATCGGACCGTTTTAGTTGGTCGATTATCGCAGCAAAATGTCATGAACAGTCATCCGTCTGGCATCCGATTTTCCTGGAAAGATGCGATTTAGTCGCATCTGACCGTAGTTGTAACATCCGATTTACATCCGACTTGCGAGATTTTCTCGCAGGCTTGCAAAACTGACATATAATGGATCCAAATGAATAGTATTTAAATCACAAAAGAAAGAATAGATATATACACATAGAACACACATAATATATATATATAATATATATATATACATGTCATTGTGACATATATACATATATTTATAGTTCATACACTTCTACATACTGTAAAAGCCGCTAATTCAATTGCCGGCTTTTGTGAAGATACAGACCCGACATGAAATGACACATGGTTTACATACAGTTAACCATGTCATTTCATGTAGTTTGATATATGGTTTTAACTTACAATTACATGAGTGTATGTGTGCAAAATTGCAGACATGTAGGGGTTAATTAAAGGTGTAAATTCGTTGAAAAAAAATGCGTGGGCTCCCGCTGTATTTTCTCCACCAGACAGACAAAGCAAGCAACTGGGGGCAAATAATAATAGCCCAGGGAGGGTGCATTTATTTTGTGCCCCCCCTGGCTACTAACATCTGCCCCCAGCCACCCCAGAAAAGGCAAATCTATAATTAGATTCGCCCTTTCTGGCACTTTGCCCGTATATTCCCATTGCCCTGTAGCGGTGGTGAATGGGTTAATAAGGGGTTAAAGCCACCTTGCAATTGAAAGGTGACTTTAAGCCAGGTTAATAATTGAGAGCTGTCAATTAGACAACTATAAATTATTAATCCTATTGTATGAAAGAAAAATCAAACACACACACTTTAATAAAAAATCATTTTAATGAAATAAGCAATCAGTTTTTGACCATCTTTTATTTCCTGCTAAAACCATTTCCTCTAATAAAAATAAAATAAAAAAGCAAAATGATCCTTACCTATCCGATGACAGGTCCCACGCTGTAATCCATCAGAAAGGGTTAAAAGGTTACAGCTAGCAGGCAGCTAATGATGCCTGCTGAGCTGTTACCCCCTGAATGAATTAGTTCCTCTCCTGGCAACAGGAGAGGAAGTGATTAGTGTGTGAAGCTTAATTGATTTCTTCCCACTTTCACTTCAGGTCAGGTCACATTGACCTGACCTGAAGTGAAAGTGGGAAGCAATCAATTAAGCTTCACACACTAATCACTTCCTCTCCTGTCGCCGGGAGAGGAACTGATTCATTCAGGGGATTACAGCTGAGCAATAAAATATGGTCCAAAACTGTGTCTTTATTTCATTAAAAGGATTAATAATTAATGTGTGTGTGTGTGTGTTTTTTTCCTTTCATACAATAGGATTAATAATTGAGAGTTGTCAAATTGACAACTCTCAATTATTAACCTGGCTTAAAGTCACCTTTCAATTGCAAGGTGGCTTTAACCCATTATTAACCCATTCGCCACCACTACAGGGCAATGGGAATAGACGGGCAAAGTGCCAGAAAGGGCGAATCTAATTATAGATTTGCCTTTTCTGGGGTGTTTGGGGGCAGGTGTTAGTAGCCGGGGGGGCACAAAATAAATGCACCCTCCAAGGGCTATTATTATTTGCCCCCACTCGCTTGCTTTGTCTGTCTGGTGGAGAAAATACAGCAGGAGCCCACACATTTTTTTTTCAACAAATTTACACCTTTAATTAACCTCTACATGTGTGAAATTTCACACACATACACTCATGTAATTGTTAGTGAAAACCATATATCAAAATACATGAAATGACATGGTTAACTGTATGTAAACCATGTGTCAATTCTTGTCGGGTTCTGTAATTTCACAAAAGCCGGTAATTGAATTAGCAGCTATTACAGTATGTAGAAGTGTATGAACTATAAATATATGTTGTGAGACAGTGAAGGAATGTGTGTTGAATGGGGTGTACATTTCACCTAGGTATAAGGGAAATGTGTGGCTTTGTAAACCTAGTGGTAGAGAAAGGTCACTACACCTTACATTCATTACACACTTGCAGCTCAGGCCTGAAACTACTCAGGTCTTAATTAGGAGACCAGAAGTAGGTGTCTGCAAACACAATCTGGGAGCTGTCTTTAGTCTGGACACGGGGAGGTGTCCCGGCACAAGGAAGCAGTCTCCAGGATTGGGAGCTGTCTTTAGTCTGGACACAGGGAGGTGTCCCGGCACAAAGAAGCAGTCTCCAGGATTGGGAGTACGTCTCCAGGAGTGTGAGCTATCTCAGTCGGGGTGCAGGAGGTACCCCGGACACAGGAGTAGTCTCAGTGAGAATCCGTGCGAATAGCGGCTGAATAGGAGTGGATCTCTCTCAAGTCTGGACGTGGGATGTGCCTTCAGACACAAGGAGGAGTATCTGTGAAACTCCATACTGGTAACATATATCATATGTGTTGTTTTGGGCCAGGCTGGTAGAGCCGGGACCCGGTTAGACAGGGCAATCGATCTATGTGTAATAGTGGCTAGACAAGCCCAGGTTTTCTGTTTATGATTTGTTTTATCTGTTTGCTGTGGACTTTAATAAAGCTGGTTGCGGCCAATTTTCACCAGAACTGCTGTCTGAATGAACTGTTTCCGTGCCATTCTGTCTACCCAGACAGCGATCCTAGAGCTATAACCCCTGGAAATGTCACCAATTGGCGGAGAATGCTGGGGCAGCGCAGTGGCTGATACAGTTAGTGCTGGAGTGTGCATGCAGCACAGAGGCTTAGAGACAGCAATAAAGGTGAAGTCTGTTGAAATAGCAGCAGAGAAAAAAAAAAGTGTGTCAGCAGAAACGTCTGTTTGGAGCAGTCTTGGAGAGACAGTGGCCCTGATAGGGTCTGCAGAGAGAAAATGTATGCACAGCAAAGCTGAACTTGTTGTGAAAATCACTGTGGAATGTGCAGCAGCAAAAGAAAAGTCTGTGGAGCAGTCTTAAAGAGACAGTAGCCCTAATAGACTTTGCAAAGAAAAAAAAAAAAAAGTGTCTGCACAGCAGAGCTGAATTTTTCTATGGAAAAGACTGTAGAGTGTGTATGTCTTGAGTGAAGACTGCCGTTGTGAAGACAGAGAAGTCTGACAGCATGGATGACAGCATGGAGGCGCTGTTTGAACAAATGGCGCAAGTTAATATGCAACATAAGACTGCTGTGATTGAGACAGATGAGTCCGGCAGTATGGAGGAGCTCATTGAGTACCTGGTACAGGCCCAGCGAAGCATGCAGCAGAGCATGGAGCAGCAGCGCCTGCAGCACCAGCAGCGCATGCAGCAGGCCCAGCAGCAATTCCTGCAGCAGCAGCAGGAGAATAACCGGTTGTTTCTTGAGCGGATGGCAGCACAAAAAAAGGATTTCGGTGCCGCGTCCCGAAGTAATGTTGTGAAGGCACCTGACTTGTCCGCTGTAAAGAAGGGGTAAGACGGTCCTTGAGAAAAATGACACCTCGTGATGATGTGGAGTATATCTTACTAGGTTTGAGAAACTGGCAGAGAAGGAGAATCTGCCACTATCTGAATGGGCCGTGGCGGTCGTACCCTATCTGACTGGGAACCCCAAAAAGTCTGGGCTGACCTGAGCAAGCAGGACAGCAAAGACTATGCCAAGTTGAAAGCGGCGATTCTTACCTGGCTGGGTGTTACGGTGACAGCCCGTGCCAGGGGAGTTCATGACTGGAGATGCAGTTGGGAGTCTGCAGTCAGCAAATTTGATTATGGAGTTGAAAAGGTGGTAGTGAGCCGCTACACCCGAGCATGTCCTCCTGAGGTGCAGCCGTCTGAGAGGTCGTCACTTCAGAGTTCCCGGACGCTGAACTCTCGCGGTAAGAGCGTTCCAGCTATTGGGGACATGGGGTATGCTGATAAGCGGGTTCAGGCCCGAGCGGACATATGGGAGGGTGATTGTGGTGGACAGTGTTGGAGATGTCATGAAATTGCAGCCGGCTGTTCACTAGAGGGGGAGCCTATTGTCATGTGTGCATCGCCACGAAGATCGTCGCGGTTGCACATTCTGACTTCTCACAGCTGAGTTGCTGTTTCTTTGTGTTTGGCAGTGAGGGAGTTAATTCTGTCTGTGCTCGGTTCTAGGACTGGGTTCAGTTTCTCCCGGCTGCAATTGATTATTTGTTGATTGGTTTCCTTTAAATCCCTGGTTGTCTGTTTTGGGAGTTGCCAGTGAAATTCTTCATGCAGACCACAGATAGGATTGAATCTGTATAGACTTAAGTTAAAGAGCTCCTTAGTTTGTTTTAAGCTCAACTTGCTTAGAGTTTTATATCCCAGACCATTTATGTTCCTTATGTGTTTGAGTGTGTATGCGAGTCTGTGTTTTCTCCAGTCTGTCCTATATGTCTAATCTGTGTATTTAGCAGAGATCAGCCCATATCCCTTTGGTGGTAATCAGGGTCCTTCTTAGGACTGATTACAGGGTTCAGGGACTGATAGGTGACTAGGTTAGGCTGGAGACTTGGACCTCTGAACCATTATCAGTACCTCCAAGGTGAGGGATTAGTTAGGACCCCAGTTTTAGGGTCAGGTTAGACCCCGGTCTCCTCTTTCCTGTGACAGCGTATCAAGTCCTCAAGATTAACCCTGAGTTCAATGGATATCGTGTCAGGTAAATCTATCCTATATTTACATGCTGATGTTGCTAAACTATATGTTGTATAGAGTGTTGTTTCTGTAAGAATAGTTTACTGACATCGTACACATATCATTAGACAGCGTGACATTTTCACTGGCCCATAAAATTATCCCCAGTTGCCATGGATCCAGTAGCCCAGCTGGCTCTGCAGTTGCAGGGATTATCCATGGAGCTGACGGACATTAAGTCCAAAGTTTTGTCTCCCCTGGAGCAAACCAGATTTGAACCTAAAGTAGCTCTCCCGGACAGGTTCACTGGTGGGCGAGACAAATTTTTCACATTCCGGGAAGCATGTAAATTGTATTTTCGGCTTCGGCCTCGATCATCAGGGAGTGAAGAGCAGAGAGTGGGAATTGTTATCTCACTCCTACAAGGGGACCCTCAATCCTGGGCATTCTCCCTTCCTCCGGGATCCCCGGCTCTACAGTCTGTAGATCGATTTTTTACTGCCCTGGGTTTGGTATATGATGACCCAGATCGGGTCTCTCTTGCTGAGACAAAATTACGTAAGATACAGCAGGGAGATCGTCCGGCAGAGGAATTTGCTTCTGAGTTCCGTAGATGGGCCACAGATACTCAGTGGAATGACCCAGCTCTTAGGAGTCAGTTTTGTCATGGGCTTTCTGACAAATTAAAGGACGTTTTGGCTCAGTATGATTCTCCTCCATCACTGGAGGCTGCTATGGCCCTAGCTATCCGTACTGATAGACGGCTTCGGGAGAGGGGTGAGGTAACTCCGCCCCCGGTAGTTGCTCCACCTACTACAAAAGTCCCTTATGTTGAGGTTCCCCTTGTCTGTTCAGAGGAGCCTATGCAGTTGGGAGGGACATCATTTCGTAGGAGGGGATTGGTGGTACGCAGCAGGACTAGAAGGTGTTTCTTCTGCGGGAAAGAGGGACATTTTGTTGGGGGATGTCCATCCCGTGCCTTGTTGAGCAAAAAGTTGCCGGAAAACTGTTAATCCCAGGTTGTGTGGTGGACGACAACCTGGGAGTATGTATTTCGTCCGCTAGTTCTTCTCAGTTCCTTGTACCAGTGGAGATGGTGGTTGGTACGAGAGTGGAGAGATTTTCTGTTCTTCTTGATAGTGGGTCCGGGGCTAATCTGGTTGACGCTCAGTTTGCTCAGGCTCAAGGTATGCCTCTGAGTGTATTGGCCAAACCGATCCCTATATTCTCCATTGACGTCAGGCCTCTCGGCCAAGGTAGCTTTGTTCATGAGGTCCATAACATTGATATTCGGGTAGGGGCGATACATAGGGAACAATTATCTTGTTATGTGCTGGAGGGTCTACCTACTCCTATTGTGTTGGGACTTCCTTGGTTGGTTAAACATAACCCTGTGATTAATTGGCAGTCCAGAGAGATAAGCCAATGGGGTGAGTTTTGCAAAAGTAACTGCATGAACACAGTCATCAGTGCGGTCGTGCCTAGTACATTGCCTCCTTTTTTGGAGGACTTTGGGGATGTGTTCTCTGAGGAGGGGTGTCAGGAGTTGCCTCCTCATCGCGTGTATGACTGCTCTATTAATTTACTTCCTGATGCAAGTTACCTAAAGCTAGGTTATATAACCTTTCTGGTCCTGAGAGGCAGGCTATGAAAGACTATATTTCGGAAAGTCTGGCCAAAGGGCATATTAGACCTTCATCTTCCCCAGTGGCCGCGGGGTTCTTCTTTGTGAAGAAAAAAGATGGAGGCCTACGCCCTTGCTTGGATTTCCGCGAACTTAATCGGATTACTGTTCGAGATCCGTATCCTCTCCCTCTTATTCCTGATCTCTTCAATCAAATTGTGGGCGCCAAATGGTTCTCTAAATTGGATCTCAGGGGGGCGTATAATTTGATTAGGATAAAAGAGGGGGATGAGTGGAAAACGGCGTTTAACACGCCGGAGGGACATTATGAGAACCTTGTCATGCCTTTTGGTCTGACTACTGCACCAGCAGTATTCCAACATTTTGTTAATGACATTTTTCGTCACCTTGTGGGGCTGTTTGTGGTCGTATATTTGGATGACATTTTAATTTACTCGCCAGATCTTGTGTCTCACCAGGAGCATGTGAGACAGGTGTTGCAGATCTTGCGAGACAATAAACTATACGCCAAACTGGAAAAGTGTGTATTTGCTGTACAGGAACTTCAGTTTTTGGGTTTCTTGGTGTCAGCCTCCGGTTTCCGTATGGACCCTGAAAAAGTGAGAGCAGTGCTTGAATGGGATCAGCCAGAGGATCTTAAGGCTCTGCAGCGTTTTCTGGGGTTTGCTAACTACTACCGGAAATTTATTTGTAATTTCTCATCTGTTGTCAAACCTCTCACTGACATGACAAGAAAAGGGACGGATTTTTCTAAATGGTCGGACAAAGCTTGCCAAGCTTTTTCCTCTTTGAAAAAATGTTTTGCTTCGGCACCCGTTCTCATCCAACCAGATGCATCACAGCCGTTCATTGTGGAGGTGGACGCGTCTGACGTAGGGGTGGGTGCAATATTGTCCCAGGGTCCGTCCCCTGGTAAATGGCATCCGTGCGCTTTCTTTTCTAAGAAGTTGTCGTCCGCCGAAAGGAATTATGATATCGGCAATAGGGAACTTTTGGCCATTAAGTTGGCTTTTGAAGAATGGCGTCACTTTTTGGAGGGGGCAGTCCACCCGGTCACCGTCATTACTGATCACAAAAACCTGCTGTATTTGGAATCTGCTAAGCGTCTGAATTCCAGACAAGCTCGATGGTCGTTTTTTACCAGGTTTAATTTTGTCGTCACATATCGCCCTGGGTCTAAGAATGTTAAGGCTGATGCCTTGTCTCGCAGTTTCCCAGGGGCCGGGAAAACGGATGACCCGATTCCTATCCTTCAGGAGGGGGTGGTAGTGTCGGCTGTATGTTCTGAGCTTGAGGAGGAGGTATTAGAGGCTCAGGGGGACGCCCCTGCAGGACCTTCAGGGAGACTGTTTGTCCCAAATCAGTTGAGACAAAAGGTTATTGAGGCACATCATAATTCTGCTCTAGCAGGACATCCAGGGAGTAAGGCTACTTTAGATCTCCTTTCTCGCCGGTTTTGGTGGCCTAACGTTAATAAAGATGTTATAACTTTTGTCGCGTCCTGTGGGGTTTGTGCTCGCTCTAAGACCCCGCATACCCGTCCGTCTGGGACCCTCTTACCCTTGAAACTTCCGGAGCGTCCATGGACTCATTTGTCTATGGACTTCATTACGGATCTTCCTCCGTCGTCAGGTAAAACTGTCATACTGGTGGTTGTTGACAGGTTCAGTAAGATGGCACATTTCATTGCTCTTCCTGCCCTCCCTAATGCTAAAACTCTGGCGCAGGTGTTCATTGGGGAGATTGTGAGACTTCATGGGTTGCCTTCTGATGTGGTGTCAGATAGGGGGTCTCAGTTTGTGTCTAAATTTTGGAGGGCATTTTGTTTACGTCGGGGGATGCAATTGTCATTTTCCTCGGCTTTTCATCCGCAGACCAATGGTCAGACAGAGCGTCTGAATCAAAGCCTTGAGACTTATCTTCGGTGTTTTGTCTCAGAGAACCAGGAGGACTGGTCTTCTTTCTTGCCTCTGGCAGAGTTCGCTCTTAACAACAGGCGGAGCGAGTCCACTGGTAAATCCCCGTTTTTTGGGGCATATGGTTTTCATCCCCAGTTTTGTACTTTCAATGGGGGGGGCCCTTCTGGGGTTCCTGAGGAGGAGCGTTTCTCGTCGTCACTTGCTTCAGTGTGGAGAGGTGTATTGAATAATCTGAGTGCTATGGGGAACCGTTATAAACGTATGGCTGATAGGAGGAGAGTTTCTGGTCCAGATCTGAATGTGAACGATCTGCTATGGTTGTCTACCAGGAATATAAAACTTAAAGTTCCCTCCTGGAAACTGGGTCCCAGATTCATCGGGCCGTACAGGATCAGTTCCATAATTAATCCTGTGGCATTTCGTCTGGACCTCCCTCCTACGTTTAAAATCCACAATGTGTTCCACAAGTCATTACTTAAGAGGTACGTGGCACCAGTCATACCGTCACCTCTACCTCCTCCTCCAGTGGTGGTCAATGGTAACTTGGAGTTTCAAGTGTCAAAGATCATTGACTCACGTCTGAATCGCCGGTCCCTTCAGTACTTGGTGCATTGGAAGAGGTATGGTCCAGAGGAGAGGACGTGGGTTCCTGCGTCTGACATTAACGCAGATCGTTTGGTTCGGACCTTCCACAGAACTCACCCGGGCAGACCTGGCCCTGAGGGTCCGGAGGCCCCTCGTAGAAGGGGGGGTACTGTCATGTGTGCATCGCCACGAAGATCGTCGCGGTTGCACATTCTGACTTCTCACAGCTGAGTTGCTGTTTCTTTGTGTTTGGCAGTGAGGGAGTTAATTCTGTCTGTGCTCGGTTCTGGGACTGGGTTCAGTTTCTCCCGGCTGCAATTGATTATTTGTTGATTGGTTTCCTTTAAATCCCTGGTTGTCTGTTTTGGGAGTTGCCAGTGAAATTCTTCATGCAGACCACAGATAGGATTGAATCTGTATAGACTTAAGTTAAAGAGCTCCTTAGTTGTTTTAAGCTCAACTTGCTTAGAGTTTTATATCCCAGACCATTTATGTTCCTTCTGTGTTTGAGTGTGTATGCGAGTCTGTGTTTTCTCCAGTCTGTCCTATATGTCTAATCTGTGTATTTAGCAGAGATCAGCCCATATCCCTTTGGTGGTAATCAGGGTCCTTCTTAGGACTGATTACAGGGTTCAGGGACTGATAGGAGACTAGGTTAGGCTGGAGACTTGGACCTCTGAACCATTATCAGTACCTCCAAGGTGAGGGATTAGTTAGGACCCCAGTTTTAGGGTCAGGTTAGACCCGGTCTCCTCTTTCCTGTGACAGCGTATCAAGTCCTCAAGATTAACCCTGAGTTCAAGGATATCGTGTCAGGTAAATCTATTCTATATTTACATGCTGATGTTGCTAAACTATATGTTGTATAGAGTGTTGTTTCTGTAAGAATAGTTTACTGACATCGTACACATATCATTAGACAGCGTGACACCTATGTGCCGTGATGTTGGCAGGTCCCTCTCTCTCTGCGCAGAACCTGTGTGTGTGACCACCGCAGCCGAAGAGACTGGACCACAGGTGTCCCCGGTGGTTGTAAATGACTGCCCAGCACAGGCCCTCTTAGACTCAGAGAATCCAGTGACTTCCGTATGTGACTTTCCCCGATCTGGGGATCTCTGGGGGAGAAATGTTTCTGATGGACAGTGTGATGAAGCTCCTATTGAGGGTGCGCAGTCCCGAGGGGCGGAACACAATGCTAGTGGGCCGTTAAATTTATGTGATAATGATGCTGATGCTGATAATGATAATGATGATGACCATGATAATGATGCTGATGCTGATAATGATAATGATGATGATCATGATAGTGATGATAATACTGATCATAGTCATGATAATGATGTTGATAATAATGATGACTGTGATAGTGATGAAATTCCTTTGCAGGTGATGTTGGGAGACGAGGATGGTGGTTCTCGGGAACCGAGTGTCCCTGACTTGCCTGTGTCCTGTGACAATTTTGAGAGTGAGCAGTGGCGAGACCCCACTCTTAGGACGGCACAGGAAAATATGATTGTTCTAAATTAGGTTTCCCAGGAGCCTGGCTCTGAGGAGAGGTTTCCTCATGTTGCCATAAACACTGAGGTCCAGGGAGAGGTCGTGAGTCAGCTCCTAGTACCTGAACTATATAGAAGTATAGTGCTGGGGTTGTCACATAGTCACATACTTGAGGGACCAGATGGTGCAGTTAATGTTGTGGATGACATGTTAACTAAGGTTCCAGATCAAGATGTGAATGAAAATGAATTGTATAGCCCTGACGGTGAGCAGGATGTGAGTGAAAATGAATTGTGTGACACTGACAGTGAGCAGGATATAAAATGAAAATGAAGGGTATAGCCCTGACAGTGAGCCAGATGTGACTGAAGAAGTAGAGTGTAGGACGGACGGTAGGGCTTCTGGGCATGTCTTGCCAGAAGAGCCTGAAAGTGGGGAACTGGAGAAAAGTGAAAAGCCCCCTATACCTTCTGTGATAGTTGGTGACACATGGTCAGTGCACCAGGGACAGGAGGTACGTGAGCTTCTGAGGAAGAGTCAGCAGAAGTGTTCTGATGTGTCGGGTCGTACTTCTCTGGCCAGGCACTATATCGAGGCTGAGCCCGGCCCTAGGGTCAAGATGAAACCATGCGGGATGCCCGAGGCCCGCAGAGAGCATAGGCCTGGGAGGGTACAGGGTAGTGCGGATGCTTCAGATGAAGAGAAAGTTGATGTTGGCTATGACTCAGGTGACGATACAAATGACAGTGGTGAGGATGAAGCTGATGAGGGCCATGACTGGTCCAGAGGTCACTGTCTCTGTTGGATTGTTGACCAGCCCTCCGGTCTGGATGACCAGCCCTCCGGTCTGGAGAAGAGGGAGGGGATATGTGAAACAGTGAAGGAATGTGTGTTGAATGGGGTGTACATTTCACCTAGGTATAAGGGAAATGTGTGCTTTGTAAACCTAGTGGTAGAGAAAGGTCACTACACCTTACATTCATTACACACTTGCAGCTCAGGCCTGAAACTACTCAGGTCTTAATTAGGAGACCAGAAGTAGGTGTCTGCAAACACAATCTGGGAGCTGTCTTTAGTCTGGACACGGGGAGGTGTCCCGGCACAAGGAAGCAGTCTCCAGGATTGGGAGCTGTCTTTAGTCTGGACACAGGGAGGTGTCCCGGCACAAAGAAGCAGTCTCCAGGATTGGGAGTATGTCTCCAGGAGTGTGAGCTATCTCAGTCGGGGTGCAGGAGGTACCCCGGACACAGGAGTAGTCTCAGTGAGAATCAGTGCGAATAGCGGCTGAATAGGAGTGGATCTCTCTCAAGTCTGGACGTGGGATGTGCCTTCAGACACAAGGAGGAGTATCTGTGAAACTCCATACTGGTAACATATATCATATGTGTTGTTTTGGGCCAGGCTGGTAGAGCCGGGACCCGGTTAGACAGGGCAATCGATCTATGTGTAATTAGTGGCTAGACAAGCCCAGGTTTTCTGTTTATGATTTGTTTTATCTGTTTGCTGTGGACTTTAATAAAGCTGGTTGCGGCCAGTTTTCACCAGAACTGCTGTCTGAATGAACTGTTTCCGTGCCATTCTGTCTACCCAGACAGCGATCCTAGAGCTATAACCCCTGGAAATGTCACAATGATATATATATATATATATATATATATATATATATATATGTATATATGTCACAATGACACATATATATATATGTTTTCTATGTGTTTATGTATTGATTCTATTCTTTATTAAAGCTGTCAGTGTGATTTTACAGTATAGCCGGGCATGAATTGCCAGCTTTTCTAAAGGACACCGGTGCAATTTAATCGCAAGTCACACGTGCGGTCCGTTTGTAATCCGATTTTTCATCGCACCCATAGACTTACATTGGCGATAGTCGACCCACAATCGGTGACAATCGCAGCATGCTGCGATTGCACTCGCACTTTTAAAACGGACCACAAAAAATCTGATACTGGGAGCTGCTCCATAGATTAACATTGGTCCGACTGCAATGCGATATTTCATCGCATTGCAGTCGTCCGATTTTGTCGCCAGTGTGACCCCGGCCTAAGCCTTCTTATCTGGGAGAATTTTTTTTTTTACAGCCACACTCAGATGGTATAAACATCAGTTTCATACAGTAATATTGGTAGAAAAATGTAAGGATAGTAACACAGGTAGTTGACTGAAATTAAGCTCAGCCTTGCCTGTTTGGGAGCCCTACTTACACAGACAAACCACCAGATGGAGACTCAACTTGGAGTCTCCACTTTTCAAAAAATTGTTTGTAACATCAGTAGCAGTAGCAACAGAAGGCACAGAAGACACAACAAAGATGGCACAGACTGCAATAACTTGAGATCAATACAGGACACTAAAAACAACACCATCGCCTAGTCTGCCCAATATGCGATGGGGCTGCAAAAGTCATTGGAGATCCATGACTTGTTCATTTTGTTGAAAGTTAGGTGGTTTCAGGGGACAGCCGGATGCACTTTTCCATCAGGACACCACCAGCAGTTCTGAACACACGTTCTTAGAGAACCCTGGCTGCCGGGCATGACAAAACTTCCAAGGCCTGACAGGCGAGCTCAGGCCACTCTTCTATTTTTGAAGACTAAAATGCAAAAGGGTCCAAGTCCCCCTGATGGCATTGATATTGAGATCCAAATATTCCTACACCATCCTTTCAAGTCGTTCAAGTCAGACTTGTACTCTGTTCTGCTGGTGCACGGGCTGGTCTAAAAAATGTGTTAAACGACTCACAGAAATTGCTTATGCCACTAACACTGCTGCTGCTAATGTTTTTGCAATGATGCCTTGTCATTCCCAGGGTTTGACATCTAGAACTGGGATGCACACTGAGTGCCGCACTGCTGTCTTGGGAAAAAACACTTCTCTACAACCGTGTTTCGAAACTCCAGCATGTGTGCATCCCTTTCCTAGGTGAGAAGTATCTGGCTAAATTTATTCTTGCACCGTGGATCTAACAGACTGGTAACCCAGTAATCAGCACTATTTCTAACCCTAAGCATACGTGCATTGTGTTAAAGTCAAAGAAAGTGCAGCAAGAAGGCGCTCATGTGTCGATCGCGGTTCAAATCCATGCTGTGTTGGAGGTGGGGTAACACTCAAGGTTGTATCCTCCGTCCCCTCCCGCCAACAACGTACAACAGACAGCAGATGATTATCCTCTTCATCTACTGACTGTCAACTCATCCTGCTCCATTTGTTCCTTGGCTCCTGCAACTTCACTAACAGTTTGTCTGGTACCATGAACCCCCATAGATCACTATACACCACCTTCCTGTGGCACCCACCTGTGTGACTACAGTCCGAAAATTTGAGATATTGTTATCCCTTCTACAATGGGAAAAAATGTTTTTCTGAAGCTCCACATTCTATTAGTATAGGATTCAGTGCCTTATTGTGGGCTGTCAGGTGGTCGTCACATAGGGAGTTCTCACACTGCATACAGGATTTCACTGCATAAGATCCTGGTCTTCTCCTTATCAGGCTGAGTAGATGCGAAATGCTCCACTATTTTCCCTAGCAGGATTGATGAAATAACAATCCTTGATGCTGCTACGTTAACCCCTTAGTGACAGAGCCATTTTGCAGCTTAATGACAGGGTAAATTTTTACAATCATGACAACTGTCATTTTATGAGGTTATAACTCTGGAGCACTTTAACGAATCCAGCTGATTCTGAGACTGTTTTTTCCTGACATATTGTACTTCATGTTAGTGGTAAAAAATTTTTTTATATAACTTGTGTTTATTTATGAAAAAAATGGAAATATGGCGAAAATTTTGAAAATTTAGTAATTTTCAAACTTTGAATTTTTATGCCCTTAAATCAGAGAGATATGTCACACAAATTTCTTAATAAATAACATTTCCCACATGTCTACTTTACATCAGCACAATTTTGGGAACAACATTTTTTTGTTACGAAGTTATAAGGGTTAAAAGTTGACCAGCGATTTCTCATTTTTACAACATCATTTTTTTTTAGGGACCACATCACATTTGAAGTCACTTTGAGGGGTCTATATGAAAGAAAATACCCAAAAGTGACACCATTCTAAAAACTGCACCCCTCAAGGTGCTCAAAACCACATTCAAGAAGTTTATTTACCCTTTACGTGCTTCACAGGAACTGAAGCAACGTGGAAGTAAAAATCAACATTTAACTTTTTTTGCAAAAACTTTTCTTCAGAACCAATTTTTTTATTTTTACAAGTGTTCAAAGAGAAAATGAACCACAGAATTTGTTGTGCAATTTCTCCTGAATACACCAATACCCCATATGTGGGGGTAAACCACTTTTTGGGCGCACGGCAGAGGTCACAAGGGAAGGAGCGCTGTATGACTTTTTAAATGCAGAATTGGCTGGACGCCATGTCGCGTTTAGAGAGCCCCGTATGATCCTAAACAGTGGAAACCCCCAACAAGTGACCCCATTTTGGAAATTAGAACCCTTAAGGAACTTATCTAGATGTGTGGTGAGCACTTTGAACCTCCAAGTGCTTCACAGAAGTTTATAACGTAGAGCCGTGAAAATAAAAAATCATTTTTTTCCTCAAAAATTATTTTTTAGCCCGCTATTTTTTTATTTTCCCAAGGGTAACAGGAGAAATTGGACCCCAAAAGTTGTTGTGCAATTTTTTCTGAGTACGCTGATAACTCATATGTTGGGATAAACCACTGTTTGGGCGCATGGCAGGGCTCGGAAGGGAGGGAGCGCCATTTGACTTTTTGAATGCCACGTAGTGTTTGGAGACCCCCTGATGTGCCTAAATAGTGGAAACCCCTCAATTCTAGCTCCAACCCTAATCTCAACACACCCCTAACCCTAATCCCAATCCTAACCCTAATCCTAACCCTAATTCCAACCCTAATTGTATAACTAACCCAAATTGTATACTTAAACCTAATTGTATCCCTAACCCTCATTGTAACCCTAATTGTAACCCTAACCCTAGCCCTAACCCTAGCCCTAACCCTAACCCTAGCCCTAACCCTAACCCTAATGGAAAAATGAAAATAAATACAATTTCTTTATTTTATTATATGTCCCTAACTAAGGGGGTGATAAAGGGGGGGTTCATGTACAATTTTAATTATTTGGATCACTGTGATAGTTTATCACAGTGATCAAAATGTACTTTCACTTTATGAATGAATCTGTCGGCAGGCAGAGTCGGCGGGCCCACTGCGCATGCGCCCACCATTTTCTTTTACAGGATGAAGACGCCGGGAGGCCAGGAGCTGAGGGACGACAGAGGGGACATCGGGAGGTACCAGGGGGAGGGATCAGGGGTCCCGGGGACCCTATTTGCAATTACATGCAAGATCTGGGCTTTTTTTTTTCTTTTGTGATAGCCATTATATGGTTAATAACGGTGATAGCAAAAGCAGGGGGTCTGCGGGGACCCTGATTATGTTCTCTGGGGTCTCAGCTACCCCTTGGTAGCCAAGACCCCGGAGAAAATCCGACTCGGCGGGTGCACTGTGCACTACGCATGCGTCCGCCATTTTCTTAGCCGGGACAAGAATCGGGCAGCCCTGGGAGTGGGTGGATTACTGGGGGGACACTGGGAGGCACGGGGGACAGATCGGGGACCCTATTTCTCTCCCCTTTAATGTGCAATCACATCAGAGGGGAGAGAAATTAAATGAAGAATCGCGGCATTTTTTTTTGCGATCGCCGTTATAGGGTTAATAACGGCAATCGCAAAAGCGGGTTCGGTAAATACCGACCTGAATCATGTTCTACCCTTGGTAGCCGAGACCCCGGAGAAAATCCGACTCTAGGGGGCGCTATAGGCGCTGTGGTTTAAGTACCCTTAACTACCTCCGTTAAAAGGCGTATCGGCAGTTAAACCAATTGCTGTTTTCAGGCCCAATTCAAATAGATTCTATTTTGTAATAATACCGCTCTTATCTGCAATTTGTGCAAGGTGAGCTGTTGCAGCAGAGCTAACGTATTACTGGTATCTAATCAGGGATTACTCACTTATAAATTAACTCTTGCTGCTACTTTTTTGCATACACTCATTGAGAGATTCATGTTTTTTACGGTGATCTGTACTCAGAAATTCATCAAACCTGGCAGTGGTGCTTGCGTTCCACCAGAGATTGTTGCTGCCACATGCAAGAAAAAATCTTTTCAGGGCCAGTTCAAATCCCTTCTATATTCTACAATAATACTGCTCTTATTTGCAATTTGCAATTCATATAGGGTAAGTTGTTGCAGTAGGGATAGCGTGTTACAGCCATCTATTCAGGGATTATTGCTTTATAAATTATAATTCTTACTGCTGCTTTTTTCCATACAATCATTGACAGATTCATTTTTTTTACGGTGTTCTGTACTCAGAAATTCATCAAAACTGGCAGTGTTGCTTGCGTTTCTCCAGATTGTTGCTGCCATGTCAAAGAAAAAATCTTTTCAGGGTCGGTTCAAATCCCTTCTATATTCTACAATATTACTACTCTTATCTGCAATTCACTTAGGGTGAGGTGTGGCAATAGGGATAGCGTATTTCCCAAGTCAGGGATTCTTGCCTTATAAATTATAATTCTTGCTACTGCTTTTTTCCATTTTCATTGACAGATTCATGATTTGTACGGTGAACTGTACTAAGACATTCATCAAAGCAGGCAAAATTAATTAATTTAATGTGTCCACTCACACTTTCACTGTTCCAGCTGTATGTAAGAGACAGTGGTGGGAGACATTACGCTACTAGAGCTGGAATTACCAATTCTGAAGTCTCCAGTGGTTTTTTTCCATCTATTTCTGGGGGTTTCTTGAAGTATGTTTGGGGTTATTGTCCTGCTGGAAGACCCTTGACATAGAATGTAAACCCAGCTTTATGACATTGGACACTATATTGCGACCCTAAATCCTTTGGGAATCTTAACATTTCATGATGTCTTGCACATAGTCAAAGCACCCATTGCCAAAGACATCAAAACAACCCCAAAATACCTTTGAATCTACACCATATTTGACTGTAATTACTGTGTTCTTTGATTTGTAGGCATCATTCCATTTACAGTAAACAGTAGAATTATATGCTTTATCAAAAAGCTCTATCTTGGTCTCATCTGTCCACAAGACACCTGCTGATTCTCTAACAATAATGAGTGCCTACTGCAGGTTTTCTAATAAAAGTGGTGCTCTACAAATAGAGAGGGCTGCCTGATTGCCCTAAAAATTTTTTTGCTGCTTTCTGAACACTCTGTTCTTGTTTCTGTATCCTTGGTAAAAAGTCCCTATGAACTATCTTTTGCAATAGCCTGATTTATGTAGGCCAGGGTCGTCTTAAACGACTGATTATAGCTAGCATCAGCTTTTTCATAGATATGTGTGAGCACAGGATTTTTAGCAAGTGAGATCTATCTAACTGTAAATGCATATATATGAATATACATTGAATACGTGGAATACATATATATTTCCATGACAGTCCCCCTTAGATACCACTTGCCCTAAAAACCTGCTCCTGTCCCAAAGCGCTGCAACTCTTTTGTGCTGCCGATGGGCTGGCGCATGCCTAGTACATGTACCCTCATCGATGCAGGCTTTTCGCAAATGGGCGGTCAGGAGATCTGTCCCTAGCAGGGGTTCATGTGTTTGCAATCATAGTCTCTTTATTTAACTGCATGTTCAGAAAAACGTGTGTATTCTTCATCAGGTAGGTCATCTGTCTGGTCAGTCAGAGCATCCACAACATCCTTCATGGCTTAGGTGTCTCTCCTGGTACGGGAGCTTCCTTGCAATGCGATACGTGGATCCAAGCAGGCTTTCCCTCTAGTTTCACAGAGGTTGGTGTCATTTGGGGCTCTTGGACAGGACCATCAAATCTGGGATCGAGTGTTCTCATTTCCAACTTTTTTCACCAACACCCAGTCTCCTGGCTTTCAAGGAGTGCGTACCGGACACTGTCTGGATCTGGCAGTAAAGAGAAAAACTCGAGAATGGACATTAGTTTTTGACCAATTCAATTACATAAGCAAACAAGATAATAATAATAATCTTTATTTAATAATAATAATCTTTATATAGCGCTAACATATTCCGCAGCGCTTTACAGTTTTGCACACATTATCGTCGCTGTCCCTGATGGGGCTCACAATCTACTGTAGATTCCCTATAAGTATGTTTTTTGGAATGTGGGAGGAAACCGGAGTGCCCGGAGGAAACCCACGCAACCACGGGAAGAACATACAAACTCCTTGCAGATGTTGTCCTTGGCGGGATTCAAACCCAGGACTCCAGCACTGCAAGGCTGCAGTGCTATCCACTGAGCCACCGTGCTCAGTGTTTTTTTGCATATTCTGCTGCTGAGGGAAGAATGCACCTAACTTGGGACTAGACCCAAACAAAATTTCGCATGGTGATAGCTTTTCTGGGTCTCAGGGAGTGTGCCTTACGCTTAAACAGTGTAATTGGGAGTGTGTCTCTTGGGCAATTTTCAGCATCCTATTCTTAAGTGTTCCGTTCAGTCTTTCTACCTTCCCGCTGCTCTGGGGGTGGTAAGGCGTGTGTAGGCCTAAATCTGACCCTACTGCTAACCAGATCTCTTGTGTCAGATTTGCTGTGAATGCGGGTCCCTGATCACTTTCTATCACTTCTGGAACCCCGTATCTGCACACTATTTTCCGAAAGTAGCTGCTTTGCAGTAGTCTCTGCTGACTTGGAAGGCTTCTGTCCATCTTGAAAACACTTCTTTGACCACAATGAATACTTCACTTGGCGATATCTGGATGTGGTCTATCTGGATCCTCTGAGGCTGGTATAGTGGTCTTGCCAGATAAGGCGAGGGGGACTTTCTTCCATACGTCCAGGCTTGCATTTGCCGCAGGTCAGACAGCTGCTGGTGAATTTGGCTGTTAGGGTGGAGATCCCTGAAGCGAATCAGTAAGCACCAATCAGATCATTCATCTGTGTCTTTTATATGTGGGTGTGGGTGCATACTTTGCGGTAGGCAGGGTTTGAGGTCCATTATTGATAGCCTTCCTTCTTCACGTGTTGCTTTTTTCGCATTCAGCTCTTCTTCTCCTTTTGGAGCTTGGTCTTGCAACTTCTTGAGCAGATCCCAGGACGTCTTTTTGTCAGGTTTCTTGTCTTCAGTCGTCATGTAGTAGCCGTCCGGCTCTACGACCTCTCCCACTTCTCCATGTTTGTCTTCCTTTGGCCACTTCTTTGGCTGCCATGTCCGCCATGTTATTGCCTCACGCCTCTTCTGTACTCAGTTTTCCATGCGCTTTTTATTTTTCAAATTGCCACCATTTTGGAAGTTGGAGTACACCCAGCAGGTCCCTGAAGGCTCCATGATGCTTCACGGTTGTCCCGTTTGCTGTGATGAAGTCCCTTGTAGCCCAGATGGGCCCAAAGTCGTGTGCTATGCCATGCGAGCACCTGTATTCGGTGTAGATGTTTGCAGTCTTGCCTTCTGCCATCTGGCAGGCCTTCGTCAGCGCTATCAGTTCTGCTTCCTGGGCTGACAGGCTAGGTGACAGACTTCTGGACTACATGATTTCTTGATTGCTGGTCACTGCACTTCCTGTGTGGAAACTTCTTCATCATCTGCAAATCTGGAGCCATCCAAGAAGAGGATAAATTCTGTAAAAGTCCTGAAAAGTTCTGAAAAGTCCATATTGTATCCCCCTTGGGAGTGGGAGTAGAGTGGCCGGGATGAGGACTGTAGGTCTGGAGACGGTGACATTGTGAGACAAAGGCGATAGAGGCGCCACAAAGATGCCTGGCGGTGGGGAGATTATTGTTGGTTGAGCTTGATTGAAGATTGCCAAGATGTCGTGTGGAGTGAGAGTTTCCAGTGGCTGTCCAAGAGTGATGTCAGCAGTCTTGTCCAGGAAGGTGTGTGCTGCAGATACTGCCATCAGGCAGGAGGGTGCTCCTCTTGCAACTGGATCCAAGCGGGCTGAGAGGCAGCCTAAAAGTCTCTGTTTTCCCCCGTGAATCCGTGTCAGGACTCCATTAGCATGACCTTCTTTCTTCCATCAGGTAGACGGAAAGGCTTCTCGTAGTCAGGTAGGCCTGGTATTGGCGCTGAGACTGTGGAGTTCTTCCAATCTCCTGAATGGGTTGAAGGCTGCGTCTGATAGAAGGAGCGGGGTTGCGTTGATGCAAGCGCACAGAGGCTGCATTAGGACTGAGGCATCAGAGATCCAGGTTCTGCAATACGACACTAGACGAAGGAAGGTCTGCAGCATTTTTGGAGTTGTTGGGGGAGCCATCTTCTCCACAGTGGTCTTCCAGTCATTTGACAGGTGTTTCGTCTGGTGGGCAATACAGTGTCACAGGGATGTAACTTGCTTCTGACACCACTGGACTTTGTTCTTCCAGACCTTGCGTTGCTGTTCCTCAAGGAACAAGGAATGGACTGTGCAGGTATCGATGTCAACCACGCAAAAGAGAAGGTCATCCATGTGTTGTACAAGAGTGACTCCTGCATATTCTGCAATCCAGTTGACGAGGATGGAGGACATTGTTTTGGTGAAACTTGAAGGGCTTGTTCTGAGCACCTTGAGGCAACACTGTCCATATGTACTGCACTGGTGCGTGAAGGCTGGCCTCCAGGTGGAGGGGAAACACTGAAGAAGGCACTGGCTAGGTTGATCACCGTGAATACCGTTGCGGTGACTGGGACTTTTGAGAGCAGAGTGTGCGGGTTCAGCACTGTTGGGGTTTCAAATACCGTAGCCTCTTTCACGGCCTCCAGGCCTTGCACCATTCTGAACTCAGTGGGGTTTACAGTCTTTTTCTTCACTGTGGAAAGCTGGGATTGATTCCGATGGGCGAGGCAGCCCAGTTTGGCCTTGTCCTTCACTATGCGGCAGGGGACTCCCATCTCCCGGCACAGAGCTGGCGGAAAAACAAGCCGTCTACTAGGATCCACATCATGAGAGATGACGACCAGCTGGCTTTCTTGTTCTCCACCAAGGCAGTCACTGTGTTAGCACCTGCTCTGGCCACAGGGGGTCTTCTTGTTGGGATGTCTACTTCACCGGCTGCTTTTTTCTCAGCACGGGCTCAGGTCAGTATTTGCGCACAAGTTTGAAGAGCTGAGTGGCCTTTTGCCGGTCTAGGGCCTGGGTGAACTGGTTGATTGCAGGGGGCACCTCCTGGTGCTTGCAAAAGATGAACCTCTGGCGTTGGAGCCGGATGTGGTGTTGCCATTCCATGAAGAGAGTAGGGTCCTTCTTGAGTTGAATATCCTGGCCAATGTCAAAGTTCTCAGGCCGTCTTCTTAGGCGAGTTCACTTAGACCTTCAGTTGGTCAGAGACATCTTGACTCTGGGTGATGGAGTGGCTTTTCTGGTACTATGTCCAGCACCTCCTGTGATAGGTCTGCAGTGTGGTTGTTTGAGGTTCCTGTTTCTTCTTGGGTCAGGGGTGAAGAAAGTGTCATGGTCCCATCTTCCTGGAACACTTTGGTCGCTTTCAGCTTCTGCAGTAGGTCCACTCCCAATAGGTTGAGGGTGCAGGTCTTTGACACAACAAACTGGGACATGATGGAGTATTCTGGCTGAGTCCACACGCTCAGGGGCTTCATAATCTGGAAATATCTGACTTGACCATCAATTCCCATACAGGACGCAGAAGATTCTGATAGATAGGTGAGGTTGCGGAGTTCCACAAGAAAAGATCTGACTACGCCATCCACTCTCAGGATACTGGTCCCACTGGTGGGGTTCCCTGTTGTCTTGGCGTGCTCAGGTCCTATGGACGGGGTTCTTCACTGCTTTCTGTGTTTTCTCCTTGGCTTGCTCCTCTGGGCAATGTGGTGGGTCGTAGGGGTTCTCTGCAGCGGTTCTGGTAATGGCCAGGCTTGCCACAGTTGAAACACTTGACGGTTCTCCTGTCCTTGTAGCGTGGTTGCTCATCTTGGTCTGTGGCCACCATGAGGGGAGCTGTTTTCCGCACTCCTGGCTGGGATTCTATCCCTTTTGTGACTGGGAGCAGGGTGTCCATTGCTATTGACCTGTACTCAGGCCTAGCTACTATCAGTGGCTTTCTGATTGGTTATTTCAGTCCATGCACAAAGGCCTGTGCCAACATCTGTCTGTGTATCTGATCATGAATAGTGAAGCCCAAATCTTGAAACACTTGCATCACTCTGTCATAGAACTTCTCTACAGACTCTGTCTGGTCTTGGCTCGTGACCTGTAGGCTGATAGCTTGTCCTGTCAGTCTGCTTTTGGCCCATTCTCTGAGCTGCTCAATTAGCTTTGGTCCTGTCTCCCAGGCATACGCATCTAATTCTGCTGGAAGCTTGAAGTGTTCTCTCATAATTGGCCAGCATGCATCACCTGCTTTTATTTCCATTACGGCCCAGAGATCAATCCAGGCTGCTGCATACGTTCGCTGGATCTGCTGCATTTTTTGGCAAAATGGCATGGGGTGTATCCCTGGGTCTGGCAGCATACTGATCACCTGGCTTGGGATGAAGGGCTGATAGGATGGTGCCTCTACCTGTCCCTGCTCTATTGGTGCTTGTGTGTTTTCTTCCCTAGTATTGGGCAGCATGTGTGACGTTGCATCTTCATCTTCATCAGATGAGGAGTGACATGGTGTGCTTGGTGCATACACTGGGTACTGAAGCTGCGGTGGCAGCTCTGCTCGGCACTGAGGTTCCTCATTTGTGTCTGCAGCTACACCTCCCCCCTGTGAAGCCCCAGCTGTGGGCTCTGCTAGCTGTTGTGTCTGGGGCCTACCTGCAGCGTTTTGTGTAGGGAGATTTGCACTTTCTTCTCCTGATATAATGACTGGCAATGTTTGTACTGTGCTTGGGATAGACAGGGTGCCCTGTGCTGGAGGCACTGAATACAGGGACACCACATTGCTTTGATTGGGCGTTGACCCAGTTGATAACGAAGTAGAAAAAAGAGGAAGAGAAGGGAGGTGTGAGTGAGGAGCGGTGGGATGTGCCTGAGAGGAGGAGGAAGGAGGAGATCGAGCACTAGCAGGTGGGTGTGGTGTGGGAGGAGAAAGGGAAAGAGGAGGGGGGAGAGATGGAGGGGAGAGAGGTGGAGGGGAGAGAGGAGAAAATGAAGGAGTAGAGGGTGAAGAAGAGGAAGAGGAAGAAAATGGATGTGTCAGAGATGTGAGGGAGGGGAAAGAAGGAATGATAGGGAAAGAAGGATAGAGAGGGATGGCAGCGAGGAATGAGGAGAAAAGTCTGAAGAAGCAGGAGAGAGGGACTGAGAGAAGAAAGAGAAGAGGGTGTCCCCCTGTGATTCTTGAGAGGGGACCGTTGAAACAAAAATGCCTTCTCCCTGTGGAGAGAGGCGGGGAGCGTTTTTCCCTGTACAAGGCTCCTTATTCAATGAGAGCAGCCTACACCTGTCCCGTGTCTCCACATGATGGACATGTGATGTGTGTGACTCTAAATTTGCTCTTGTGACATGTCCGTGATAATTTCCTCACAGATGATTTCAATGCTTCTTTAACCCCTTCACCCCCAAGGGTGGTTTGCACGTTAATGACCGGGCCAATTTTTACAATTCTGACCACTGTCTTTTTATGAGGTTATAACTCTGGAACGCTTCAACGGATCTGCGCGATTCTGAGATTGTTTTCTCGTGACATATTGTACTTTACGTTAGTGGAAAAATTTCTACGATATACCTTGCGTTTTTTTTTTAAAAAAATGCAAATATGGTGAAAATTTTGAAAATTTTGCAATTTTCAAACTTTGAATTTTTATTCCCTTAAAACAGAGAAATATGTCACACAAAATAGTTAAGAAATAACATTTCCCACATGTCTACTTTACATCAGCACAATTTTGGAATCAACATTTTTTTTTCTTAGGAAATTATAAGGGTTAAAAGTTGACCAGCGATTTCTCATTTTTACAACAAAATTTACAAAGCCATTTTTTTTAGGGACCACCTCATATTTGAAGTCACTTTGAGGGGTCTATATGGCAGAAAATACCCAAAAGTGACACCATTATAAAAACTGCACCCCTCAAGGTACTCAAAACCACATTCAAAAAGTTTATTAACCCTTCAGGTGCTTCACAGGAGCTGAAGCAACGTGGAAGGAAAAAATGAATATTTAACTTTTTAGCCACAAAAATGATATTTACAAACTTTTTTTTTATTTTCACAAGGGTAAAAGAAGAAAATGGACACATAAAGTTGTTGTGCAATTTCTCCTGAGTACGCCAATACCCCATAAGTGGGGGAAAACCACTGTATGTGTGCACAGCAGAGCTCATAAGGGAAGGAGCGCCGTTTGACTTTTTCAAACTAAAATTGGCTGGAATTGAGATTGGACGCCATGTCGCGTTTGGAGAGCCCCTGATGCGCCTAAACAGTGGAAACCCCCCACAAGTGACACCATTTTGGAAACTAGACCCCCTAAGGAACTTATCTAGATCTGTTGTGAGCACTTTGAATCCCCAAGTGTTTCACAAAAGTTTATAATGCCTGGGTGTGAAAAAAAAAAGAAACAATTTTCCACAAAAATGATTTTTTAGTCCCAAATTTTTGATTTTTCCCAAGGAAATTGGACCCCAAAAGTTGTTGGCCAATTTGTCCTGAGTACGCTGATATCCAATATGTGGGGGGGGGGAAACTGTTTGGGCGCACGGCAGGGCTTGGAAATGAAGTAGTAACGTTTTGGAATGCAGACGTTGATGGGGGTCATGCCCCAGATGAGCCTAAACAGTAGAAACCCCCCACAAGTGACCACATTTTGGAAACTAGACCCCCTAAGGAACTTATCTATAGCTTTGGTGAGCACTTTGAACCCCCAAGTGCTTCACACAAGTTTATAATGCCCGGGCATGAAAATAAAAAATCCTATTTTTTTCCCACAAAAATTATTTTTAGTCACTAATTTTTTATTTTCCCAAGGGTAACATGAGAAATTGGACCACAAAAGTTGTTGTCCAATTTGTCCTGAGTACGCTGATACCCCATATGTGGGGGGGAACCACTGTTTAGGCGCACGGCAGAGCTCGGAATGGAAGGAGCACCATTTGGCTTTTTCCAACCAAAATTGGCTGGAATTGAGATTGGACGCCATGTTGCATTTGGAGAGCCACTGATATGCCTAAACAGTGGAAACCCCCCACAAGTGACCCCATTTTGGAAACTAGACCCCCTAAGGAACTTATCTAGATCTTTGGTGAGCAATTTGAACCCCCAAGTGATTCACACAAGTTTATAACGTAGAGCCGTAAAATTAAAAAATCATATTTTTTCCACAAAAATGATCTTTTCACCCCAATTTTTATTTTACCAAGGGTAACAAGACTCCAAAAGTTATTGTGCAATTTGTCCTGAGTACGCTGATACCCCATATGTGGGGGTAAACCACTGTTTGGGTGCATGGCAGAGTTTGGAAGGGAAGTAGTGCCGTTTGACTTTTTCAACGCAGAATTGGCTGGATGCCATGTCGTGTTTGGAGAGCTCCTGATCTGCCTAAACAGTGGAAACCCCCCACAAATGACACCATTTTGGAAACTAGACCCCTCAAGGAACTTATCTAGATGTGTGGTGAGCACTTTGAACCCCCAAGTGCTTCACAGAAGTTTATAACGTACAGCCGTAAAATAAAATTATTATTTTTTTTTTTACAAAAATGATTTTTTCGTCCCCAATATTTTATTTTCACAAGGGTAACAGGAGAAATTGGACCCAAAAGTGATTGTCCAATTTGTCCTGAGTACGCTGATACCCAATATGTGGGAGAAAACTACTGTATGGGTACACGTTGGGGCTCGGAAGGGAAGTAGTGACGTTTTGGATTGCAGACTTTGATGGAATGCTCTGGGGGCGTCATGTCGCATTTGGAGAGCCCCTGATGCACCTAAACAGTGGAAACCCCCCACAAGTGACCCCATTTTGGAAAATAGACCCCACAAGGAACTTATCTAGATGTGTGGTGAGCACTTTGAACCCCTAAGTGCTTCACAGAAGTTTATAACGAACAGCCGTAAAAATAAAAAATATATTTTTTTTTTACAAAAATTATTATTTTCGCCCCCAATATTTTGTTTTCACAAGGGTAACAGGAGAAATTGGACCCAAAAAGTTGTTGTCCAATTTGTCCTGAGTACGCTGATACCCAATATGTGGGAGAAAACTACTGTATGGGAACACGTTGGGGCTCGGAAGGGAAGTAGTGACGTTTTGGATTGTAGACTTTGATGGAATGGTGTGGGGGCGTCATGTCGCATTTGGAGAGCCCCTGATGCGCCTAAACAGTGGAAACCCCCCACAAGTGACCCCATTTTGGAAAATAGACCCCACAAGGAACTTATCTAGATGTGTGGTGAGCGCTATGAAGCCCCAAGTGCTTCACACAAGTTTATAACGTACAGCCGTAAAAACAAAAAAAATCATTTTTTTTTTTAAAAATGATATTTTTGCCCCCAGTTTTTTATTTTCCCAAGGGTAACAGAAGAAATAGGACAAATTGCACAATAACTCTTAGGGTCCAGAGTACGCTGATACCCCATGTGGGAGTAAACTACTGTTTGGGCGCATGGCAGAGCTCAGAAGGGAAGGAGCACCGTTTGACTTTTTCAACGCAGAATTGGCTGGAATTGAGATCAGACGTCATGTCCCATTTGGAGAGCCCCTGATGTGCCTAAACAGCGGAAACCCCCCAATTCTAACTCCAACCCTAACCTCTACACACCCCTAACCCTAGTCCCAACCCTAACCACAAACGTAACCCTAACACACCCCTATCCCTAATCCCAACCATAACCCTAATACTAACTTTAGCGCCAACCCTAACCCTAACTTTAGCCGCAACCCTAACCTTAACCATAACCCTAATGGGTAAATGGAAATAAATACATTTTTGTAATTTTATTATTTTTCCCTAACTAAGGGGGTGATAAAGGGGGTTTGATTTACTATTTATTGCGGGTTTTTATGATTGGCAGCTGTCACGCTAAAAGACGCTTTTTATTGCAAAAAATAGTTTTTGCATCACCACATTTTGAGAGCTATAATTTTTGCATATTTTGGCCCACAGAGTCATGTGAGGTCTTATTTTTTGCGGTACGAGTTGATGTTTTTATTGGTACCATTTTTGAGCACGTGACATTTTTTGATCGCTTTTTATTTCGATTTTTGTGAGGTTAGAATGAACAAAAATCAGCAATTCATGAATTTCTTTTGGGGGAGGCGTTTATACTGTTCTGCGTGTGGTAAAATTGATAAAGCAGTTTTATTCTTCGGGTCAGTACGATTACGGCGATACCTCATTTATATCGTTTTTTTATGTTTTGGCGCTTTTATAGAATAAAAACAATTTTATATAAAAAATAATTATTTTTGCATCGCTTTATTCTGCGAGCTATAACTTTTTTATTTTTTCGCTCATGATGCTGTGTGATGGCTCGTTTTTTGCGGGACAAGATGATGTTTTTAGCGGTGCTATGTGTATTTATATCCGTCTTTTTGATCGCGTGTTATTCCACTTTTTGTTCAGCGGTATGATGATAAAGCACTGATTTTTTGCTTTGTTTTTATTTTTTTTTTTAAGGGGTTCACTAAAGGGGTTAACTAGTGGGACAGTTTTATAGGGGGGTCGTTACGGACGCGGCGATACCAAATATGTGTACTTTTATTGTTTTATTTTTTTTATTTACAGGAAAAAATGAATTTATTGGGGAATATTTTTTTTTTTTTTTTACTTATTTTGGAATTTTTTTTTTTACACGTTTATTTTTATTTTTTTTACTTTTTTACATTGTCCCAGGGTGGGACATCACTGTAAAATGTGAGATCGCTGGTCTCACAGTGTGCACAGCACTCTGTGAGACCAGCGATCTCACAGGCAGCGCTGCAGCTTCTCAGTGCCTGCTCTCGGCAGGCACTGAGGAAGCCGCCTCCCTCCAGGACCCCGGCGCCATCTTAGATCCGGGTCCTGGGAGGGAGGAAGCCCTCAGAATAGCGCGATCACATCGCGCTGTTCTGAGGGTCTCAGGGGGGCGCGCAGGGAGCGCTCTCCCTGCGCGATGCCCCCCTGTGCCCCCAGTACACCGCGATCATGTTTGATCGCGGTGTGCAAGGGGTTAATGTGCCGGGAGCGGTCCGTGACCGCTCCTGGCACACAGTCCCGGGTGTCAGCTGTGATAATCAGCTGGAGGAGCGCAGCTGATCGCTATGACGTACTATCCCGTCCATGGTCAGACTGTCACGGGTTTTATGGACGGGATAGTACGTCTAATGTCAGAGAGGGGTTAACACCTTTTCAATCTTATTCACATAAAAATCACTTCCTGGTCCGTTCAAAATAACCTGTTGTACTTTCTACATGATGCAAGACTACCAATGCTCTTTTATAGCAGACGGCGATCTAAGAACAACTTTCCTGCGCCTTTCAACAAAAACAAAAAAAAACATTTTATTGTGCAGCGTAAAGTCTGCCTGTCCATTTGCTTCTCACGTACTCTGACCTTCTATTCACATGCCTAGCCCTTCGATTCTTACGTACTGTGTCTATTCCAAAAACCTATTCAGCAAAGGTGATTAAAAATCTGAGAACTGCTGCATTCTGGTTCTGTATGCAAGGACACTGAAATTCTTGTCTTCGCTGAATGCCTGATGGGAGGGATGAGTGAAGCCGCTGCGCAACTGTTTGCGTATTCTCCCTCAGCCTGCAATTTCTTTATCTGTGTTTCTGACCTTGGTCTAAAGCACGCTAGTAGATCTTGTGCTTTTTAAAAAAAAAAAAAAAAAATGGTTGGAGAATAAAACTCTAAAATAAGTTGATTAGAAAAAACCTCTCCAAAATTATTTAAAAATGTACTTTAAAGAAAAACGTTAAAAACAAAAGTTAGATTTAAAAAGAAAACCCTACACAGTTTAGTGAAAAACTCTAAAAGCAAAAAGCTGATCAAAAAGGGGGGGGGAAACGTATTAATAGTAAAACTTTGAAAAACAACAAGGTTGACAAGAAGAAAAAACCCTTGTTACTAACACAGCTAATTAAAAACAGAAAAGAGCTGGAAAAACTAATTGTAAAATGATAAAAACAAAAAGAAAAAAATACTTTAAAACTTTTGTCTGGTAGCGTAGGTTTTATCCTACCGCCCTCTAGAATGTCATCTCGCTGCTGCTGGCACTTCCCCCTCCCTTATATCTCTGCTTGCTGTGTCTACAGGCACTGAAATCACGTATCAAAAAAAAAGGTTATCCCTATAGAAAAAAAATTAATACTGTTCAGTCTGAATGCCTGAGAATTTTCACGCTACAGCCTGTAGCAAAAAACTAGCTAAAAAAAACAAAACAAAACAAACCAGGAAACAGATGTGACAACGTGATTAGCAGAGGAGGGGGGGTCAAAGGGGCTTTTGCCTGCAGTCAGTAGTGAATGAGATAGTGACAGAGCGCATTCTGCTCTGTGGACTTTTTACACTACCTGGGAATGCGGTGGTGACCACACCTGACCGACAAGAGGTGTAAGACCTGGACTGGACACAAGGGACTTTCAGGTAAGATGACAAGATTTTCTTACCTTACTTATGGAGCTGCGCAGTCTCCGTCCCGTGAGCCAAGGCCATGGCCAACACCTCTGTCTCTCCGGTCAGCAGGTCCCCGTGTGTTTCGTCCACTGCCCCGCGTGCAGGCGCCAGCTGTTATGGAAATTTAATTAGGATAAATCTATCCTGCAGTGTTTGCTGCTTCTGTTCCCAATTTTATCCTAATTGTCTTTTTGAGCGCTCAGAACGAAATGAGGACTGTCCACACGGAAGTGTCAGTGTAACAGTTCGTCAAGACCACCAGTTTATTATTCATTCAAGGTTTTATACGTTTACAAAAAGGGGCTGGTTAGTCAATTAACATACAATTAAAAGCTGCTAGATTATTGGCTGCTCTAGTGTAAGCATGATAATTATAATAAAAGGGCTGAAGTTGCAGATTTATTGTTTATTGTTCTTTGTCCCAGCTTTCCTGCATGACTAGTAAAGAAAACAATAGATATCTTTCCGAACACTCTGTTCTTGTTTCTGTATCCTTGGTAAAAAGTCCCTATGAACTATCTTTTGCAATAGCCTGATTTATGTAGGCCAGGGTCGTCTTAAGCGACTGATTATAGCTAGCATCAGCTTTTTCATAGATATGTGTGAGCACAGGATGTTTAGCAAGTGAGATCTATCTAACTGTAAATGCATATATATGAATATACATTGAATACGTGAAATACATATATATTTCCATGACACAATGCTTTTTACCTGTATCATTTCTCATTGTTACACATAACTTAATTTATGGAAAACTATGGTTTGCCTGCGTGGATTGAATATGTTGCTGCCGACATCTGGTGAGAATTTTATGTCTGTAACACGTTTTTAAATATATTTACTTAGAAAATTGGTTATGTGTTCAATACTTATTTCACCAACTGTATGTGTTATTGCTACATTCAGGAGAAACACATGAGGTCTTTTTTTACCAATTTTCTCTTGTGAAAATGTAAGGAATATGGATTCCATACTTTTCAGTACTTCTACTATCCCCTGGCCACAGCAGTCAATAATTTCATTTATTAACCATGCTGACATCATCATAGCATGGTGATTCCATCACTTAGCTGATGATGTCAGGTGATGTTATACTTTTGCCGAAAGAAGAAAACAGCTGGTTACAGGCAATACTGGAATAGAAATATACTGCTGACAACACTTTATAATTTCCAGAAAACTCCTTTAATTACCCAAAATGTCATAAAGGTTCTTATATTTCTTTTAAGATCTATCTATACAATGTGTTAGCTTTTAACCCCTTAACCCCCAAGGGTGGTTTGCACCTTAATGACCGCGCCAATTTTTACTTCTGACCACTGTCTCTTTATGAGGCTATCACTCTGGAACGCTTCAACGGATCTTCACTATTCTGAGACTGTTTTCTCGTGACATATTGTACTTCATGTTAGTGGTAAAATTTATTCGATATAACTTGCGTTTATTTTTGAAAAAAAACAAATATGGTGAAAATTTTGAAAATTGTGCAATTTTCAAACTTTGAATTTTTATTCCCTTAAAACAGAGAAATATGTCACACAAAATAGTTAATAAATAACATTTCCCACATGTCTACTTTACATCAGCACAATTTTGGAACCAAAATTTTTTTTTGTTAGGAAATTATAAGGGTTAAAAGTTGACCAGCGATTTATCATTTTTACAACAAAATTTACAAAGCCATTTTTTTAGGGACCACATCACATTTGAAGTCACTTTGAAGGGTCTATATGGCAGAAAATGCCCAAAAGTGACACCATTCTAAAAACTGCATCCCTCAAGGTACTCAAAACCACATTCAATAAGTTTATTAACCCTTCAGGTGCTTCACAGGAGCTGAAGCAACGTGGATGGAAAAAAATAATATTTAACTTTTTAGTCTCAAAAATTATCTTTTACAAACTTTTTATATTTTCACAAGGGTAAATGAAGAAAATGGACAGATAAAGTTGTTGTGCAGTTTCTCCTGAGTATGCCAATACCCCAAATGTGGGCAAAAACCACTGTTTGGGCACACGGCAGAGCTCGTAAGGGAAGGACTTTTTCAATCCAAAATTGGCTGGAATTGAGATTGGACACCATGTCGTGTTTGGAGAGCCCCTGATGTGCCTAAATAGTGGAAACCCCCCACAAGTAACACCATTTTAGAAACTAGACCCCCTATGGAACTTATCTAGATCTGTTGTGAGCACTTTGAACCCCTCATATGTTTCACAAAACTTTATAATGCCTGGGTGCGAAAAAAAAAAAAAAAACACTTTCCACAAAAATTATTTTTTAGTCCCAATCTTTTGATTTTTCTTAAGAAAATTGGACCCCAAAAGTTGTTGTCCAATTTGTCCTGAGTACGTTGATACCTAATATGTGGGGGGGAAACTATTTGGGCGCACGGCAGGGCTTGAAGAGTAAGTAATAACGTTTTGGAATGCAGACGTTGATGGGGGTCATGTTCCGTTTGCAGTGCCCCAGATGTGCCTAAACAGTGGAAACCCCCACAAGTGACCCCATTTTAGAAACCAGACCCCCTAAGAACTTATCTAGATTTGTGGTTAGCACTGTGAACCCCCAAGTGCTTCACACAAGTTTATAATGCCCGGGCATGAAAATAAAAAATCCTATTTTTTTCCCACAAAAATTATCTTTTAGTCACCAATTTTTTATTTTCCCAAGGGTAACAGAAGAAATTGTACCACAAATTTTGTTGTTCAATTTGTCCAGAGTACGCTGATACCCCATATGTGGGGGGAACCACTGTTTGGGCGCACGGCAGAGCTCGGAATGGAAGGAGCACCATTTGAGTTTTTCCAACCAAAATTGGCTGGAATTGAGATTGGATGCCATTTTGCATTTGGAGAGCCCCTGATGTGTCTAAACAGTGGAAACCCCCAACAACTGAACCCATTTTGGAAACTAGACCCCCTAAGGAACTTATCAAGATCTGTGGTGAGCAATTTGAACCCCCAAGTCCTTCACACAAGTTTATAATGTAGAGCCGCAAAATTAAAAAATCATATTTTTTCCACAAAAATGCACTTTTCACCCCAATTTTTATTTTCCCAAGGGTAACAAGACCCCAAAAGTTATTGTGCAATTTGTCCTGAGTACGCTGATACCCCATATGTGGGGGTAAACCACTGTTTGGGTGCATTGCAGAGCTCGGAAAGGAAGGAGCGCCGTTTGACTTTTTCAACGCAGAATTGGCTGGACGCCATGTCGTGTTTGGAAAGCTCCTAATCTACCTAAACAGTGGAAAAACATCACAAATGACTCCATTTTGGAAACTAGACCCCTCAAGGAACTTATCTAGATGTGTGGTGAGCACTTTGAACCCCCAGGTGTTTCACTAAAGTTTTTAACGCCCGAGCATGAAAATAAAAAAAATCATATTTTTTTCACAAACATGATCTTTTAGTCCCCAACTTTTTATTTTCCCAAGGGTTACAGGAGAAATTGGACCCCAAAAGTTGTTGTCCAATTTGTCCTGAGTATGCTGATACCCAATATGAGGGAGAAAACTACTGTATGGGCACACGTCAGGGCTCGGAAGGGAAGTAGTGACATTTTGGATTGCAGACTTTGATGGAATGGTCTACAGGAGTCATATCGCGTTTGGAGAGCCTCTGATGTGCCTAAACAGTAGAAACCCCCCACAAGTGACCCCACTTTGGAAGCTAGACCCCCCAAGGAACTTATCTAGATGTGTGGTGAGAACTTTTAACCCCGAAGTGCTTCACAGAAGTTTATAACGTACAGCCGTAAAAATAAAAAATCTTTTTATTTTTTACAAAAATGATTTTTTTCGCCCCCAATATTTTATTTTCCCAAGGGTAACAGAAGAAATTGGACCTCAAAAGTTATTGTGCAATTTGTCCTGAGTACGCTGATACACCATATGTGAGGGTAAACTACTGTTTCGGCGCATGGCAGAGCTCAGAAAGGAAGGAGCACCGTTTGACTTTTTCAACGCAGAATTGGCTGGAATTGAGATCAGACGCCATGTCACATTTGGAGAGCCCCTGATGTGCCTAAACAGTGGAAACCCCCCAATTCTAACTCCAACCCTAACCCCAACACACCCCTAACCCTAGTCCCAAACATAACCATAACCCTAACCACAAACCAACCCTAACACACCCCTAACCCTAATCCCAACCCTAACTCTAACCCTAACTTTAGCCGCAACCCTAACCCTAACCCTAATTGGAAAATGGAATTAAATACATTTTTAAAACTTTATTATTTTTCCCTAACTAAGGGGATGATAAAGGAGGGTTTGATTTACTACTTATAGTGGGTTTTTATGATTGCCAGCTGTCATGCTAAAAGACGCTTTTTATTGCAAAAAAATAGGTTTTGCTTCACCACATTTTGAGAGCTATAATTTTTGCATATTTTGGCCCACAGAGTCATGTGAGGTCTTATTTTTTGCAGTGCGAGTTGACATCTTTATTGGTACCATTTTTGAGCACGTGACTTTTTTGATCGCTTTTTATTTTGATTTTTGGGAGGTTAGAATGAACAAAAATCAGCAATTCATTAATTCTTTTGGGGGGGCATTTATACCGTTCCACGTGTGGTAAAATAGATAAAACAGTTGTATTCTTCGGGTTAGTACGATTACGGCGATATCTCATTTATATCATTTTTTTATGTTTTGGCGCTTTTATACAATAAAAACAATTTTATATAAAAAATGATTATTTTTGCATCGCTTTATTCTGCGAGCTATAACTTTTTTATTTTTTCACGGATGATACTCTATCATGGCTTGTTTTTTGTGGGACAAGATGACGTTTTCAGCGGTACCATGTTTATTTATATCGGTCTTTTTTATTGCGTGTTATTCTACTTTTTGTGCGGCGGTGTGATGATAAAGCATTGATTTTTTGCTTTGTTTTTTTTTTAAGGGGTTCACTAAAGGGGTTAACTAGTGGGACAGTTCTATAGGGCAGGTCGTTACGGACGCAGCGCTACCAAATATGTGTACTTTTATTGTTTTGTTTTTTATTTACAGGAAGAAATGAATTTATTGAGGAATATTTTTTTTCTTCCTTTATTTTGGATTTTTTTTTTTACACTTGTGATTTTTATTTTTTTAACTTTTTTACTTTGCCCCAAGGTGGGACATTACAGTATAGGGTCAGATCGCTGGTCTCACAGTGTTCACAGCACTCTGTGAGACCAGCAATCTCACAGGCAGTGCTTCAGGCTTCCTGCAGGATTCGGCGGCCATCTTGAATCCGGGGCCTTGCAGGGAGGAAGGCCTCAGAACAGCACGATCACATCGCGCTGTTCTGAGGGCCTCAGGGGAGCACGCAGAGAGCCCCCTCCCTGCGCGATGCTTTCCTGTGCCCTCGGTACACCGCGATCATGTTTGATCGCGGTGTGCCAGGGGTTAATGTGCCAGGAGCGGCCCGTGACCACTCCTGGCACATAGTGCCGGGTGCCAGCTGTGATAATCAGCTGACACCCGGCGGCGATCAGCTGCACTCCCCCCGGGAGTGCAGCTGATCGCATTGGACGTACTATCCCGTCCCTGGGAATTAAGTCCCAGGTCACATGGACAGGATAGTACGTACGATGACAGAAAGGGGTTAAATGAGGTGCAATAGGGAGATTCACTGTCTAGCTTATTCCACTACCTTTAATAAGTTATAATATATGACAAAGTATTAATTTTCTTAGTATCTATGCATGCTTTTTAATGTACATAGGTTCAAAGGAAGAAGACAGAATTAGCTTACGATTTCTCTGGCTAGATCTGTGTTGTTTTTAGTGACTTATCATTTTTCATTTCGGGCTCATTAATTTTTTTTTGTTCTTTTTTTTTACTACAATTTTTATGCACACTGTAAATCTGAATTTAAAAGTTTGTTTGGCTTCAGATAAGAATACTTTGCTAATACTTAAAGTCAGGTATCAAAGCATTTTATTTTAAATAATAGCTTGAGACATAATGCGCTAGAAATGCATAACCTATGGGTTCTCTAGCATTCCAAAGAATTATAAATATTTCATTTTGATCATCTCTATCCATAGGAAAGAGACTGTATATTTATTGCCATTTTCTTTAAAATCAAGCTATTACAAAAGGGGGTAAATAGTTGCAGTTTTAGGGCTCAATCAAACGAGCATTTAACACCTTAACCCCCAAGGGTGGTTTGCACGTTAATGACTGGGCCAATTTTTGCAATTCTGACCACTGTCTCTTTATGAGGTTTTAACTCTGGAACGCTTCAACGGATCTTCGCGATTCTGAGACTGTTTTCTCGTGACATATTGTACTTCACGTTAGGCCGGAGTCACACTGGCGACAAAATCGGACGACTGCAATGCGATGAAATATCGCATTGCAGTCGGACCTATGTTAATCTATGGAGCAGCTCCCAGTATCAGATTTTTTGTGGTCCGTTTTAAACGTCCGTGTACAATCGCAGCATGCTGTGATTGTCACCGATTGTGGGTCGACTATCGCCAATGCAAGTCTATGGGAGCGATGAAAAATCTGATTACAAACGGACCACACTGTGTGACTTGCGATGAAATCGCATCGGTGTCCTTTAGAAAAGCCGGCAATTCATCCCCGCCTATACTGTAAAATCACACTGACAGCTTTAATAAAGACTAGAAAGAATAGATATATACACATAGAACACATATATATATACATGTCATTGTGACATGTATATATACATATATTTATAGTTCCTAGACTTCTACATACTGTAATAGCCGCTAATTCAATTGCCGGGTTTTGTGAAATCACAGAAGCCGACATGAAATGATACATTGTTTCCACACATTTAACCATGTAATTTCATGTATTTTTATATATGTTTGAAACATACAATTACATGAGTGTATTTGTGCAAAATTTCAGACATGTAGGGGTTAATTAAAGGTGTAATTTCGTTGAAAAAAAATGCGTGGGCTCCCGCTGTATTTTCTCCACCAGACAGACAAAGCAAAGCGAGTGGGGGCAGATAATAATAGCCCAGGGAGGGTGCATTTTTTTGTGCCCCCCTGGCTACTAACATCTGCCCCCAGACACCCCAGAAAGGGCAAATCTATAATTAGATTCGCCCTTTCTGGCACTTTGCCCGTCTATTCCCATTGCCCTGTAGCGGTGGCGAATGGGTTAATCTCACCTTACTGTCACCTTGCAATTGAAAGGTGACCTTAAGGCAGGTTAATGATTGATAGCTGTCAATTAGACAACTATCAATTATTAATCCTATTGAAGTAAATAAAAAAACACACACACTTTAAGAATAAATAATTTTAATGAAATAAAAACACATTTTTTTGACCATATTTTATTTTACACTTAATCCGTGCGAAGCCATTGATCTCCTAAAATAAAGAAAAAGAAATAAAACAACATTATTCTTACCTATTCCGCCGATCTGTCACGTCCCACGCTGTAATCCTTCACAAAGGGTTAACTAGCTTTGAGCCAAGCAGTGCAAGTAATCCTGCATGCTCAGCTCAAAGCTCATGAATGAATAAGTTCCTCTCCTGGCGACAGGAGAGGATGTGTTTCATGAATGAAGCTTAATTGATTGTGTCCACTTTCCCTTTAGGTCAGGTCACTACAGTTAAATTGGCAATAAATCAATTAAGCTCCATTCATGAATCTATTCCTCTACTTTCGCTGGGAGAGGAAGTTATTCATTCAGGGGAATACAGGTCTGAGACAGCATTATTAGCTCTCTGCGACCTGTAACCTGTTAACCCTTTCTGATGGATTACACCGTGGGACCTGACTGTACATCGGATTGGTAAGTATAATTTTGCTTTTTTATTTTATTTTTATTACAGGAAATGGTTTTAGCAGGAAAATAAAATATGGTCAAAAACTGTGTGATTATTTAATTAAACTTATTTTTTATTAAACTGTGTGTGTTTGATTTTTCTTTCATACAATAGGATTAATAATTGATAGTTGTCTAATTGACAGCTATCAATTATTAACCTGGCTTAAAGTGACCTTTCAATTGCAAGGTCATTTTAACCCCTTATTAACCCATTCACCACCGCTACAGGGCAATGGGAATAGACGGGCAAAGTGCCAGAAAGGGCGAATCTAATTATAGATTTGCCCTTTCTGGGGTGTCTGGGGGCAGATGTTAGTAGCCAGGGGGGGCACAAAAAAAATGTACCCTCCCTAGGCTATTATTATCTGCCCCCACTCGCTTGCTTTGTCTGTCTGGTGGAGAAAATACAGCGGGAGCCCACGCATTTTTTTTCAACGAATTTACACCTTTAATTAACCCCTACATGTCTGAAATTTAGCACACATATACTCATGTAATTGTATGTTTCAAACATATATAAAAATACATGAAATTACATGGTTAAATGTGTGGAAACAATGTATCATTTCATGTCGGCTTCTGTGATTTCACTGAAGCCGGCAATTGAATTAGCGGCTATAACAGTATGTAGAAGTGTAAGAACTATAAATATATGTATATATATGTCACAATGACATATATATATATATATATATATATATATATATATGTGCTCTTTGTGTATATATCTATTCTTTCTTTTGGCATTTAAATACTATTCTTTTGGATCCATTATATGTCAGTTTTGCAAGCCTGCGAGAAAATCTCGCAAGTCGGATGAAAATCGGATGTTACAAGGTACACACACATGCGATTAAATCGCATCTTTGAAGGAAAATCGGATGCCAGAAGGATGTGTGATGTTTTTATTTTGATCCGATTGTCGACCGTCTAAAACGGACCGATTTTTTGTGGTTGTGTGTGACTCCGGCCTTAGTGTTAAAATTTCTTCAATATACCTTGCGTTTATTTTTGAAAAAAACGCAAATATGGCGAAAATTTAGAAAATTTTGCAATTTTCAAACTTTGAATTTTTTTTTCCTTTAAACAGAGAACTATGTCACACAAAATAGTTAAGAAATAACATTTCCCACATGTCTACTTTACATCAGCACAATTTTGGAACCAAAATTTTTTTTTGTTAGGAAATTATAAGGGTTAAAAGTTGACCAGTGATTTCTCTTTTTTACAACAAAATTTACAAAGCCATTTTTTTAGGGACCACCTCACATTTGAAGTCACTTTGACGGGTCTATATAACAGAAAATACCTAAAAGTGACACCATTCTAAAAACTGCACCCCTCAAGGTACTCAAAACCACATTCAAGAAGTTTAATAACCCTTCAGGTGCTTCACAGGAGCTGAAGCAACATGGAAGGAAAAAAATAATATTTAACTTTTTAGCCACAAAAATGATCTTTTACAAACTTTTTTTTATTTTCACAAGGGTAAAAGGAGAAAATGGACAGAAAAAGTTGTTTTGCAATTTCTCCTGAGTACGGCCAATACCCCATATGTGGGGGAAAACCACTGTTTGTGCACACGGCAGAGCTCGTAAGGGAAGGAGCGCCGTTTGACTTTTTCAAACTAAAATTGGCTGGAGTTGAGATTGGACGCCATGTCGTGTTTGGACAGCCCCTGATACGCCTAAACAGTGGAAACCCCACAAGTGACACCATTTTGGAAACTAGACCCCCTAAGGAACTTATCTAGATCTGTTGTGAGCACTTTGAACCCCCAAGTGTTTCACAAAAGTTTATAATGCCTGGGTGTGAAAAAAAAAAAAACAATTTTCCACAAAAATGATTTTTTAGTCCCAAATTTTTGATTTTTCCCAAGGAAATTGGACCCCAAAAGTTGTTGTCCAATTTGTCCTGAGTACG
>JARQOD010000001.1:603212172-603260845 GCA_033576555.1 Oophaga sylvatica | reverse complement strand
TTTGCAGGCCAGAACCTAAACAGTGGAAACCCCCCCAAGTGCCCCCTTTTGAAAAAAACCCCCAAAAACTTTTCTGACTTTGGTGGCTTTTAACCCCCCCAATGTTTCACAAATTTAAATGCCCGGCATGAAAAAAAAAAATTTTTTTTTCCCACAAAAATTATCTTTTAGCCAAATTTTTTTATTTTCCCAAGGGGTAACAGACAAATTGGACCACATAAGTTGTTGTCCAATTTCCTGAGTCGCTGATCCCCATTGGGGGGGAAAAACCCCTTTTTTGGGCGCACGGCAAGCTGGGAAATCGAAGGAGCACCATTTGACTTTTTCCAACCAAAAATTGGTTGGAATGAATAAACCCCCTTTAAGGGGGGCCCCCCCAAAAAAAAAAAAACCCCCCCAATTTCTTAACCCCCCCCCCCCCCCCCAACCCTAAAAAATAACCCAAACCCCCCAAAAAAACCCCCAACCTAATTTAACCCAAAACCCCCCAACTTTACCCCCCCCTTCCCAAAAAAAAATAAAAATTTTTTTTTTTTTTTATTTTTCCCTTAAAGGGGGGGGGAAAAGGGGGGTTTGTTTTCTTTAAAAGGGGGGGTTTTTTGAATTGGGGAAGCGAGCTTTTTTCAAAAAAAGGGGCCCATTTTAAAACAAAATTTTAATTTTTCCCAAGATTTTTGGGAAAAATTTTTTGGGGGGGAAAATTTTTTTTAAACCCTTTTAAAATTTTTTTTTTAAATTTTTTTTTCCCCTTTTTTTTTAAAAAAAAAAAAAAACCAAAATTTTTTGGGGATTTTCCGTTCCCCTTTAAAAAAAAACCTTTTTTCCCGGGCGGGGGAACGATATCTTTTTTTTTTATGTTTTGGGCTTTTATGAAAAAAAAATTTTTTAAAAAAAAACATCCTTTTTTGCAGCAAAATTTTTTTTTAATGTGCTTAAACCTTTTTTTGGGGAAAGTGCGCAAAAAAATTTTTTTTTTCCTTTTTCCAATTTTTTTTTGGGGAAGAAAAGGTTTTTTTTTTCGTTTTTTTTTTTTTTTAAGGGGTTCACTAAAGGGGTTAACTAGTGGGACAATTTTATAGGGGGGGTCGTTACGGACGCGGCGATACCAAATATGTGTACTTTTATTGCTTTGTTTTTTTATTTACAGGAAGAAGTGAATTTATTGGGGAATATATATATATTTTTTTATTTATTTTGGATTTTTTTTAAAACATGTTTATTTTTATTTTTTTAACTTTTTTACTTTGTCCCAGGGTGGGACATCACTGTATTTTATCAGATCGCTGGTGTGACAGTGTGCACAGCACTCTGTCACACCAGCGATCGCTCAGGTAGTGCAGCAGGCTTCTCAGTGCCTGCTCTCGGCAGGCACTGAGGTAGCCGCCTCCCTCCAGGACCCCGGCGCCATCTTGGATCCGGGTCCTGGGAGGGAGGAAGCCCTCAGAACAGCGCGATCACATCGCGCTGCTCTGAGGGTCTCAGGGGGGCGTGCAGGGAGTCCCCACCCTGCGCGATCCTCCCCTGTGCCCCCAGTACACCGCGATCATGTTTGATCGCGATGTGCAAGGGGTTAATGTGCCGGGAGCGGTCCGTGACCGCTCCTGACACACAGTCATGGGTGTCAGCTGTGATAATCAGCTGACACCCGGCCGCGATCGGCTGCGCTCCCCCCGGGAGCGCGTCCGATCGCACGAGACGTACTATCCCGTCCCCGGTCATACGGGCCCAGGTACCATGGACGGGATAGTACATCCGATGCCAGTAAGGGGTTAAAGCGTTCCAGAGTTATAACCTCATAAACTGACAGTAGTCAGAATTGTAAAAATTGGCCTTGTCATTAAGCTGCAAATTGGCTCTGCCACAAAGAGGTTAATAATGTAAACAACATTGTGAATTGCAATTTATATATTCTTTCATTGTAAATTGTTGTGACTCATCATGATTAGCAAAGAAGCGTGTAATCATGGAATGTGTACATGTGCAGCAACTATTACTACCGCATCTAAAAAAACAGGATAATTCAGCCATGTTTTTTGTTGCTTGATTTAAAATAACTAGGAGATAATATGTTATCAAGGGTGACTGCTCTCCTAACAACAACCAAGCAATCAGATTGTAAAATGTTAGACAAATCAGCAAATAGATCTGATTTGGTTACATTGAGGGCTGAATTGAAGGGAAAGCACAGGCTTAAGCCCCCGTCACACACAGCGATCTTGCTAGCGAGATCACTGCTGAGTCACTAGTTTTGTGACGTAACAGCGATCTCCCCAGCGATATCGCTGTGTATGACATTCAGCGACGATCAGCCCCCCTGCCGGGTATCGCTGATCGTCGCTGAATGTCCTGGACATTTTTTTGATTGTTGGTCTCCCGCTGGCCAACACGCATCGCTGCGTGTGACAGACAGGAGACCAGCGATCAGCTGGCAACCAAGGTATACATCAAGTTTCCAGGCGCCGGGCGGTGCCTGGAAACCCGATGTGTACGTTGGATACCAGCACGCTGCTGCAGGGGAGCTGGTAACCAAGGTACACAGCGGGTTTCCAGGCGTCGCGCAGCGCCTGGAAACCCGATGTGTACCTTGGTTACCAGCTCCCTGCACCAGCGGGCTGGTATCCAACGTACACTGCGGGTAACTAAGCGACGTTACCCGCAGTGTCGCTGTCCTGATCGCTGCCTGTTTGGCAGCTCACCAGCAATCATGTAGCGACACACCAGTGATCCTGACAAGTGTATATCATTGTCGGGATCGCTGGTGTGTCGCTATGTGAAATGGGGCCCTTACTATCAGCATTTGGAATCAATCTATTTTTGCTTTTACCGATAATGAGATCCTGTCGATTCTTATTTTTAAAGATGTTGGTTGCTCTATTCATCACCCACTGTGAATAACCCCTATTTTTCAATTTATTTAGAGAGTTCTCCAATTCAGCAGCCATTTTATTGGTGTCACTACAGTTTGGCTCATACAAGAAAAAACTAATTACATTACACTTCCTTGTAATACGTGTGAATTCACCTACTGAAATCGACTTCACAGTATGGCTGGAATGCCTCAAAATCAAGGACAGGACAGCTCCATAACTCCCCACATTAAATATTATACAATATATATGGCTTTGGGATACATAATAGATGCCTACCAGAAAATCATTAGTCAATGCTAGCAAAAAATGAACATATTGAAATAATAATAAATAGTAAAGTGCATAGTGCAAATATATCCATAAAAATGTGCATGTTTACTAAATAATAAAGGAAGGCCAAACTAAGTACCAGCCATTAGAAATGTATTAAAGAAATGGGGAAAGAGAATAAATTCTAATTACAATCATTAAGAGTAATCAGAAAACATAGTGGTATCACAGTGGGTAAAATAGGGTGAATTTGTTCCATTTATATGTAATGCTGCCACAAGTAAAAAAGAAAAAGCTCCCAGAAAGAAGCCGAGCGGTGAAACACGGGTCGGGGTAGTAGGACTGGGACACAGCTCCTACTCAGGTGAATCGCTTTCCATATGCATGGCTGACTGACTGAGCGTCTCCGCAAAGTAATCTGACATGTTGCGGTATAGAAAGATGCGCCACATGTCCGATTTAGCAGGTGTGACACCCGAGTAATCGGACGCGTAGTGGAGACGGGATTTCATACAATCCCCTCCACTATGCTGGAACATCTGGACACTATGGATTAAATGCTGCGGCAGGATGCAGTGTTCAATCTGCAGCTAATCCTGATGCAATCTGCCACGTTTGCACACACCCTTGTAGCTTTCAGCACTATAAAGCTATGTACATGAGTACATATTCATTATTTTTTTAAAAAAGAATGTCTGTGTTTGTGCATGAATTCATGCATGTCCATGCTCGTGTGTGTGTGTGTGTGTGTGTGTGTGCTCACCATGCTTGCAATGTATTACAATTCTTCAGATGGAAGATAGAGGAGGGAGGGGTTTGGGTGTGGTTTGGAGTGGGTGTGCTAGTTGCTGGCTTACAGGCCAGTGCAATGCATCATAGAACTTGTAGTATTAGAGCACAGTAAGTTGGGAGAAAGGAAGTTATCGATTAACCTCATGAGAGCTGGAGCCAGCACTGAGAATGTGCTTCTAGAGCATGATCAAAGGTAATATTGCTAAAATAAACACAGTGGATGTTTTTAATGGTACATAATAGCAAGATTTATTAAAAAAAAAGTTATAGCACTGGACAACTTCTTTAAGGTTGTGTAAAAGCGTGTTTCTACACTCCAGCATTCGTGGGTCCCTTTCCAGGGTGGGAAGCATCTGGCAAAATTTGGTTTTATATCGTGGATCTAACAGAGTGGCAACCCAGTAGTTAGCAGTAGTCCTAATCATAACTAAATGGGGATCATGTTGCAGAGAGTGCAGCAAGAAGGCATTCATATGTCTGGCTCTACCATGAGGTCCAAGCCCATGATGTGTTGGTGGCTGGGTAACAATGAGGCTCATTTCCTCCATCCACTCCCATCAACCACGAACAACTGAGAGGGGAGGATTATCCTCTTCATCTGACAGTTGCTCACCCATCACCTCTTCCTCCTCCATTTGTTCCTCGGATCTTGCACCTTCGATAACAGTTTGTCTGTTATCACAGTCCCCCATGATTGCAGTAATCCATCCACCCTTGGCACCTGCCTGTGTGTGAACTTAGAGACAATGTTATCCCTTCCGCATCCTCCTCTGCTTCCTCCTTTTCTCCTGGACCACCATCTCCTCCCGCAGGCTATCCAAAGTCTGCTCCAGCATATAGATGACCCGAATAGTGATACTGTGGACTGTATCATCAGCGTTAGCCATCTTAGTAGCCATTTTAAAACAGTGCAGAGGGGTGCAGAGGTCCTTAATCTGTTCCCATTCCGTAAATATGGTGTGGACCAATTCCATACTGTGTTGGCCCAGGCTATGCGGAATCGTGGACTGGCTGCTGCAGTGCTGAGAGAGGGCAGAGTACTGTGAACCAGACAAACTGCTGGGCCATGAGAGAGGTGCAGGCAGAGATGTTATGGTAGATTGAGAAAATTGTGGTGTGCTCGTTCTCTGAGATCAGTCAAAAACAGCAGGCATATCCACTTCCATTACAGCTGACGGCAGGCTCTCAGTTAACGTGACTTTAGCGGTTAAAGAACCCGAGGTTCTGGGGTTTAAAACCTGTGTCTCAATAGTTGGCATGGTAACAGAGGAGGAGGAAGAAGTAGCAGATGTGATTGATGGGACGACTGATGGTTGTTGAAGTCCGCATTTTTGCACAGTGGGATTCCCGCAGTAAATAATGTTGTTTGCTCATGTGAAGGTTCATACATGTAGTAGTCAAATTATTGCACTTTTTACCTTGACTCAGTTTTTTTTCAAAGTTGGCAGATTACGTGAGGTGGCTCATCCTTTGCCATGTCAAAAAATGCCCAGGCTAGGCAACCCTTGCCACCCCTGTGAGCTGCAGACTCGTGGACGCTGCTATTCCCCTGCACAGATGTGGCTGAAGATGCATTGCTTGTCGTGGCAAGCAAAGGGAATTTGGGTGTCACATCTGTGGACTATACTGGGAGTGCTGTTGAGGTGGAGGAAGAGGAGGACTCTTGACGCTGCGTTGAAATCCACTCGAGCACATGCTCTTTCTGGGCATTATCGACAAGGCGTACCACTGTGTGTCGGCCAAAGAAAGGTAGTGGAGTAGCCTGTCCAGTAACAGAAGTTGTCAGTTGTCTTTGCATAGGACGTGACGTTGGTTCACTAGTGCTTTCACAAACATTACCACCTACCCCACGAACACCTTGAACACCAAGCCTAATTCCTCTTCCACCACAGCCTCACTTTTTCCCAGTCTTGTTGCTCAGACAGTGTGGTAGGAGCACAGTATTAACAACAAAAAATTAGATTTTAACCCCTTAACGACCAAGCCATTTTGTAGGTTAAAGACCAGGCCAATTTTTACAATTCTGACCACTGTCTCTTTATGAGGTTATAACTCTGGAAAGCTTCAACGGATCTTGGCGATTCTGTGATTGTTTTCTCGTGACATATTGTACTTCATGAAAGTGGTAAAATTTCTTCAATATAACTTGCGTTTATTTATGAAAAAAATGCAAATATGGCAAAAATGTTGAAAATTTTGCAATTTTCAAACTTTTAATTGTTATGCCATTAAATCAGAGAGATATGTCACAAAAATTAGTTAATAAATAACATTTCCCACATTCTACTTTACATCAGCACAATTTTGGAACCAAAATTTTTTTTTCTTAGGAAGTTATAAGTGTTAAAAGTTGACCAGCAATTTCTCATTTTTCCAACAAAATTTACAAAACCATTTTTTTAGGGGCCACCTCACATTTGAAGTGAATTTGAGGGGTCAATATGACAGAAAATACCCAAAAGTGACACCATTCTAAAAACTGCACCCCTCAACGTGTTCAAAGCCACATTCAAGAAGTTTATTAACCCTTTAGGTACTTCACAAGAATTGAAGCAATGTGGAAGGAAAAAATGAACATTTAACTTTTTTTCCCAAAATTTTTCTTTCGACACAATTTTTTTAAATTTTGTCAAGGGTATCAGTAGAAAATGAACCACAATATTTGTTATCCAATTTCTCCTGAGTACACCGATACCCCATGTGTTGGGGTAAACCACTATTTTGACGCATGGCAGAGCTCGGAATGGAAAAAGCGCCATTTGACTTTTTTGGCTGGAATTGAGATTGGACGCCATGTCGCATTTGGAGAGCCCCTGTGTGCCTAAACAGTGGAAACCCCCCACAAGTGACCCCATTTTGGAAACTAGACCCCCCCAAGGAACTTATCTAAATGTGTTGTGAGAGCTTTTAACCCCCAAGGGCTTCACAGAAGGTTATAACGTAGAGCCGTAAAATTAAAAAATCATATTTTTTCCACAAAAATGATCTTTTCATCCCAATTTTTATTTTCCAAAGGATAAAAGGACCCCAAAAGTTATTGTGCAATTAGTCCTGAGTACGCTGATACCCCATATGTGGGGGTAAACCACTATTTGGGCGCATGGCAGAGCTCGGAAGGGAAGCAGCGCCATTTGACTTTTTTGGCTGGAATTGAGATTGGACGCCATGTCGATTTGGAGAGCCCCTGTGTGCCTAAACAGTGGAAACCCCCCACAAGTGACCCCATTTTGGAAACTAGACCCCCCCAAGGAACTTATCTAGATGTGTGGTGAGAGCTTTGAACCCCCAAGGGCTTCACAGAAGGTTATAACGTAGAGCTGTAAAATTAAAAAAAATCATATCTTTTCCACAAAAATGATCTTTCCACCCCCAATTTTTATTTTCCAAAGGGTAACAGGACCCCAAAAGTTATTGTGCAATTAGTTCTGAGTACGATGATACCCCATATGTGGGGGTAAACCACTATTTGGGCGCATGGCAGAGCTTGGAAGGGAAGCAGCGCCATTTGACTTTTTTGGCTGGAATTGAGATTGGACGCCATGTCGCATTTGGAGAGTCCCTGTGTGCCTAAACAGTGGAAACCCCCCACAAGTGACCCCATTTTGGAAACTAGACCCCCAAGGAACTTATCTAAATGTGTTGTGAGAGCTTTTAACCCCCAAGGGCTTCACAGAAGGTTATAACGTAGAGCCGTAAAATTAAAAAATCATATTTTTTCCACAAAAATGATCTTTTCATCCCAATTTTTATTTTCCAAAGGATAAAAGGACCCCAAAAGTTATTGTGCAATTAGTCCTGAGTACGCTGATACCCCATATGTGGGGGTAAACCACTATTTGGGCACATGGCAGAGCTCGGAAGGGAAGCAGCGCCATTTTACTTTTTTGGCTGGAATTGAGATTGGACGCCATGTCGTATTTGGAGAGCCCCTGTGCGCCTAAACAGTGGAAACCCCACACAAGTGACCCCATTTTGGAAACTAGACCCCCCCAAGGAACTTATCTAGATGTGTGGTGAGAGCTTTGAACCCCCAAGGGCTTCACAGAAGGTTATAATGTAAAGCTGTAACATTAAAAAATCATATCTTTTCCACAAAAATGATCTTTCCACCCCCAATTTTTATTTTCCAAAGGGTAACAGGACCACAAAAGTTATTGTGCAATTTGTCCTGAGTACGCTGATACCCCATATGTGGGGGTAAACCACTATTTGGGCGCATGGCAGAGCTTGGAAGGGAAGCAGCGCCATTTGACTTTTTTGGCTGGAATTGAGATTGGACGCCATGTCGCATTTGGAGAGTCCCTGTGTGCCTAAACAGTGGAAACTCCCCACAAGTGGGGGTAAACCACTATTTTGACGCATGGCAGAGCTCGAAAGGGAAGGAGCGCCTTTTTCAAATGCAGACTTTGATGGAATGGTCTGCGGGTGTCATGTCACATTTGGAGAGCCCCTGATGTGCCTAAACAGTAGAAACCCCCCACAAGTGACTCCGTTTTGGAAACTAGACCCCCCAAGGAACTTATCTAGATGTGTGGTGAGCACTTTGAACCCCAAAGTGCTTCACAGAAGTTTATAACGTAGAGCCGTGAAAATAAAAAAATCATATTTTTTTCCACAAAAATAATCTTTTTGCCCCCAAATTTTTATTTTTATAAGGGTAACAGGAGAAATAGGACCCCAAAAGCTATTGTGCAATTTGTCCTGAGTACGCTGATATCCCATATGTGGGGGGGAACCACTATTTTGACGCATGGCAGAGCTCGGAAGGGAAGGAGCACCGTTTTTAAATGCAGACTATGATGGAATGGTCTGCGGGTGTCATGTCGCGCTTGGAGAGCCCCTGATGTGCCTAAACAGTAGAAACCCCCACAAATGACCCCATTTTGCAAACTAGACCCCCCTAGGAACTTATCTAGATGTGTGGTGAGCACTTTGAACCCCAAAGTGCTTCACAGAAGTTTATAACGTAGAGCCGTGAAAATAAAAAAAATCATATTTTTTTCCACAAAAATAATCTTTTTGCCCCCAAATTTTTATTTTTATAAGGGTAACAGGAGAAATAGGACCCCAAAAGCTATTGTGCAATTTGTCCTGAGTACGCTGATATCCCATATGTGGGGGGGAACCACTATTTTGACGCATGGCAGAGCTCGGAAGGGAAGGAGCACCGTTTTTAAATGCAGACTTTGATGGAATGGTCTGCGGGTGTCATGTCGCGCTTGGAGAGCCCCTGATGTGCCTAAACAGTAGAAACCCCCACAAATGACCCCGTTTTGCAAACTAGACCCCCCTAGTAACTTATCTAGATGTGTGGTCAGCACTTTGAACCCCCAAGGGCTTCACAGAAGTTTATAACGTAGAGCCGTGAAAATAAAAAAATCATTTTTTTCCACAAAAATGACCTTTTTGCCCCCAAATTTTTATTTTTATAAGGGTAACAGGAGAAATAGGGCCCCAAAATTTGATGTGCATTTTGTCCTGAGTACGCTGATATCCCGTATGTGGGGGGGAACCACTGTGATCGCCTTACTGCGATCTTTGGGAGGCACAATGAACAAATCCACAAAAGGTGAAGAATTGGTTTTATTTTTTACGCCGTTCCTCGTGCGGTGTTAGTGATTAGGCGACTTTATTCCTCGGATTGGTGCGATTACAGCGATACCAGATTTATACCCTTTTTTCATGTTTAGCTTCTGTCACACACTAAAAGATGCTTTTTTTGGAATAATTTTTTGTAAGAAATTTTTGCATCGCCGTATTTTGAGAGCTATAATTTTTCCATATTTCGGCCAGCAGAGTTATCTGTGGGCTTATTTTTTGCGGGACGAGCTGACGTTTTTATTGGTACCATATTCGGGCACATAACATTTTTTGATCGCTTCCTATTTCGATTTTTGTGGAAGCAGAATGAACAAAAACCAGCAATTCAGGAATTGGTTTTTTTTTTTTTTTTTTCCTCCATTCCGTGTGTGGTAAAATTGATAAAGCAGCTTTATTCTTCGGGTCACTGCGATTACAGCGATACCTCATTTATATATTTTTTTATGTTTTGGCGTTTTTTACACAATAAAAAATTTTATAGAAAAAATAATTATTTTTGCATCAGTTTATTCCGAGAGCTATAACTTTTTTAATTTTTTGCTGATGATGCTGTGTAGCGGCTTGTTTTTTGCGGGACAAGATGACGTTTTCAGCGGTACCATGATTATTTATATCTGACTTTTTGATTGCGTGTTATTGCACTTTTTCCAAGCGGTATGATGATACCGCTTGGAAAAAGTATAATTTACTACTTTTTTGTGTTTTTTTTTTACGGCTTTCACTGAAGGGGTTAACTAGGGTTACCCTTTTATAGATGGGATTTTTACTGACGTTGCGATACCAAACACGTGTATTTTTTTGTTTTTTATTTTTTTATTACATAAAAATGTGTATTTTTTTAGGGATTTTTTTAAAATTATTTTTTAATATTTTTTTTACAATTTTTTTTAAAAAATGTTTTTTTTTAACTTGTCCCTTTATGGGAATTTCACTTTTTTTACTTTTTATTGCAGTTACAAACAATTTGATAGTCAGGTCCCCTACTGTATGACACTCGGAACAGAAGAATTTTTTGTCTACAGCTTAATTTCAACCCAACAAAATGGCAAAGTGTGATACGGCGGGTTGTCTAACTTTTTCAACTGAAAAATTATAATTTTTTTATGTGACTTAGGTCTGCAGACAGTTTCATATTACCACAGCACAAAATGACAAGGTGGGATACAGGAGACTGTTTCACATTTAGCTACTGAAAAAATATTAATTAGAATGCTATACTCATGCATGGAGCACTATAGAAGCAGTGCACAACATACTTGGACATGTGCCCTGCTGGCTTTGTCTGTGGACCTCAGTAATGGCCAAAAAAAAATGTGGTAAATTTAACAGCCACACTGGACAGTAGCTAGCTACACTATCTGTCTGATATACAACTGCCTAGCTAACTATCTACAATTTTGCTGCTAACAGTGTCGGCATCAGGAGTAGCCTCTCTGCGCTGTTACAGTGTCAAAATGGCATTAAAACAAAATGTCCGCTATTTAAATGGAGTGGAACATGTGTTTTGAACAGCCAATGACACAAGCCGTTGTGTAAGGACATTGTGGGTGTTTCCTGCACCCTGAGTGGCTAACCGTAATGTGCACACATAAAGTTAGGTGAAAAAAATGTCGGTCATTCAGCGGCGCTGCTGTGAGAGAGGAAGCGCCAGCGCAGGCGCCCCCTGGAGCCCGGAGCTACGGCAGCGGAGGCAAGGGGAGAGGTAAGTATTGCGCCGGCTGCTGCCGGGGCCCTGAGCAAGCGGGGGGGCACTGCTAACGGGCGCCGGGGTGCCCGACGGCGAGTGGGCACCCCACCTACTCAGGGCCCCGGCACTTGCCCGGGTATGCCGGGTGCTGACGCCGGCCCTGGCAGGAGGTGTTGAGCCTGCGTCATCTCATCGTCTGGCTCCAGAAGGCCTGGAAGGCTCCCTTTTCAGGAAGTAGGTACACCGCTTTTAAAGCCGGAGCATCAGAAACAGGTTTTGGCTTATTTTGGCGAAACAGCCTCCAGCTCTATCGCCTCCTCTTCTGAAGTTTCAAAAACTGCAAGCACTGAGTCGTCAGTGCAGGCTCCTGGTCAGGAACAACACCTTTCCTTGTGTCCTTCACCCACACCAAAAGTGAAGGATACTGCAGGCCACACTTCAGATTACTCCATGGAGCTCTTTTCACATACCATGCCTTGGTTTTCAAGTCAAATCCTGAATTCTCAAGTCCAAGATGAATCTCACATGGAGTACACTGATGCTCAGCCACTGCTATATGATTCTGCTGGTACATTCACCCAGAGCACTACAGTGCCCTCGCAGTCTACTGAGCCAGAGTCTGACCCTGAAGACACTCAGGTGCCCCTTCTTGCATACTATACCGCTTTACACAGTGACACAGAGGAAGGTGCACATGAAATTGAAGAGGAGGTGATGGATGACCCAGTTGTTGACCCGGATTGGCATCCAGTGGGGGAAGAGAGTGCAGCTGGCAATAGCTCAGAAGAGGAGAAGGATCCGCAGCAGGCATCGACATCGCAGCTGCGGTTATCTGGCAGGTCCGTAGCAGTCCAAAAACATGTTTAAAAAACAAAAAGAGTTGCAGGACAGCTTGACCAGACGGTCAAATTAGCACAGCGTGCAAGCCCTGAAAATTTATCCCATAGTAGGAAGAGTGCAGTGTGGCACTTTTTTGACCAAAATCCTATTGATGAGGCAAAGGTTATCTGTAAGAAGTGCAGAAGGACCTTTAGCCGAGTGAAAAATCTCAGAAATTTGAATACCAGTTGCATTCTTAGACATTTAAAAACCATGCACTTTCAAGCAAGGACGGAATACAAAAACTCAGAAAGCACATGTGCACCTGCTCCAACTGAAGATAGCCAGCAACGCTACATCGCTTCCCCCACTGTAAGCCCACCAGTCAGCACACCACCAGCAAGAAATGTTGAGGTGTCATCGCAAGGCCAATGCAGTCAGGGAATCACAATGTTTTTACAACAAAAAACTGCATCTAGGCCATCACCACTACCATCATCATCACCAACCCCCTCCCAGTCCGCCATGTCCACCGCTAGTTCCCCCATATGCAGCTCTCAAGTCCAGCTCACCCTAGCAGACACTCTGAGTAGGAGAAGAAAATACTCATCCTCTATCCGCATACACTGGCTTTGAACGCCTACATTGCCAAACTGATCTCATTAGAGATGATGCCCTTCCGTTTGGTTAAAAGTGCAGTGTTCCGAGAGCTCATGGCCTATGCTGTCCCACGCTATGACCTACCCAGTCGGCACTTCTTTTCTAGAAAAGCCATCCCTGCACTCCATCTGCATGTGAAAGACCGCATTGTCCATGCACTCAAACAATCAGTGAGTAGAAAGGTGCACCTCACAACAGATGCATGGGCCAGTAGGCATGGCCAGGGTCTTTACGTGTCCATCACTACGCACTGAGCTAATGTGGTGGATAGAGTTGAGCGATACTTTCCGATATCCTAAAGTATCGGAATCGGAATGGTATCGCCGATATCACTAAAATATCGGCGATACCCGATACCGATACCGGAAGTCCCATGTAAGTCTATGGGAACAAAATATCGAAATTAAAAAAAACCCATTCTTGCCTTGTTGGTTAATTGTACATGAAGGAAAACAAGAAAGAGTAATGTAGAATGTATTGGGGAAGGTTGAGGAGACATTAAAGGCATAGATGTTTAACCCAATCAAATGGAATAGCATAAATATTTTTTTTTTTAAAGATGTTCGGATTGACAAAGAAATTGACAATGTTAACGTTTTTTATATTTTGGCAAATATGTATATTACACAACTTCCATGCTCTTCATCTTCACCTTTTTAACTTTTCACACACTTTCTCCTTCATAATCTTCTGCAGCATCATCTTTTTCATCAAATTATTCTTCATCTTCACCTTCTTTATCTTCTTCTTAAACTTCTTGCTATTCATCTTTGTTAACATTACTCATATTCTTCTTATTAAACTATTATTCTTATTCATATTCTGCTTCATCTTCTTCATCATATTCTTATTTGTGACAGAGAATCCTGTACTTGTAATCTGTCAAAGTATGAATTTTTCATCCTTCCGTTCTTGCTGTCACAAAAGATTTAAATTACAACAGTATTTGTCCGTGTTCAGTTTAGCCTGCAGCAGCAGGCATTTTCCAGGGGCACCACGAGGAGGAACGGACTCACCCCCATACACTGCTTAGTCTTCTTCTGCTTAGAATTTAGAGCATATATTTTGCTCTTCATTTTGGTCTTATACTTCATGTTCTTCTGCTTTTAGATCTTCTGCTTATTGTTCTTGTGTCTCTTGTTCCGTATCTTGTATTTGTAGCACAATCTTGTACCAGCTGATGTTACTGGGACACGGTTACTAAGCAGGAGGTACCTGTGCTCCAAAGCACTACCAAGGACCAGCAGACGTTGCTGGAACTCGGATACCGAGATGGAGGCACCTAGGCCAAAGGCACTGCGGAGAACCAGTTGACGGTACTGGAACCCGGAGGGGCAGCAGAAGGAAAAGAGCCAATGGCACAACCGAGGACCAGCTGACGTTACTGGGACACGGTTACTAAGCAGGAGGTACCTGTGCTCCAAAGCACTACCAAGGACCAGCAGACGTTGCTGGAACTCGGATACCGAGATGGAGGCACCTAGGCCAAAGGCACTGCGGAGAACCAGTTGACGGTACTGGAACCCGGACGGGTAGCAGAAGGTACAAGAGCCAATGCAAGTAACGAGGACCAGCTGACTGTGCTGGAACCCGGAGGGGCAGCAGAAGGAAAAGAGCCAATGGCACAACCGAGGACCAGCTGACGTTACTGAACCCCAGTAACACAGGAGCAAGTGTTGACTGTGCTAACAGCACTTCCGAGCAACAACTGGCGGTGTTGGAGCCCAGGGTCAAGGAGGATGTTTAAATACTAGATCAAGTAATTTCCTTGTTACCTGTCAATTTTAAATGTCTATACTTCAAACAAGAGAAAGATAACCTTTACTACCATAAGATGATGATTTCATTTAAACTAATATCTAGATAAATAAAGAATTGACAAACATAAACACATACATTAACATGTTGAACAGCAATGCAAACCACAAAATAAATTAGTTAAGGAATCTGCTATACGGTTGTACATAAAAGCATACAAGTACATATCTGAATCCATTAATGATGGATAAGTAACAGTATGTACACCATTTTTATTGTATAGACAATGAATGTCTGACTTCAAAACATCATCAGCATTACAAGTTATCTGTGACATTACTAAAATGTTACATTTGCTGAATAATGTCACTAAACAGTTTATACAAAATTATACAATTTCCATCATGTAATACTCATAATATGTGGCAATAATCATGTTTATTAACAAACATAACCTTTAAAAAGTGCATAGTGCATAGTGAAAATTGCTATTTATGCCTGACTGTCGACTTGCAAGCATGACAACGGATAGATAAGGTATATATAGATGAGACTGCATAGCCACAGATGGTGAATGGCGATGTAATACTGTACCTCAATAAAGTGTGCGTCACTACTACATAATTTTTTTTATATAGCTTTATAAACAGGGTACGTGGATGTATGCTTGCGCCTTTGTTTTGACGCACAGACTGCCTTCCTGCTGAGACGCGTTGGGTAGTGAACAGTTGTGTGCAGTGTTCACTGTAGTCTGAGGTTTTCCTTTTTGGAGTGCAGATCACGCTCCAGTTAGTTCTTCAACCACTGCTGGTTGTAGTCTGCTGAGCGTGTGTCACTGGCACATCCTTGAAATTTTTCTCTAATTGTTGCTGCTCCATTCTATTACAAATAAATAAAATCTATTAGTGTGACGCGCTTCCATCCGTATACAATACATTGGTTGCAAACACTATAGAAGTACACAAAGGGGCCTTTCACACCTACTGAACAGTTGTGTGCAGTGTTCACTGCAGTCTCTGCGGAATAACCACACTTAGGCCTTATAACTTTTCAGACTTTCTTTATCAATCTACCAAGATGAAGAAGGCAGGGAGTAAGGCACGTGGTCGTGGAGTTTCTTCAGGGAGAGGACGTGGGGATTCTGTGGCTGCTGCGGCCCCCAGTGACACAGCATCCACCAGTTTTCCCCGGGCCGTGAGCGTTCCTTTATGCGCACTTTTGTAGGGCTCGGAGTACCCCCCTGCTGCGGGAAGAACAAATTGAAGCCGTTGTTGTTTGGATCTCAGCCAATGCATCGACTTCAATTGCTTCCACCTCCTCTCAGGACCACAGCACTGTTGGGCAACCATCTGTCTCTTCACCGCCTGGCAAATTGCCCAGGCAGTCAGAGAGTTCTGTACAGGAGCCAGCTGAGTGTCTGCTTCTGTTCTCAGAATCTATTGGCTTGCAAACAGGGGCCCAGCCAAGCAGCATTCTGTAATGTGAAGAAGAGGGAGTATGCAGTGATGCGCAACAGCTGTGTCTCTCTGAATCTGAAGAGGCGGGTGAGACAGTGCCGATGGTCAGCACACCGCAGAACGCATCTGATGATGATGATGAGACCCAGGTGCCAGTTTCTGTTGAGCATGGTGCTGGCCAGACCACCCAACAGCAGGTGTTGGAAGAGGGTAGTGGAGATGATGAGGTCCAATACCCAACATGGCATGAAGAACAGGAAGGTGGTGGGAGCAGCTCAGAGGAATAATAATAATATTTTATTTATATAGCGCCATCATATTCCGCAGCGCTTTACAGTTTAGCAGTTTCAGAACACAAGTCATAAGTAACAACGTTAACAATACAATAATTTAAGCTAAATAAGTCGCCCCTGCTCGTGACAGCTTACAATGTACAATGAGATGGGGGAGATACAAAGTATAGGTGTTTATATACAATGGTGCATTTACAATGATGTTCCAGCCATCTTAAGGGACTGAGGGATGGAGATAGTGAATGGGCTAGAGACACACACACACTTACACAGAATACATAGAATGACTTTGATTAGTGAATGTGATAGGCCGCTCTGAACAAATGTGTTTTGAGGGAGCGCCTGAAACCATGCAAATTGTGGATAGTCCTAATTTCTTGGGGTACAGCATTCCAGAGGATTGGCGTAGAGCAGGAGAAGTCTTGGAGTCGGGAGTGGGAGGTACGTATTAGTGCAGAGGTTAGTCGAAAGTCGTTTGCAGAGCGCAGCAGTCGGTTAGGCCGATAGATAGAAATGAGGGAGGAGATGTAGGAGGGGTGCTGCACTGTGGAGAGCTTTGTGGGTGAGAACCAGTACTTTGGTTGAAAGCTGGGAGAGGCCTAGAGAAATGGTTAGTGATAGAAGGAAGATAGAGGAAGACATTGCCCCAACGGTACAAACAGGAGGGAGAGTTAGGCTGCAGACTCGGTTGCCTGTAGCCTCCAGTTTGGCACCTGTTCGGAGCAGTTGTCTTCCAAAAGTCAAAACGTGCGCTCCCAGGACTTGCACTGCGTGGTCCTTTTTTCACACACTTGCACATGATATTTGCTATGTGAAATGCAAGCTGTGTAATCAAAAATTAAAATAGCTAAAAGTGTCAGTCACCTCAATACCACAAATATGTGGAAACATGTGCGGACAAAGCACGTAGTTGAGTTACAAAGACACACTGGAGATGTAGGCCAACCTACAGCAGCACCTACATCTTCAGGTTGTGTTGAAGCCTCTTCATCGAGCTCACACACAGCTGGTTATGCTTCCTCACAGGATCGCCATGGAAGAACCTCGGCCACTGTTGTCCAGAGACAAACTGTTATTCCACACACAGCAGCAAGTTCCCTGTCATCCTCACACTCCCAGGCCACAAAACAGCCAGCGGTAGCACAGGCATGGGATAAAAGACGGCCATACTCCGCAAACCATGCACGAGCACAGGCTCTGAATGCTGGCATTGCAAAACTCCTGTCCCTTGAAATGCTGTGATTCAGGCTGGTGGAGACAGACAGTTTCCGTAACTGAATATCATTGTCAATCCCACAATACAATGTGCCAAGCCGATTTCATTTCAGCAGGCAAGCCGTCCCTGGTCTGCAAAAGCATGTTGAGGGAAAAATTAAACATGCGCTACTAAAAGCCCTCAGTAGCAAGGTCCACCTGACCACCGATGCGTGGACCAGTACCCATTGTTATGATCTGCTACAACCAGTAAGGAAAGAAGGGAATTCTGTCCCTACAATACAACTAAGCTGAATCCCTACGATGTAACGGGGAACCTGATCCTGCGACCAGACCCGCTAAAGTCCTCATCTAGTGTGAACGAAGACCTATAGTTGCGAGGGAGTAATCCCTACAAGATCTAGGGACTGGGAGAAAAGGTGGACACCTCCTAACATAAATTGTAGCATGGATAATTAAACAGAAAAATAAATACTTTGTGATCCTAACATCAAGCAAAACTGACAGATTAAGGCACCTAAGCACCCGGCTAGCTTAACAGTAGATAATACAATGAAGTCAAGCAAAGCCAGAAGGGCGGAGCCAGACTAAATAGGGAAAAAAGGTCATGTGACCAGCAAACTGAAACAAAACCTAACAAGAGGGTTCTAACACCCATGGCCAGGGACAATACCTTTCCCTCACTGCCCATTGGGTCAATGTTGTGCAGCCGGGTACTGATCTTGCGAGTGGCGCTGTACGTGTTCTGCCAACTCCAAGGATTGCAGGAATCAAGTCTGTACACATTGATTCCTCCTCCTATTCCAGTTCCTCAGAATCATCGCTGCAGGAGCCGTCACGGTCTACCTCCACATGGACCCGTGAACGTTTACCTGTTGCGACCGATATGAGCACAGCCGTGTCCAAATGTCAACAGGCCATCCTGAAATTAATTTCCATGGGGAATCTTAGCCACACAGCGCAGGAGCTCTGTAATGCCATAAAGCAGGAGAGCGACGTGTGGTTTTTGGAAGAGAATCTACAGGCAGGCTTGGTAGTGTGTGACAATGGCCGAAATCTGGTGTCAGCTCTGGGCCTTGGCAACCTCAGTCACATACCATGTCTGTCATATGTGCTCAACTTGGTCGTGCAGAGTTTTTTGAGGGACTATCCGGATCTTGATGCACTGCTGCACAAGGTCCGCCTAGAGTGCGCTCACTTGCGACGTTCCAGCATGGCCAGATCGCTGATTGCAGCTCTGCAACGCAGATTTCACCTTCATGAACATCGCATTATATGTGACGTACCCACCAGGTGGAATTCCTCGTTACATATGTTGGAGCGGTTGTGTGAGCAGCAGCCAACAGTAATGGAGTATCAGCTGCATCAGGCGCAGTCAACTCGCAATTTGCGGCGTTCACACTTCACCACTACTGAGTGGGCCTCTATAATAAGAATAATAATATTATTTATTTATATAGCGCCATAATATTCCGCAGTGCTTTACAGTTTAACAGTTTCAAAACACGAGTCATAAGTAACAACGTTAACAATACAATAATTAAAGCAAAATCAGCCGCCCCTGCTGGTGAAAGCTTACAATCTACAATGAGGTGTGGGAGATACAAAGTACAGGTGTTTATATACAATGGTGTTTTTACAATGATGGTCCAGCCATTTTAAGGAAGTGAGGGATGCATGGAGATAGTGAATGGGCTACACACACAGAATTACACATAGAATGACTTTGATTAGTGAATGTGATAGGCCACTGTGAACAAATGTGTTTTGAGGGAGCGCCTGAAACCATCCAAATTGCGGATAGTCCTAATTTCTTGGGTAGAGCATTCCAGAGGATTGGCGCAGCGCGGGTGAAGTCTTGGAGTTGGGAGTGGGAGGTACGGATTAGTGCAGAGGTTAGTCGAAGGTCGTTTGCAGAGTGCAGCAGTCGGTTAGGCCGATAAATATAAATAAGGGAGGAGATGTAGGGGGGTGCTGCGCTGTGGAGAGCTATGTTGGTGAGAACCAGTAATTAGAATTGGATCCTATAATGAATGGGCAGCCACTGCCAGTGTAATGAGTGGCGAATAACTCTATGAAGGATATCTGCCACGTTTTGCGTGCGTTTGATGAGTCAACGCGGATGGCGAGTGCAGATGATGCACTAGTCAGCCTGACTGTCCCCCTTATCTGCCTGCTTCAAAAAACACTGCAAGCACTAAGGCATGAGGTTTTGGAAGAGGTGGAGGATGAGGAGTCACAAATTCCATCACCTTCTGGACAGTCAGCGCAACGTGGTTCCTCACAAAGGGCTGGAGGACTTTCAAAGTACCATGCTGTATCAACAATTGAACCTCCAGAGTCGCTGTCTATATTTTCATAACCATTACAAACTTTTAATGTATTTACAAAGCACATAATGTACATTTTTTGTCTATCCTTTTGTAATGCTATTGTGTTTCCATAAACTGATGTTACAGAATTATGATACAAAGTTTTTAAATTTTGAGTTTTAAATTTTGTAAATTTATATGTATTTGAAGGACTTTGTGAGGAGGATGAGGAGGAGTCAATGGAGGAGGAAGACATCGCTCCAGAGGGAGGTAGACAATGCTCTAGTCAGTATGTAGACCAAGGGTGGGGTGATGCACAGCAGGCGGAGATGACGCCTCTTGCAGGGGACAACGTTTCTTGGCCAGTTGGGAGTCTGCAGCACATGGTTGATTTCATGCTGCAGTGGCTGAGAAACGACCGCCGCATCGAACACATTCACACCACGTCTGATTATTGGGTGTACACCCTCCTAGACCCTCGCTACCGGGACAACTTACAAAGCCTCATCACACCGTTGAACCGGGAGCGTAAAATGCGGAAGTACCAAGACACACTGGTGCAATCCATAATGTTCTCCATTCCAGCCGAGAGCACTGCTGCTGCTACTGATTTACAAAGCAGCTCTGTGCGTCGAGGCAGTGGAGACAGCTCTGCAACAAGAGGGAGCACAAGCAGCGCCTCTGCACAGGGCAAGAACAGTATGTTCCAAATGTGTCGAAGTTTTGTGGCAGCGCCACCAATGTCTACACCATCCGAGACGGCTCCAGTCAGCAGGAGGCAACATTTCCGTAAGATGGTGACAGACTACATGTCTTGCCCTCTCAGTGTACTCCCAGATGGCTCTTCCCCATTCAAGTTTTGTGTCTCTAAGCTGGATACATGGCCAGAGCTTAGCCAGTATGCATTGGAGGTGCTGGCTTGATCTGCTGGCAGTGTATTATCGGAGCGCGTCTTTACTGCTGCAGGTGGTGTACTAACAGACCGTTGCATGCGACTATCCTACGATAATGTAGAACGGCTTACTTTTCTGAAAATGAACTAGGCATGGATCTCGCCTGAATTTGCCTGTCCGGTTTCAGATTAACTAACTGGTTGACAACGTTTTCCATGTCTCCTGTTATGTTCATCTTTCTACCACCTGAGCTATACTCCCTGGGCTACAACACTGCCAGTTGCTGCTCAGAAGTGTCGTGTCCACAGACCAATACACAAGCTATAGTGATAGTGGGGTTCAGTAACGCCTGCTGTTCCCCTGCTGTGTGTCCGGCAAAAATTACTGCTACCTAGCTACACATGTTTAAAAAAACATGACATGTTAAAGTGGCTAGTGCTACACATAGATATCAGGCTACACCCTTATTTCTAAGCTGTAAACAAGTGAAACGTCAAATTTAAAACCATTCAATGATTAGTGTTGGTAACAAATCTGTAACTAAATAATTGTGACATATTATGGCAGATATCCACATGTCTAACACAAATGCTAACACAAAAGCATACTTATGCTATAGGGTACTGATGGTGAACCTTCTCACTCCATAACTTTGACCAATCCAACTCACATCATGCCTCAAATGCTGCAATGTTGGAAGTGCATAATGTGGGTTGAACTTTGACAACAGCTGCAGTGCGAAGGTTATCCTTCTGTGTTCTTGGCTTTTAAATAAAAGCATACAAGTAAATATAATAATACATTGTTGATTAAGGGACATGATGTACACCTGTAATATTGTGCAAACAATGGATGTAGGACTATTCCTCTTCAACATTACTTATATTTGTGTCATTTGAAAAAATACATATTTTAGTTAAAAATTAAAAACCCATGTTCAGTAGCTGTGAAAGGCCCGTTTGTGTACTTCTATATTGTTTGCAACCAATGTATTGTATACGGATGGAAGCGCGTCACACTAATAGATTAGATTTATTTTAAATGGAATGTAGCAGAACCAATTGGAGATAAATGAAAAGGATGAGCCACTGAGACACGCTCAGCAGAGTACAAGCAGCAGTGCTTGAACAAGTAACTGGAGCGTGATGTGCACTCAAAAAAGTAAAAAACACAGACTGAAGTGAACACTGAAACACAACTGTCCACAATCTGTGAAAGGCTACTCCTTTGTGTACTTCTATAGTATTTGCAACCAATGTATTGTATACGGATGGAAGCGCGTCACACTAATAGATTAGATTTATTTTAAATGGAATGTAGCAGAACCAATTGGAGATAAATGAAAAGGATGAGCCACTGAGACACGCTCAGCAGAGTACAAGCAGCAGTGCTTGAACAAGTAACTGGAGCGTGATGTGCACTCAAAAAAGTAAAAAACACAGACTGAAGTGAACACTGAAACACAACTGTCCACAATCTGTGAAAAGCTCCTTTCTGTACTTCTATAGTGTTTGCAACCAATGTATTGTATACGGATGGAAGCGCGTCACACTAATAGATTAGATTTATTTTAAATGGAATGTAGCAGAACCAATTGGAGATAAATGAAAAGGATGAGCCACTGAGACACGCTCAGCAGAGTACAAGCAGCAGTGCTTGAACATGTAACTGGAGCGTGATCTGCACTCAAAAAAGTAAAAAACACAGACTGAAGTGAACACTGAAACACAACTGTCCACAATCTGTGAAAAGCTCCTTTCTGTACTTCTATAGTGTTTGCAACCAATGTATTGTATACGGATGGAAGCGCGTCACACTAATAGATTAGATTTATTTTAAATGGAATGTAGCAGAACCAATTGGAGATAAATGAAAAGGATGAGCCACTGAGACACGCTCAGCAGAGTACAAGCAGCAGTGCTTGAACATGTAACTGGAGCGTGGTCTGCACTAAAAAAAGTAAAAAACACAGACTGAAGTGAACACTGAAACACAACTGTCCACAATCTGTGAAAAGCTCCTTTCTGTACTTCTATAGTGTTTGCAACCAATGTATTGTATACGGATGGAAGCGCGTCACACTAATAGATTAGATTTATTTTAAATGGAATGTAGCAGAACCAATTGGAGATAAATGAAAAGGATGAGCCACTGAGACACGCTCAGCAGAGTACAAGCAGCAGTGCTTGAACATGTAACTGGAGCGTGATCTGCACTAAAAAAAGTAAAAAACACAGACTGAAGTGAACACTGAAACACAACTGTCCACAATCTGTGAAAAGCTCCTTTCTGTACTTCTATAGTGTTTGCAACCAATGTATTGTATACGGATGGAAGCGCGTCACACTAATAGATTAGATTTATTTTAAATGGAATGTAGCAGAACCAATTGGAGATAAATGAAAAGGATGAGCCACTGAGACACGCTCAGCAGAGTACAAGCAGCAGTGCTTGAACATGTAACTGGAGCGTGATCTGCACTCAAAAAAGTAAAAAACACAGACTGAAGTGAACACTGAAACACAACTGTCCACAATCTGTGAAAAGCTCCTTTCTGTACTTCTATAGTGTTTGCAACCAATGTATTGTATACGGATGGAAGCACGTCACACTAATAGATTTGATTTTTTTCTAATATAATGGAGCTGCACCAATTCCACTAAATAAAATTAAAAAAAAAAAAAAAAAAAGTGACACGTGCAGATGCCTACAAACAGCGGTGGATGCAGAGCAAACTGCAGCGTCACCTGCACTGTCACACACACACCTTGCACAGAGCTGTTAAAACAACACTGGCAAAATGAAGCTTTACACAGCGGTTGGTAAACTAGCCTGCCTCAAGCACAGTAGTACACAAAATCGCAATATCTAACTGTCCCTCAGAGTCAGCACAGCAGCGTTCTGTCCCTAACTGAGTTCACAGCACAGTGACGCTAAAATGGCTGCGGCGCCTTTTATAGTGCATTCTGACATCATTTCAGCAGCCAATCACAGCCATGCCATTAGTTAAGATGACCGCATCATTACAGGATGTGCCCACACTTCGTAGGATTCCTCATTGGCTGACTAAAATCACATTGCCTCTCAAAGAATTATGGGAACTTCCGATTCCGGTATACGATATGGAAAAAGTATCGGAATTAAGTATCGGAATTCCGATAACGCGAATATCGGCCGATACCCGATACTTGCGGTATCGGAATGCTCAACACTAGTGGTGGATGCAGGGTCCACAGGGGACAGCGGCGGTCGGACAGTGCTGCCTAGCCCACAGTATAGGCAACAGTTGGCTATAGGCTTTCAAGCCTCCTCTTCCTCCTCCTACAGAAGCAAAAGCTCGTCGACAGAGCGCAGTCGCATGAGCGCTCCATCCGCAGCTGCCAGTGTTGCACACGAGGTGTCCCACTATCGAACAGCTAGTGGTAAGCGTCAGCAGGCTGTTTTAAAAATTATGTCTTTGGGCGACAACAGACACACCGCGGAGGTACTGGCCGACTACTTGCAGCGAGAATCTGAGTTATGGCAGGGCAGTCTACATCTTGAGCCAGGCAAGGTAGTCAGTGATAACGGCCATAATTTTGTGGCGGCCATAGCCCTGGCAAAACTCATACACATACCTGCCTGGCTCACACCTTGAACCTGGTGGTGCAGTGCTTCTTAAATAATTATCCGGAGTTAACAGCCCTGCTCCAAAAAGTGCGAAGACTGTGCTCGCACATCCATCGCTCGCCCGTAGACTCCAGTCGTATGCAGAGGCTGCAGCGATCGCTCCACCTCCCCAAGCACCGCCTAATCATAGACATTGCAACAAGGTGGAACTCCACAATGCACATGATTGAGAGGCTGTGAGAACAGAGGCAGGCTGTTATGCATTTGTGGGAAGATACATGGGCAGCCAGTTTGAGGGCAGACATCGAGTTGTCGGGTGTGCAGTGGTCAAAGCTGAAAGACCTCTGTAAAGTCCTTCAGTGTTTTGAGGAATGCACAAGGCTGGTAAGGGCACACGACGCCATCATATGCATAAGCATCCCACTTATGCGTCTGCTCATGCAAACTTTGACGCAAATTAAGGATCAGGCGTCTGCAGCAAAAGAGGAAGAGGAGGAAGAGGGAAGCCTTGATTACAGTCAGGCATTGTCTGCTCAGGGAACTGTCCTGGACGAGGTGGAGGAGGAAGAAGAGGAAGAGGAAGAGGATGAGGGGATGATTATTTTGGGGAGGAGGATGCTTCTCATGGGGCAGGAAAAAAAGTTGGCTTGCCAAGGTCAGGTACAGGGTTTGTGCGTGACTGGAGGGATGTTGATTTGGCAGAAAGTGCTCCTCCACCAACTATTGTCAGTGCATCATTGACACCTGGAACATTTTCCCACATGTGTGTTTATGTCTTGCGGATCCTAAAAAGGGACCTTCGTATTGCCAAAATTATGAAGGATGACGACTACTGGTTGGCTAGCATCATCGATCCACGCTATAAAGGCAAATTACAGAACATCATGCCACAGGAGAACCTAGAGCTAATATTGGCGAACAAACAAGCAACTCTTGTAAACCGTTTGTTAGAGGCATTCCCAGCACACAACAGCGTTGCAGGTTCTACCACGAGCCGTACTGGGCCAAATGGAAGAGGTGTTCGTGGTGCACACAGCCGAAGTGGCGTTGGACACAGGGTTTCATGACTATGTTGTGGACTGATTTCTCGAGTACCGCTCACACGGCTGATAATACTGAATCGATTGCAACAGACAGGAGACAGCAGTTGTCAACTATGGTCCAAAATTACCTCTCCTCCCCTATAGATGTTCTCCCTCACAGTTCATTCCCTTTGACTACTGGGCCTGTTAACTGGACACCTGGCCTGAATTGGCACAATATGCCTTACAGGAGCTCGCTTGCCCTGCTGGTAGTATGCTATCAGAAAGAGTCTTCAGTGCTGCTGGATCAATCCTGACAGAAAGAAGGACCCGGCTGTCGACCTAAAATGTTGGTGATCTCACCTTCATTAAAATGATCCATGCCTGGGTTTCAAAGGATTTTGTACCACCTTCCCCTGATGACACATAGGTTGCCTGCAAAATGGCTTGCTTTGTCCTCCTCTTTGTCCGACTTCTCCAATTCCTCCATTTGCAGCTGCTGAACGTCCAGCCTACACCTCAACATATGTCAGTTTTTCCACCTCCCTAACTGGGCTGTCCTTCCCCCAGGGCCGGGGTCACCACCTGGTGCAACCGGGCAAGTGCCGGTGCCCCAAGCAGAGTGGGGGGCCCACTCATGGCGACGGCACTGGCACAGGGCCCCTCTTAGTACGTCTGTGTCTCTGACGGTGGGGAGGCCCACTCGCCGTCAGACACACGGCATACTATGAGGGGCCCTATGCCAGTGCCGTCGCCCATGAGTGGCCCCCCCCCTGCTTGCTCAGGGCCCCAGCACTTGCAAAACTTACATCTCCCTGCTCCACCACTGTGACGTCTTCCGCGTTTCCTGACAGCGACATTCAGGCCAGAGAGCGCGATGACGTCACGTCTGTACGCCCTCTGCCTGAACAGTCCAAGTGCAGAGAGCTGTAAGATGGCGACGCTGAGGAGTCCAGAGTAGAGTAGTGCCCAGCGAGGAGAAGTATTTCATTTTTTTAATGTTTGGAGCAATGTATGGGAAGCATTATACACTGGAGAATTATATATGGGCCCATCATACACTTGAGCATCATAGATAGGGACCATTATACACTGGAGCAATATAAATGGGGCCCATTCTATATGGAGCATTATATAGGCCCATCATACACTGGAGCATCATCCATGGGGCCCATCAAACAATGGAGCATTAAAATGGGGCCCATTATAGATGGAGCATTATATAGGCCAATCATACACTAGAGCATCATCCATGGGGCCCATCATATACTGGAGCATCATATGGGGCCCATTATATATGGAGCATTATATAGGCCCATCATACATTGGAGCATCATCCATGGGGCCCACCATACATTGGAGAATTATAAATGGGGCCCATCATACACTGGAGCATCATTCATGGGGCCCATCATATACTGGAGCGTCATATGGGGTTCATTATTTATGGGGCATCATATAGGGTATGGAGCATCATATGGAGCACATATGGGGCCTATTCTGTATGGAGCATTATATGGAACACATTCTGTATTGAGCAATATATGGGGCCCATCATATACTGGAGCATCATATGGGGCCCATTATATATGAGCATTATAAATGGGGCCCATCATGCACTAGAGCATCATCCATGGGGCCCATCATACACTGGAGCATTATAAATGGGGCCTATCATACACTGGAGCATCATCCTTGGGGCCCATCATATACTGGAGAATCATATGGGGTTCATTATTTATGGGGCATCATATAGGGTATGGAACATTATATGGAGCTCATTCTGCATTGCGCAATATATGAGGCCCCATGGATGAGTATGTTGCTTTATATTCGACTCATTATACTGTATGGAGCAATATGTGTTGCTCATTATACTCTATGGGGACCGTCCTATACAGTATGGCACATTATATGGGGACCATCATATACTGTAGCATTATGTGGAGCTCATCATATACTGTATGGAACATTATATGTGACTAATTATTCTGTATGGAGCAATATATGGGGCTCATTATTCTGTATGGAGCACTATGTGGTGGCCATAATACTGTATGGAGGAATATACTGTCCGATTTTTGAGCTATTGTAGAATTTAAAATAGATATCAATCATGTAATATAAGAAGTGAAGTATTTGGCATTGTACTATACCTATATTTCTCTGCCGTATCGGAGCATCATGAATTGTGGTATGTGTTAAAGGGGCCCACTGAGACTCTTTGGTCCAGGGCCCACGAAAACCTGGAGCCAGCCCTTCCCCCCCAACTTTTAGCCAAATAACCCCCAGTTTCAAAGCGTAACTATGATTATTAACCCCTTAGTGACAGAGGCATTTTGCAGCTTAATGACCGGGCCAATTTTTACAATTCTGACCACTGTCACTTTATGAGGTTATAACTCTGGAACGCTTTAACGAATCCCGCTGATTCTGAGACTGTTTTTTCGTGACATATTGTACTTCACGTTAGTGGTAAAATTTCTTTGATATGACTTGTGTTTATTTATGAAAAAAACGGAAATATGGCGAAAATTTTGAAAATTTAACAATTTTCAAACTTTAAATTTATATGCCCTTAAATCAGAGAGATATGTCACACAAATTTCTTAATAAATAACATTTCCCACATGTCTACTTTACATCAGCACAATTTTGGGACCAAAATTTTTTTTTGTTACGAAGTTATAAGGGTTAAAAGTTGACCAGCGATTTCTCATTTTTACAACACCATTTTTATTTTAGGGACCACCTCACATTTGAAGTCACTTTGAGGGGTCTATATGATATAAAATAGCCAAAAGTGACACCATTCTAAAAACTGCATCCCTCAAGGTGCTCAAAACCACATTCAAGAAGTTTATTAACCCTTTACGTGCTTCACAGGAACTGAAGCAATGTGGAAGGAAAAAATTAACATTTAACTTTTTTTGCAAAAACTTTAATTCGGAACCTATTTTTTTTATTTTCACAACTGTTAAAAGAAAAAATGAACCACAAAATTTGTTGTGCAATTTCTCCTGATTAAGCCGCTACCCCATATGTGGGGGTAAACCACTTTTTGGGCGCACGGCAGAGGTTGCAAGGGAAGGAGCGACATTTGACTTTTTCAACGCAGAATTGGCTGGACGCCATGTCGCGTTTGTAGAGGCCCTGATGTGTCTAAACAGTGGAAACCCATCACAAGTGACCCCATTTTGGAAACTAGACCCCCTAAGGAACTTATCTAGATGTGTGGTGAGCACTTTGAACCTCCAAGTGCTTCACAGAAGTTTATAACATAGAACAGTGAAAATAAAAAATCATATTTTTTCCACAAAAACAATCTTTTCACCCCAATTTTTATTTTCCCAAGGGTAACAAGACCCCAAAAGTTTTTGTGCAATTTGTCCTGAGCATTCTGATACCCCATATGTGGGGGTAAACCACTTTTTGGGCGCACGGCAGAGGTTGCAAGGGAAGGAGCGACATTTGACTTTTTCAACGCAGAATTGGCTGGACGCCATGTCGCGTTTGTAGAGGCCCTGATGTGTCTAAACAGTGGAAACCCATCACAAGTGACCCCATTTTGGAAACTAGACCACCTAAGGAACTTATCTAGATGTGTGGTGAGCACTTTGAACCTCCAAGTGCTTCACAGAAGTTTATAACATAGAACAGTGAAAATAAAAAATCATATTTTTTCCACAAAAACAATCTTTTCACCCCAATTTTTATTTTCCCAAGGGTAACAAGACCCCAAAAGTTTTTGTGCAATTTGTCCTGAGCATTCTGATACCCCATATGTGGGGGTAAACCACTGTTTGGGTGCAAGGCAGAGCTTGGAAGGGAAGGAGCGCCGTTTGACTTTTTCAGCGCAGAATTGTCTGGACGTCATGTCGTGTTTGTAGAGGTCCTGATGTGTCTAAACAGTGGAAACCCCCCACAAGTGACCCCATTTTGGAAATTAGACCCCCTAAGGAACTTATCTAGATGTGTGGTGAGAACCTTGAACCTCCAAGTGCTTCACAGAAGTTTATAACATAGAACCGTGAAAATAAAAAATCATATTTTTTCCACAAAAACGATCTGTTTACCCCAATTTTTATTTTCCCAAGGGTAACAAGACCCCAAAAGTTTTTGTGCAATTTGTCCTGAGCATGCCGATACCCCATATGTGGGGGTAAACCACTGTTTGGGCGCACGGCAGGGCTTGGAAGTGAAGGAGCGCCGTTTGACTGTTTCAAACCAAAATTGGCTGGAATTGAAATTGGACGCCATGTCGCGTTTGGAGAGCCCCTGATACGCCTAAACAGTCGAAACCCCCCACAAATCACACCATTTTGGAAACTAGACCCCTTAAGGAACTTATCTAGATGTGTGTTGAGCACTTTGAACCCCCAAGTGCTTCACAGAAATTAATAAACGTAGAGCCGTGAAAATAAAAAATCATTTTTTTCCTCAAAAATGATTCTTTAGCCCGCTATTTTTTTATTTTTCCCAAGGGTAACAGGAGAAATTGGACCCAAAAAGTTGTTGTGCAATTTTTCCTGAGTACGCTGATACCCCATATGTGGGGTGAAACCACTGTTTGGGCGCATGGGAGTGCTTGGAAGGGAAGGAGCGCCATTTTGTAATGCAGACTTTGATGGAATGTTCTGCGGGCTTCATGTTGTGTTTGCAGAGCCCTTGATGTACCTAAACAGTAGAAACCCCCTGCAAGTGACAACATTTTGGAAACTAGACCCCCAAGGAGCTTATCTAGATGTGTGGTGAGCACTTTGAACCCCCAAGTGCTTCACAGAAATTTATAAACGCAGAGCCGTGAAAATGAAAAATCATTTTTTTTCTCAAAAATATTTTTTTTAGCCAGCTATTTTTTATTTCCCAAGGGTAACAGGAGAAATTAGAATCCCAAAATTGGTGTGCAATTTGTCCTGAGTACGCTGATACTCCATATGTTGGGGTAAACCACTGTTTGGGCGCACGGCAGGGCTCGGAAGGGAGGGAGCGACATTTGACTTTTTGAAAGCCACGTCGTGTTTGGAGACCCCCTGATGTGTCTAAACAGTGGAAACCCCCCACAAGTGACACCATTTTGGAAACTAGACACCTTAAGGAACTTATCTAGATGTGTGGTGAGCACTTTGAACCCCCAAGTGTTTCACAGAAATTTATAAACGCAGAGCCGTGAAAATGAAAAATCATTTTTTTCTCAAAAATGTTTTTTTAGCCAGCTATTTTTTATTTTCCCAAGGGTAACAGGAGAAATTAGAACCCCAAAATTGGTGTGCAATTTGTCCTGAGTATGCTGATACCCCATATGTTGGTGTAAACCACTGTTTGGGCGCACGGCAGGGCTCGGAAGGGAGGGAGCGACATTTGACTTTTTGAAAGCCACGTCGTGTTTGGAGACCCCCTGATGTGTCTAAACAGTGGAAACCCCCCACAAGTGACCCCATTTTGGAAACTAGACCCCTTAAGGAACTTATCTAGATGTGTGGTGAGCACTTTGAACCCCCAAGTGTTTCACAGAAATTTATAAACGCAGAGCTGTGAAAATAAAAAATCATTTTTTTTCTCTCAAAAATCATTTTTTTAGCCAGCTATTTTTTATTTTCCCAAGGGTAACAGGAAAAATTAGAACCCCAAAATTGGTGTGCAATTTGTCCTGAGTACGCTGATACCCCATATGTTGGGGTAAACCACTGTTTGGGCGCACGGCAGGGCTCGGAAGGGAGGGAGCGCCATTTGACTTTTTGAACGCCACGTCGTGTTTGGAGACCCCCTGATGTGCCTAAATAGTGGAAATCCCTCAATTCTAGCTCCAACCCTAACCCCAACACACCCCTAACCCTAATCCCAACCCTAATCCTAACCTAAATCCCAACCCTAATTCCAACCCTAACCTTAATTGTAACCCTAACCCTAATTTTAACCCTAACCCTAATTGTAACCTTAACCCTAATTATAACCCTAATTATAACCCTAACCCTAAGGCTAGGTTCATTTTGCGTTTTACCAGCCCGTTCAACACATAGCGTTGACGGGCTGGTAACGGTATAGCATAACACGATCGCGTTATGCTATACCCGCTAGCGCAGAGGAATCAGCAGATGATTCATCTGCGCTAGCGGTGACGGAGCCCAGACGCTGCAGCCCGCGTCCGAGGCTCTGTCACTGAATGATGGCACGTCGCAAACGCATCCCGCTTTACGGCATGCGTCGCGATGCGCCCTCAAATGGGGTGAATGGCAGCGTTAATGGACTGCGTTACACCGCGTTATACCGCGGTGTAACGCAGTCCGTCTAACGACTGCCATAACGCAGTATGAACCCAGCTAACCCTAACGCTAATTATAACCCTAACCTAATGCTAACCCTAACCCTAATTATAACCTAACCCTAGCAGAAAATGAAAATAAATATAATTTCTATTTTTTATTATATGTCCCTAACTAAGGGGGTGATAAATGGGGGGTTATGTACTGTTTTTTTTATTTTGATCACTGTGATAGTTTATCACAGTGATCAAAATGCACTTTTATGAGAATGAATGAAATCATTTTTGAATCTGCCGCCAAGCAGATCGGCGGGCGCACTGCGCATGCGCCCGCCATTTTTTTTTTGCAGGAAGAAGACGCCGGATCCTGGGGCCTGCGGGAGGACGGAGGACACCGGTAAGTATACGGGGGGGCGATCGGGGACCCTCATTTTCTCCCCTCTGATGTGCGATCACATCAGAGGGGAGAGAAATCATTTTTTTTTTTTTTTTTTGCGATCGCATCTATGCTTGCATAGATGCGATCGCAACACCGGGATCGGTGAATACCGACCCGGATCATGTTCTCTGGGGTCTCGGCTACCCCCGGTAGCCGAGACCCCAGAGAATATTTGCCCATCCCCCCCAGGACACAGCGGCACATAGCGGCGGGCGCACTGAGCATGCGCCCGCCATTTTCTTCATCGCGCCGGCCCCGGGGGACACCGGAGGGCCCTGGGGCCACATACAGGACATCGGGGGCCACATGGGGGTCCCGGGGACCCTTTTTCTCTGTCCTCTGATGTCCGATGACATCAGGGGACAAAGAAATTAAATGACACAACTTTTTTTTTTTTTTTGTTGCGGTCGCCGTTATAGGGTTAATAACGGCGATCGCAACATCGGTGTCGGTAAAAACCGACCCGATTCATGTTCTCTGGGGTCTTGGCTACCCCGGTAGCCGAGACCCCGGAGAAAATGCGCCTCTGGGGGGCGCTATTCACTTTTTCCACAGCGCCGTTAATTAACGGCGCTGTGGTTTAAGTACCCTTAATGACCGCCGTTAAAAGGCGTATCGGCGGTCGTTAAGGGGTTAAGTAAATTAAGGTTGACAAGCATAAGTAATAAGAATTGATGTCGTTGGCATTGAAATGGGCACTGTAGGTGTGTTTACTGTCCTCCACTCTCTGCCGACTTTTCTTCCCCATTGACTTGCATTGGGTGTTAGGGATCGAGTTCCCGCTGCTGCTCAAGGGGAATCTCGAACCAGTCCCGCTGCGGTCCCCCATCCATCTCCGGCCACAATGGAGCCTGCTCAGCAGAGACGTCGGTCCCAGCGTCTCGTTCAGTCTAATACTGTGCAGAGCCTTGTTGTTGCCTATTCTGGTTCCTCTATTATAACCAGTGCTGGAGTAGGCAGTCTTGGGACTAAGTCCTGCGTTTCTCCATCTGAGCATGCCCAGGGCAAGATCTCCCATTGGAGATCAGGGGTCACATGCTCGGTTACAGCAGCAACTCCCATTGGTCCGCCAGGAAGGTCCTGAAACTGCTTGTGTTCTGGAACAGTTTCTCACTGGTCCTTTTCTGAAAGGTCCTGTAGCTGCTACTATAAAAGGTGCGCATGACTGCTTGTCCACGCGCTAGTATCAATTATGTTATGTGCTTTGCGCCAGTGTGATCATGCACGCATGTGGTTAGGGCTCGGCTGAAATAAGCCCCTAGAATACCGGCACCTCAGGTGAGGAGATTTGTATGCACGTGTTCAGGGCTTGGCTGAAATAGCCTCTAGAATACCGGCTTCTCCGGTGAGGAGCTGCTTGTTTGCATTGCTGACTGCATGACCACGGACTGCTATCCGCACAGCAGTTATCTGTGTACCCCTGTGGTGTTAACAGAACACAGTCTCTATCTCTTCGTCTCTACCTCAGCGACTCTGTGGTCTAACAGAGTTCGCTTATACTGACTTATAGTGCCACAGCATCTATGTTTGCGACTCTGTGAAGTAACAGAGTTCGCTTATACCGCCATCTTACTAGCAGCAGGCTCTGCCTGCACGGTGGACCCTGGGCTGCGAACGCACCCATTATTTATATTTACTTGGTGCATTCCGCAGACCCTAACATTGGGTTTCGTGTTTCAGTCAGACCTTCGAATTTTTCCGTTAGTCGTCCAATTTCGTCCAATTTCGGGTGGTCCGAAACACGACTCGACCCTCCGGGAGGCAAAGTCGCTCATCTCTACTGTTTACAAGAACGCGGTGTCTCTGAGCTCTGCAAACCCTCTCCTGTTGTGAATACTCTGGAGGCGACTTCTGAGCTGGGGCTCCCTCCGGTGGTTGCTGAGGGTAATGAACCAATTTCTGAATGGCCTTCAGCTGGCTCTGAATGGTCTGATATAAGTGACCTGAGTTCCCATCAGCCTTGCCGGTAATCAATTGTTCTTCCTGGTCTTGCTTGGAGCTCAGCTTGCATTCCTGCTCTCATTCAGATAAGTGATTTGCTGTTTTTTTTCCTCTGGTTGGATTTTCCTTGCTGGTTTGCTGCTTAGCAGTTAACTTCAGCCTGGTCCCCTTTTGGGGCCTGGCGCTGCAATTGTGCTCAGTTTGTGTTTGCACTTTTGCTCTGTTCCTTTGTCACTTTTATTTGCTGAATTGCTGTGTGTTACACCAGAGATCTGATTTAGGTGGTAGAGATCGTGTGATCTCAGGTTTTCTTGTTAATCAGAAGTGTTGGTATTTTTGTCAGGGGTTTTTTTTGGGTTGCAGTCAGAATTCTTTCCTAAACTTTTCTATCTAGACAGATTGGGCCCCAGCGTTTTCTCTTTCTATTTTCTGTCTGTGTCCGTATTTTCTTCTTGTCTAACCGCCATTACATGTTTGAGGGCTTCCTATTTCTTTGGGGGTTCTGCTACGGGGCAGATAGCTTTCATCTTTCTGCCTTTAGGTGTAGCTATCTCTCCGGCTGTAATGAGGCATCTAGGATCACCGTAGGTACGCTCCACGGCTAATTCTAGTGTTGCGGTTAGTTTAGGGTCCTGCAATCCAATAGGTTCCAGCCTCTCTGGTGTATTGCTACTTTGCTATTTTTGCTATTTCTCCTCAGCTACCGAAACATAACAGTATTACCGGCAAAACTGAAAATTATATGGTACTCAACAGAAGGGAAAAATAGTGAAAAGGGAAAAAGAAAAAAGGAGTTGTCAGAAATGTATTTATTTTTTTCTATTTGTTGCATTTTTTCCCTCTTTTTCTCTGGTACTGAGGAGGAATTTTTTTTTCCTCAATGGAGTTTGCACAGTTGTCTGGTAGTGTTGAGCGATATTGCTCGATATCTAAAAATATCGGATCGGAATGGTATCGCCGATATCACTAAATATCGGCGATATCCGATTCCGATACCGGAAGTCCCATGTAAGTCTATGGGAACAAAATATCGCAACTAAAAAAACCTTTATTTCCTTGTAAACACTAAATATACACACATAGAATACATATATATATATATACATGTCATTGTGACATATATATATACATATATGTATAGTTTATACACTTCTACATAGTAAAATATCCTCTGATTCAATTGCCGGGTAAAGCCGGCTTTAGTGAAAAGACAGAAGCACCCGACATGAAATGACACTTGGTGTACATAGGGTTAACCATGTCTTTTCATGTCGTTTGCTATCTGATTTGCACAAACAATTAAATCAGTCTATGTTTGCAAAATTTCACACCTGTAGGGGTTAATTAAAGGTGTAAATTCGTTGTAAAAAAAACGGACTTTTTTGCTACGAATTTACACCTTTAATTAACCCCTACAGGTGTGAAATTTTGCACAAATAGACTGATTTAATTGTTTGTGCAAATCAGATAGCAAAGGACATGGTTAACCCTATGTACACCAAGTGTCATTTCATGTCGGGTTCTGCATTTTCACAAAAGCCGGCAATTGAATTAGCGGCTATTATACTATGTAGAAGTGTATGAACTATAAATATATATATATATATATATATATATATGTGTCACAAACTCAATGACATGTATATATATATATATGAGGTGTAAAATTGCTGAAAAAAAATGCGTGGGCTCCCGCCCTATTTTCGCAACCAGACAGACAAAGCCAGTGAGTGGGGGCAGATAATAATAGCCCAGAGAGGGACCATTATTTTTGGCCCCCCCCCGGCTACTAACATCTGCCCCCAGACACCCCAGAAAGGGCAAATCTCTAATTAGATTTGCCCTTTCTGGCACTTTGCCCGTCTATTCCCATTGCCCTGTAGCGGTGGCGAATGGGTTAATAAGGGGTTAAAATGACCTTGCAATTGAAAGGTCACTTTAAGCCAGGTTAATAATTGAGAGCTGTCAATTAGACAACTATCAATTATTAATCCTATTGTATGAAAGAAAAATCAAACACACACACTTTAATAAAAAAGAAGTTTAATGAAATAATCACACAGTTTTTGACCATATTTTATTTTCCTGCTAAAACCATTTCCTGTAATAAAAATAAAGTAATAAAGCAAAATTATTCTTACCAATCCGATGTACAGTCAGGTCCCACGGTGTAATCCTTCAGAAAGGGTTAATGTTTACTGCAGGGACCGCAGCTAATGCTGCAGCCTCACAGTAAACCCCCAAATGAATGAGTTCCTCTCCTGGCTGACAGGAGAGGAAGTGGAAAGCTTAATTGATTGCTTTCCACTTTAACTTCAGGTCAGCCAGGGACACAATCAGTGACGTCAGAGTGAACTGGTTAACAAAAATAGGGGATCCCCTCGAAAAAAATTGGCGTGGGTTCCCCCCTATTTTTGTTAACCAGCCAGATGAAGCAGACCGCTGAGGCCTGGATTTTCAGGCTGTTAAGGAGCCAAGATCCATGGACCTTGCCAGCCTGATAATACCAGGCCACAGCAGTCTGCATATCTTGGCTGATTAACAAAAATAGGGGATCCCCTCGAAAAAAATTGGCGTGGGGTCCCCCCTATTTTTGTTAACCAGCCAGATGAAGCAGACCGCTGAGGCCTGGTTTTTCAGGCTGGTAAGGATCCAATATCCATGGACCTTGCAAGCCTGATAATACCAGGCCACAGCAGTCTGCTTAGCTTGGCTGGTTAACAAAAATAGGGAATCCCCTCGAAAAAAAAAACGGCGTGGGGATCCCCCCTATTTTTGTTAACCAGCCAAGTAAAATGCAGACTGCTGCGGCCTGGTATTAAAAGACTGTCAAGGCCCATGGATTTTGGCCCTCAACAGCCTGATAATACCAGGCTACAGCAGCCCCACATTTGGCGCATCAAAAGATGTGCCAATTGTGGCACTTTACCCGGCTCTTCCCACTTGCCCTGTAGCGGTGGCAAGCGGGGTAATAAGGGGTTAATGTCACCGTTGATTGCACGGTGACAATAAGCCCGGTTAATAATGGAGAGGTGTCAATAAGACACCGATCCATTATTAATCCCAAAGTTATTAAATGTTTAAAAAAAAGACACAGCAAGAAAAAAGTCTTTTAATGAAATAAAAGAGACAACACAGTTTTCATTTTTTTATTACTCTCTCATTCCTGCGACGCCATCGATCTCCTGTAAAAAAATAAAAAAAACAAAACCAACAGTATACCACCTGTCCGACGCAGTCCATAACGACAGTCCCACGACGATCCAGCTCTGCTACATCGGAATGACAGGCAGAGCCTGACATCCCGGCGCAGCACAGCTGCTTACCAGCTTCCCCGGCGGTGACGTCATCGGACTGCTTTACGGCCGCGATTACCCAGCAGTCACTGCAGTTATCGCGAGATACTGCATGTGACCACCGGGAGAAGAGGATGGCGGCCATTAAGCAGCCCGGGATGTGACCGCCGGAGATCTTCTGCCAGGTAAGTGCCGCTGACTCCTGACAGACCCGACCGACGTACACTGACAGTGACAGTGACAATTCCGATTCCGGTATCCGATATGACGAAAATATCGGAACTCGGGATCGGGATTCCGATACAGCCAATATCGGCCGATACCCGATATTTGCAGTATCGTATCGCTCAACACTATGTCTGGCCGTGTGGAGCGGCTTGCCGCTGAGGTTCAGAGTATTGCTACCTATCTTCATAGGTTGCCGATTGTGGAACCTAGGATCCCCATACCAGATTTATTTTTGGGGAATCTGTCTAAATTTCTGAATTTCAAAAATAACTGTAAGTTGTTTTTTGCCTTGAAGCCTAAGTCCTCAGGGAACGCAGCACAGCAGGTTCAAATTGTCATCTCTCTGGATTGGGCTTTTTCCCTGACACATGGGGATCCTGTTTTGAGTGATGTTGATGTATTTTTTTAAGGCTCTGGGGTTATTGTACGATGAACCTAATGTCACTGATCAAGCTGAAAAGACCTTGTTGGTATTAAATCAGGGTCATGAAGATGATGAGCTATACTGTCAGAAATTCCGAAAGTGGGCAATCCGGACTAAATGGAATGATTATGCTTTGGCAGCCCTTTTTCGGAAGGGTCTGTCAGAAAATATAAAGGACGTTATGGTGGGATTCCCTGTTCCCTCTGGTCTCAATGATTCTATGTCTTTGGCTATTCAAGTTGACAGACGTTTGCGTGAGCGCAGAGGTATGCATGAGATAGCGTTGCCTTGTGAGCCAGCTCCTGAGCCCATGCAGTGTGATGGAGTGACTTCTGGGGCTCAGCATCATGAGTTTCGAAAGCGCAATGGGTTATGTTTCTACTGTGGTGACGCCTCTCATGCTATTTCCATCTGCCCTAAGCAGGGAAGACGTTTTGTGCGCTCAGTTGTCTTAGGTAGCGTTCAGACTAAATTTCTGTTGACTGTTACCCTGATTTGCTCCCTGTCCACATTTTCGGCTCTAGCTTTTGTTGATTCAGGAGCAGCTATTAACCTGATGGATTTTGACTTTGCAAACGTTGTGGGTTTCCCATGATACCCCTGCGGAAGTCTATTCCTTTACTGGGCATTTATTCTACCCCTTTGGAGGAGAATAAACCCCAGTTTTCAACTCAGGTGATAATAGGGTGGAACCAGATCATCAGGAGAGCGGCAAATTTCTTGTGTTGCATAATCTGCATGACATTATTGTACTGGTTTCCCTTGGTTACAGACTCATAATCCTCTTTTGGATTGGAAATCTGTGTCTGTGACCAGTTGGGGCTGCCAATGTGTTAATACTGACACTCCTGTTTTTTCTGCCTCTCCCCAGTCTCAGGATATCCCTGACTTTTTGACTGATTTTTCTGATGTGTTTAGTGAGAGTAAGTCTGCATCCTTACCTCTTCACAGGAGCTATGATTGCACTATTGAGTTAGTGCCTGGTTGTAAATTTCCTAAAGGTCGCCTTTTTAATTTATCTGTAACTAAACGCGATGCTATGTGATCTTATATCAAGGAGTCTTTGGAGAAGGGTCATATTAAACCATCCTCTTCACCCTTGGGCGCCGGTTTTTTCTTTGTGGCCAAAAAGGATGGTTCATTGAGAACGTGTATTGATTATCGCCTCCTGAATAAAATCACTGTTAAATATCAATATCCGTTATCCTTGATTTCTGACCTATTTTCCAGAGTGAAAAGTGCTAGTTGGTTTACCAAGCTTGACCTCAGGGGGCGTATAACCTTATTCGCATTAAGCATGGGGATGAATGGAAGACGGCGTTTAATACCCCAGAGGGGCATTTTGAGGGGCGTTTATTTGGATGATATCTTGATTTTTTTCCAACGACTGGGACTCTCATGTGAAACATGTTCTGACTGTGTTCCAGATTTTGAGAGAGAATGCACTGTAAGTGAAGGGATCAAAGTGTCTTTTTGGTGTACAGAAGGTCTCATTTCTGGGATTCATTTTGTCTCCGTCTGTTATTGAAATGGACCCGGTCAAGGTTCAGGCCATCTGTGATTGGGTTCAACCTACTTCATTGAAGGCTCTTCAGAGATTTTTGGGTTTTGCCAATTTTTCTCGTAAATTTATTGGTAATTTCTCCGGTATTGTTAAACCATTGACTGATTTAACAAAAAAGGGTTCCGATGTGGTGAATTGGCCTCCTGAGGCAGTTTCTGCGTTTCAGGAACTTAAGCAGAGATTCATTTCTGCTCCTGTTCTACGGCAGCCTGATGTTTCTCTGCCGTTTCAGGTGGAGGTTGATGACTCTGAGATTGGGGCAGGTGCCATTTTGTCCCAAAGGGATCCAGAGACCTCTAAGAGTAACCCTTGTGCCTTTTTCTCTCGAAAATTTTCTCCAACTGAACGTAATTATGACGTGGGTAATCGGGAGTTATTGGCCATGAAGTGGGCCTTTGAAGAGTGGAGACATTGGCTGGAAGGAGCCAAACATCAGGTGGTGGTCCTCACGGACCATAAGAACCTGGTTTATCTCGAATCAGCCAAGTGACTTAATCCTAGACAGGCCAGGTGGGCCTTGTTTTTCACACGTTTTAAATTTGTGATTTATTTTCTTCCGGGCACTAAGAATGTTAAGGCGGAAGCCCTCTCGAGGAGTTTCTTTGCGGATTCTCCTGAGTTATCTGATCCTGCTGTTATTTTGAAAGAGGGTATAGTTCTTTCCGCCATCTCGCCCAATTTGAGACTGGCTCTGGAGGGGTGTCAGGAGGATAAACCTGAACGCTGCCCTGTTGGGAAATTGTTTGTCCCAGACCAGTGGAAGAAGAGTGTGATGTCTGAGACTCATTGTTCCGCGTTGGCTGGTCATCCGGGATTTTTGGTACCAGAGACTTGGTGAGTCGGTCCTTTTGGTGGCCTACTTTGTCTCGTGACGTCAGGGACTTTGTGCAGTCCTGTGGGACTTGCTCTCGTTCCAAGCCTTGCCCTCGTTCTAGTGGTTTGTTAATGCCATTACCTGTACCCTAGAGGCCATGGACCCATATTTCTATGGATTTTATTTCCGACCTCCCTGTCTCTCAGAGAATGACCGTTATCTGGGTAATCTGTGATAGGTTTTCCAAGATGATACATCTTGTGCCATTACCTAAGTTGCCTTCCTCCTCCGAATTGGTGCCTTTGTTCTTTCAGCACATGGTTCGGTTACATGGCATTCCGGAGAACTTTGCGTCTGACAGAGGAGTCCAGTTTGTTTCCAGATTTTGGAGGACATTTTGTTCTAAACTTGGTGTTCAGTTATCTTTCTCCTCTGCTTTTCACCCTCAGACCAATGGACAAACCGATAGAACAAACCAGACCTTGGAGACTTATTTGAGATGTTTTGTGTCTGCTGATCAAGATGTCTGGGTCTCTTTTTTGCCTTTGGCTGAGTTTGCTCTTAATAATAGGGCTATCTCTGCCACCTTGATGTCTCCATTTTTCTGCAATTCTGGGTTTCACACTCGATTTTCTTCAGGACAGGCGGAGGCTTCTGTCTGTCCGGGGGTTGACTCTATTGTGGAGCGTATGCAGCAGATTTGGGACCAGGTAGTGGAGAGGTTGTCTCTCTCTCAAGAGAAGGCCCAGCGGTTTGCCAACTGGCATAGGACTGATGGTCCTCGTTTTAAAGTGGGGGACTTGGTTTGTTTGTCCTCAAGAAATATCCCTATGAATGTTGCATCTCCAAAATTTAAGCCAAGGTTCATTGGACCTTATAAGATCATGGAAATTATTAATCCGGTTTCCTTCCGTTTGCTTCTTCCAGGGACATTTAAGATCCATAACATGTTCCACAAGTCCTTATTGAAGAGGTTTGTCGAGCCAGTGGTTCCTGTGGCTGCGCCTCCCGACCCTGTTTTGGTTGAGGGCAATTTGGAGTATGTGGTTGAGAAAATATTGGATTCTCGTTTTGCTAGACGGAAACTCCAGTATTTGGTTAAGTGGAGAGGTTATGGTCAGGAGGATAATTCTTGGATGTTTGCTTCGGACATCAATGCTGGGAGACTGATCCATGCCTATCATCGAGCTCATCCTGATTGGCCTGGTTGCGCAGGTTATGGTTCGGTGACCCCTCCTCAAGGGGGGGGTACTGTTGTGAATACTCTGGAGGCGACTTCTGAGCTGGGCCTCCCTCCGGTGGTTGCTGAGGGTAATGAACCAATTGCTGAATGGGCTTCAGCTGCCTCTGAATGGTCTGATATAAGTGACCTGAGTTCCCATCAGCCTTGCCGGTAATCAATTGTTCTTCCTGTTCTTGCTTGCATTCCTGCTCTCATTCAGATAAGTGATTTGCTGTTTTTTTTCCTCTGGTTGGATTTTCCTTGCTGGTTTGCTGCTTAGCAGTTGACTTCAGCTTGGTCCCTTTTGGGGCCTGGCGCTGCAATTGTGCTCAGTTTGTGTTTGCACTTTTGCTCTGTTCCTTTGTCACTTTTTATTTGCTGAATTGCTGTGTGTTACACCAGAGATCTGATTTATGTGGTAGAGATCGTGTGATCTCAGGTTTTTTTGTTAATCAGAAGTGTTGGTATTTTTGTCAGGGTTTTTTTTGGGTTGCAGTCAGAATTCTTTCCTATACTTTTCTATCTAGACAGATTGGGCCCCAGCGTTTGCTTATTCTATTTTCTGTCTGTGTCCGTATTTTCTTCTTGTCTAACAGCCATTACATGTTTGGGGGCTTCCTATTTCTTTGGGGATTCTTCTACGGGGCAGATAGCTTTCATCTTTCTGCCTTTAGGTGTAGCTATCTCTCTGGCTGTGACGAGGCGTCTAGGATCACCGTAGGTACGCTCCACGGCTACTTCTAGTGTTGCGGTTAGTTTAGGGTCCTGCAATCCAATAGGTTCCAGCCTCTCTGGTGTATTGCTACTTTGCTATTTTTGCTATTTCTCCTCAGCTACCGAAACATAACACTCTCCCCTCATAAAACATATTCCAAATGCTCATGATACATCACAATTATCGTTGCTACAGCACTGAAAATACTTTTGTGGCAACGCAAATATTTCCCGCATTTTTACCGAATGTTACTGATTTTTTCCGATTTTATAAAATGTTGTTCGTGTTTCCGATTACAAATCCGAATGTGCCATATTCGTGCTGAATTTATGTTTGGCGATCGTTTTTTGATCAAATTCCCTCATTACTACTCATGGGCATCACTGTAGCGAGGCTGGGGGATACTAAGGATTCAGACAACCCAATGGACACAGACGTAACACCTCCCACCGAGGACAGCTTGTCGTTCATTCTGAGCAGCCTGGAACACATGAGCCAATACATGCTACTGTCCCTGCACAATGACCGCCAAGTTTTCCAGATTGTTATTTCTGATTACTGTGTGGCCACCATGTTGAATCTCTGCTACAAACACAGTGTACTGTCCTTACTTCCATCACTGAAGCAGGATTGGACAATGCGGGAATACATGCGCACACTGGTAGATGTACTAGTGACAGTGTTGCCGCCTGTCAATGAGGGCTCAGTGGAAGAAAAAGGCAGAGGAGGATGAGGTAGTTTCCAACACAGCTGGGGCTCCGGCACCAGAAGAGGTTAGACTGGTTGAAATGTGAAAAGCCTTCCTCAGCATGCCACAACATCTAGGATCACAATCTGATGCAGTCTGTTTTAGCAGGAGACAGCGTTCCAACAACATGGTGGAAGAGTATGTATCCACACATTTTCACGTACTGAATTATGGGTCTGCCATATTTAACATCTGTGTCTCCAAATTGGACCATGGCCTGACATTATCTTTATGGCTTGTAGGTGCTGGCCTGCCCTGCGGCAAGTGTACTGTCTGAACTCAAGTTTAGCATGACAGGGGGTGTGATCTTAGACAGATACTTCCACCTGTCCACAGGTTAAAATTAACCAGGCGTGGATCCCAGAGGATTTGTCAGTAACTTTGGCTGAATACAGAATTATATCAGCCTCACCCACCCATTTGTGGTAATGTCACAATGGGGGCAGGTCTTGTGGCGTTGAGAATACCTCCCCCCCCATGTGCTCACCCACCTATCCACTCTCTCTTTCCCCATGTGCTGACTTCACCCATCTGTGCTCTCATCTTTGACCTGTCTATCGCATGTGCCTTCTTAGTTAACCTCATACACTTTGAAGTTGTAGACTCGGTAGTGTGGTGTGCTGGTTCCAATGGGTCATCTTGTGAGCATGGTATTGCTGTTAAGACTGCAGATTTCTGTTTGCGGCACTGTTGTTGCCTAATGGCATCCTGTGATAATCTAACGACTTTTGCATAAGGGGACTTGTTCTTGACGGCTACGCTTACATGCATTGTTTTTTTCCCAGCCATGTTGTTGCTCTTCAAGAGTCTCATCTGCCCATTGTTGTCTTCAACGTAGTGCCTTTGCTGCTTTCCTTTCATTGTCTGATCTCCTGACGATAGCGGTGGCGTGCGTGGTTCAAATCCTGCACCAATTCGCGGCCGGACTGCGCCTGTCGCTGATTGGTCACGTCCGGCCTGGCGCGACCAATCAGCAGCGCTGGATTTCCATTACAGACAGACAGAATTTGACAATTATATAGTAGATATTGCAGTTTATAAATATGTGCCACTGCATTACTATGTCCTCCTTAAAAAAAATAATTTTGTTGCTTAAAAATTGTCAAATTGTGCAAAAAAAAGACCACAGTTTTATTCCTGTAAACACTCTTTTTAGAACACATAGAGGACACAATAAATGTTTTATTTTTACTTAATTTATCTAGAGTTATATTTTAGTATGGAATTTGGCTGTCAAGCTTCAACTGTCTTAAGAAATAAACTTTATGCAAGAAAAAGGTTTCAAAATTGTTTACTTACATAACTGTTGTAGCTAATAACCACTAACTTGAACTTTACTATTAATTCTAATTGACTAGTATGATTTTCTTAAAGACATGTTATAAATATTGTGGGAAACAGATTGCTTCAACAGTACTTTGAAGTGACATATAGTTTTATGCTAACTCCACTTCATCCATTCATAAAAATGTCTTCAATATTTGTATAAGTTATGGAAATTCCTTTGCCACATCATATAACAGTTTGGGAGCAACACATGTTAAATATAAATTACTATATAAATAGCAGGCCTCGAGTAAAATTTAAATAATATAATTTAATTTCATATTTCAGCATTTTAAATGTTTTTAAATTTATTAGAAATTGAAAGGATTTTCCTCCAAATTTTTTAAATAAAAATTTCTAAGAGATATTACTGATAAAGCATCTGTTTAAAATAACTGTTGATACTTGTATTTTAATCATAATTAAACATGATAAAAAGTGTACAAATAAATATATGAACGACAATATTTATTTTTAATATTATTTTTATTTTAATAGTGTACTTTTTATAAAAATTTTTAATGAAAATGCAATGCAAAAAATACAGTAAAACTGCATCAATTTTGTGTAAAATCTTCAGGATAATTGGAGCTATTTAAAAATAACTTATTTTAGACACACTCAGCAAATTTTTTTTTCCTTGTTAATTTGTTTCCTAAACACACAAAATATTTTTTTCTAAAAAGCATTCATTAAAAAAAACCTTTGTTAATTCTTCAACTAGCTAAGTGATCTGCAAAAATGTTGCAAACTTGTCAGAGCTCCTGCTTCTGGTTCTGATGGCTCTCTCTACTCTCCCCAGTTCTTAGCATCAGGATAGGTGTCTACAAACGTATTAAAACAAAGTCATGCAAAATTTGGGTTTATGAAAATATTTTTAAATCCAATAACTGATTCGTATGTTTTCTTATGCCCTCATTTAAAAAAAAAATCACTTCTATTTTTAACCATCATGCATGGATTTTACACAAAAACATAAAACAAGATGAGCAAAATCTTTATTGTAATCAAAAATGTATTCAATAGAGTAGAGCGAAACAGGTTGGTCAGAATCATAAGTCGCAGACTTTCGCCAAAGTCGGGTTTCGAAACCCGACCATAGCGTGAAGTCGGCCATGCGGTCGTCGACCCGAGCGCCAAAGTCGGTTTTCCCATAAAGCTTGCAGGCGCCTTTTTTCAGCCAATGAGCAAGGACGTACACTGTGGGCAACGAGATGACATGGGCAGCGGCCACCACCATCTTAGAGAAGGGCATTGCAGTGATTGGCTTGCTTTGGGGGGCGTCATAGTGTCTATAAAAGCCCTGAGCACCGACCTCCATTTTACTTCGGCCGATCTTAACACTAGGGAGAGGTTAAATACAGATATAAGGATTTGCTAAATAGGCACTTCCAAATCAAATATAAATCCAAAAAAGCAAGGAAGCATAGCATGCCATAAAGAGTTAAATTTTATTGTAGAAAAAAATTATCAACAACAGTGCATAATGATTAAAAGAGTAGGGACAATAATACAAATAAAGCCGCTTACAAATCAGGATATAGTAATACTAATTGGATATTGCACATATAGCTTTGGAGATTTAGAGAAAAAAGTATTTTTTACTTTATTTCAGGAGAGGTATGTAAATAAATATCTCTCAAAATAAGCAAGTGCTTTAACCCCTTAACGACCGCCGATACGCCTTTTAACGGTGGTCATTAAGGGTACTTAAACCACATCGCCGTTAATTAACTGCGCTGTGGAAAAAGTGAATAGCGCCCCCCATAGGCGCATTTTCTCTGGGGTCTCGGCTACCGAGAGCGAGCCGAGACCCCAGAGAACATGAATCGGGTCGGTTTTTACCGACCCGATGTTGCGGTCGCCGTTATTAACCCTATAACGGCGACCGCACAACAAAAAAAAAATCTGATGTGCCATTTAATTTCTCTGTCCTCTGATGTCATCAGACATCAGAGGACAGAGAAAAAAGGGTCCCCGGTACCCCCCTCGTGTCCCCCAATGTTCCCGTTGTGTCCCGCGGGTCCACCTTCCTCCTCCGGTGGGCGCCGCCATCTTGAATGGCGGGCGCATGCTCAGTGCGCCCGCCGCGTTCTGCCGGGGGGGTGGGCAATTTTCTCTGGGGTCTCGAGGGTAGACCGAGACCCTAGAGAACATGATCGTGGTCGTAGTTGCCGACCCCGGTGTCGGTATTATACTACGTATAATGGCGACCGCAAAAAAAAAAAAATGATTTCTCTCCCCTCTGATGTGATCGCACATCAGAGGGGAGAAAATGAGGGTCCTCCGGTCCCCGATTGCCCACCCTATACTTAATGGTGTCCTCCATCCTCCTCAAGGCCCCAGGAAACCGGCGTCTTCTTCCTGCAAAAAAAAAATGGCGGGCGCATGCGCAGTGCAGACGCCGATCTGCTTGGCGGCAGATTCAAAAAAAGTTTCATTCATTCTTACAAAAGTGCATTTTGATCACTGTGATAAACTATCACAGTGATCAAAATAAAAAAAACAGTACATAACCCCCCCCTTTATCACCCCCTTAGTTAGGGACATATAATAAAATATAGAAATTATATTTTTTTTCATTATTCTGTTAGGGTTAGGGTTATAATTAGGGTTAGGGTTATAATTAGGGTTAGGGTTAGAATTAGGGTTAGGGTTAGCATTAGGGTTAGGGTTATAATTAGCGTTAGGGTTAGGCTGGGTTCATACTGCGTTATGGCAGTCCATTAGACGGACTGCAATTACACCGCGGTATAACGCGGTGTAACGCAGTCCGTTAACGCTGCCATTCACCCCCATTTGAGGGCGCATCGCGACGAATGCCGTAAAGCGGCATGCGTTCGCGACGTGCCATCATTCAGTGACGGAGCCTCGGACGCGGGCTGCAGCGTCTGGGCTCCATCACCGCTAGCGCAGATGAATCATCTGCTGATTCCTCTGCCTAGCGGGTATAGCATAACGCGATCGCGTTATGCTATACCGTTACCAGCCCGTCAACGCTATATGTTGAACGGGCTGGTAAAACGCAAAATTAACCCAGCCTTAGGGTTAGGGTTATAATTAGGGTTAGGGTTACAATTAGGTTTAGGGTTACAATTAGGATTAGGGCTACAATTAGGGTTAGGGTTACAATTAGGGTTAGGGTTACAATTAGGGTTAGGGTTACAATTAGGGTTGGAATTAGGGTTGGGATTAGGGTTAGGATTAGGGTTAGGGTTGGGATTAGGGGTGTGTTGGGGTTAGGGTTGGAGCTAGAATTGAGGGGTTTCCACTATTTAGGCACATCAGGGGGTCTCCAAACATGACTTGGCGTTCAAAAAGTCAGATGGCGCTCCCTCCCTTCCGAGCCCTGCCGTGCGCCCAAACAGTGGTTTACCCCAACATATGGGGTATCAGCGCACTCAGGACAAATTGCCCACCAATTTTGGGGTTCTAATTTCTCTTGTTACCCTTGGGAAAATAAAAAATAGCTGGCTAAAAAATCATTTTGAGGAAAAAAAATTTTTTTATTTTCACGGCCCTGCGTTTATAAATTTCTGTGAAGCACTTTGGGGTTCAAAGTGCTCACCACACATCTAGATAAGTTCCTTAGGGCGTCTAGTTTCCAAAATGGGGTCACTTGTGGGGGTTTTCCACTGTTTAGGCACATCTGGGGCACTGCAAACGGAACATGACCCCATCAAAGTCTGCATTCCAAAACGTTATTACTTCCTTTCCAAGCCCTGCTGTGCGCCAAAACAGTTTCCTCTCCCCACATATTTGGTATCAGCGTACTCAGGACAAATTGGACAACAACTTTTGGGGTCCAATTTCCTTGTGAAAAATCAAAAATTTGGGACTAAAAATTCATTTTTGTGGAAAATTGATTTTTTTTTTCACACCCAGGCATTATAAACTTTTGTGAAACACTTGGGGGTTCAAAGTGCTCACCACAGATCTAGATAAGTTACTTAGGGGGTCTAGTTTCCAAAATGGGGTCACTTGTGGGGTTTTTCCACTGTTTAGGCACATCTGCGGCACTGCAAACGGAACATGACCCCCATCAACGTCTGTATTCCAAAGCTTTATTACTTCCTTTCCAAGCCCTGCCGTGCGCCCAAACAGTTTCTCCCCCCCACATATTTGGTATCAGCGTACTCAGGACAAATTGGACAACAACTTTTAGGGTCTAATTTCCTTGTGAAAAATAAAAAATTTGGGACTAAAAAATCATTTTTGTGGAAAATTTTTTTTTTTTTTTTTCACACCCAGGCATTATAAACTTTTGTGAAACACTTGGGGGTTCAAAGTGCTCACAACAGATCTAGATAAGTACCTTAGTGGGTCTAGTTTCCAAAATGGTGTTACTTGTGGGGGGTTTCCACTGTTTAGGCGCATCAGGGGCTCTCCAAACGCGACATGGTGTTCAATCTCAATTCCAGCCAATTTTAGTTTGA
>JARQOD010000001.1:603197253-603212072 GCA_033576555.1 Oophaga sylvatica | reverse complement strand
AAAAAGTTCTCATACAGAATCAACGTCAAAAGGTCTAGACAAAATTAGATAGATTTTCTCTGATAGATTGGAGGTCCGGCGTGACTTGGCACGGCTTTTTAAGCTCAAGCTCGCCCCATACCACCCTGCAGTCGCACTTAGCAGCCATGGCAAGGCGCGGGAGCGCCGCCTATGGCATTCCCCCAGCCAACCTCACCCTGCAGGTAATAGTGGTTTCGTTTGGGGTTAGCATTTCTACCTGGCACGCATTTTATTTCCTGATACACATACTATGGAATACTTACCTTGGATCTCTCCCCCATCTTCCTAGCAGCAATCACCCTGCACAGACTGTGTACATCTCCTATGCCACAGGTAAAAATGTAGCCAGCCACTTGGGGGGTTCTGTATACTCCTACATGTGTACATATTTATTTCCTTTGTGTCCCATTTACCTTAGTTTTCTAGAGACAGTATCTACTGATATTTTACCTTCGGCCCTCCAAGTGCCCTTATCCAGTATACCCACATTTAAGGTATTACTATGAATCCGTTCTTGTTCTCTCAACCCTGTATGCTGATTGATTTTTATTTCATGAACTCTTTATCTAAATTACTGTGGATGACACTAAATGTGGTTGCACTATTCAGGTTCTTGTTCTCTGGATCTGACATTCCCACATTGCCTTATATAGTTGGTTCCACTATAATCAACCAATTCTAACTTGTATATATGTATATTTTGTATATTATTGTATATTCTGTCTATTTTTTATTATTTGTTACTTATATTCTTTTTCTTGTTTATTCTCCTTAGTACCCCCATGACTAAGATCCTGGAGGATCGAAACGTCGGGTATCTGTAATTGTATGGGTATTCATGAAATTGTACCTCTGATTCTTCTATAAACGTGGCACATTTATCTTTTTCTGTAACGGGCACAATAAAACTAATTTTGCATCAAAATTTCATTTTTTGTGTGCGGCGAATCTTACCTCTCTATATTCCAGTCAGACACAGACTCTCATAGGCTCAGTGTGGATTACACCAGAATATAAAAAGCAGAAAAAGTGTAACGTATTAGAAGCGACAGCTGTATACAGTGTTGGGGTAATTTTAAATCTCCGTATATATTTCCAGAGTAACACACAGACGCTCACAGGCTCTGTATAGATTAGACCAGAATATAAAAAGCAAAAAAGGGTAATGTATCGAAGCGTACAGCTGTATACAGTCTAGGGATAATTGTAAATCTCCGTATATATTTCCAGAGTCAGACACAGACTCTCACAGGCTCAGTATGGATTACACCAGAATATAAAAAGCAGAAAAAGGGTAATGTATCAGAAGCGTACAGCTTTTTTACAGTGTTGGGGGTAATTGTAAATCTCCATATATATTTCCGGAGTCAGACACAGATGCTCACAGGCTCGGTATGGATTAGACCAGAAAATAAAACTATGAAAAAGGGTACTGTATCACAATATTTACAGCCGTATACAGTCTAGTTGTAATTGTAAGTCTCCGGATATATTTCGGAATCACACACAGATAGTCAGCATGTATTTGTCCGTGATACCAGCCAGTACACGGTAGTGTGTGAGGAGCGTACAGCTCTATAAGGTGTGGGAAAAAATGAACGCTCGGTAACTGTGCAGAAAAAAAGAATAAAAGTATTAGTGCTGTGTAAAAAGCAGTCTGACAGCAGTGTACAAAAACCAATACAGCTAGCAGGCAGCCTAATAACCAGCTCTGCTGCTGCACATAAGAAAATCCTCCCCTGTGACACTAACTGTAAAGCACAATTGCTATCAGCACAAAACACAGAATAACTTTTTTTTCCTGCCCAACTCTCTCCCTACTGAAAAACAGCATCAGCAAAACCCCTCCCTACAGTTAAGATCGGCAAAAAGTAAAATGGCGGTCGGTGGTCGGGCTTTTAAAGACACTATGACGCCCCCCAAAGCAAGCCATTACCTTTTTTTGCTTTTTATATTCTGCTCTAATCCATACTGAGCCTGTCAGCATCTGTGTGTGATTCCGGAAATATATACAGAGATTTACAATTTCCCCTACATTGTATAAAGCTGTAAGCTTGTGATACAGTACCCTTATTCTGCTTTTTATATTCTGGTCTAATCCATACTGAGCCTGTGAGCTTCTGTGTGTGACTCCGGAAATACTGTATTTACGGAGATTTAAATTTTACTCTATACTATTACACCTGGTATCTTCTGATACAATACCCTTTTTGCTGCCTTTTGTATTACGTTCAAATCCATACTGAGAGAGCATATGTGTTTGACTCTGGATATTATATACAGAGATTTCAATTTTACCTATACTATATATACCTGGTATCTTCTGATACAATTACCCTTTTTTGCTGCCTTTTGTATTACGTTCATAATCCATACTGAGAGAGCGTCTGTGTGTGACTCCGGCAATATGTACGGAGATTTAAATTTTACCCTATACTATATACACTGGTATCTCTGATACAGTACCTTTTTTATCCCTTTTTTATTACGGTCAAATCCATAGTGAGAGAGCGTGTGTTGTGTGACTCTGGAAATATATACAGAGATTTAAATTTTACCCTAAACTATATACACCTGGTATCTTCTGATGCAATACCCTTTTTGCTGCCTTTTGAATTACGGTCAAATCCATACTGAGAGACCCTCTGTGTTTGACTCTGGAAATAAATACGGAGATTTCAATTTTATATACACCTGGTATCTCTAATACAGTACCTTTTTTATCCCTTTTTTTATTACGGTCAAATCCATAACGAAGAGCGTCTGTGTGTGACTCCGGAAATATATACGAAGATTTAATTTTACCCTATACTATATACACCTGGTACCTTCTGATACAATACACTTTTTGCTGCCTTTTGTATTACGGTCAAATCCATACTGAGAGAGCGTCTGTGTGTGACTTTGGAAATATATACGGAGATTTAAATTTTACCCTATACTATATACACCTGGTATTTTCTGATACAGTACCTTTTTTTATCCCTTTTTTATTACGGTCAAATCCATAGTGAGAGAGAGCGTGTGGGTGTGACTCTGGAAATATATAAGGAGATTTAAATTTTACCCTATACTATATACACCTGGTATCTTCTGATACAATATCCTTTTTGCTGCCTTTGTATTATGGTCAAATCCACACTGAGAGAGCGTCTGTGTGACTCCGGAAATATATACGGAGATTTCAATTGTACCCTATACTATATACACCTGGTATCTTCGATACAGTACCTTTTTATCCCTTTTTTATTACGGTCAAATCCATAATGAGAGAGCGTCTGTGTGTGACTCCGAAATATATAGGGAGATTTAAATTTTACCCTATACTATATACACCTAGTATCTTCTGATACAATACACTTTTTGCTGCTTTTTGCATTACGGTCAAGTCCATACTGAGAGAGCGTCTGTGTGTGACTCCGGATACATATTCACAGATTTAAATTTTACCCAATACTATATACACCTGGTATCTTCTGATACATTACCTTTTTGGCTGCCTTTTGTATTACGGTCAAATCCATTCTGGGAGAGCGTCTGTGTGTGACTCCGGAAATATATATGGAGATTTAAATTTTACCCTATACTATATACACCTGGTATCTTCTGATACAGTACCTTTTTTCCCTTTTTTATTACGGTAAAAGCCATACTGAGAGAGCGTCTGTGTGTGACTCCGGAAATATATACGGAGGGGACAGCGGTGATGGAACAGTGCTGCCTAGCCCACGGTATAGGCAACAGTTAGTTGTAGGCGTTTGACGATCCTCCTCCTCCTCCTCCAGAAGCGAAAGCTTGTCGACAGAGCGCAGTCGCACGAGCACTACATCCGCAGCTGCCAGTGTTGCACACGAGGTGTCCCACTATCGAACAGCTAGTGGTAAGCGTTAGCAAGCTGTTTTAAAGATGATGTCTTTGGGCGACAACACAGACACACCGCGGAGGTACTGGCCGACTACTTGCAGAGAGAAACTGAGTCATGGCTGGGCAGTCTACATCTTGAGCCAGGCAAAATAGTCAGTGATAATGGCTGTAATTTTGTGGCGGCCATAGCCCTGAAAATACTCAGACACATACCTTGCCTGGCTCACACCTTGGACCTGATGGTGCAGTGCTTCGTAAATAATTATCCAGAATTAACAGCTCTGCTCCATAAGGTGCGAAGACTGTGCTCGCACATCCGTCGCTCGCCCGCAGACTCCAGTTGTATGCAGATGCTGCAGCGATCGCTCCACCTCCTCAAGCACCGCCTAATCATAGACGTTGCAACATGGTGGAACTCCACCATGCACATGGTTGAGAGGCTGTGTGAACAGAGGCAGGCCATAATGCATTTGTGGGAGGATATACTGGCAGGCAGTATGAGGGCAGACATCGAGTTGTCGGGTGTGCAGTGGTCAAAGCTGAAAGACCTCTGTAAAGTCCTTCAGTGTTTTGAGGAATGCACACTGCTGGTAAGCGCAGACGATGCCATCATAAGCATGAGCATCCCACTTATGCGTCTGCTCATGCAAACTTTGATGCACATTAAGGATCAGGTGTCTGCAGCGGAGGAGGAAGAGGAGAAGGAGGAGGGAAGCCTTGAAGACAGTCAGCCATTGTCTGCTCAGGGAACTGTCCTGCATGAGGTGGAGGAAGAAGAGGAAGAGGAGGAGGATGAGGGGATGATAATTTTGGGGAGGATCATGTTTCTCAGGGAGCAAGAGAAACTGTTGGCTTGCCAAGGTCAGGTACAGGGTTTGTGCGTGACTGGAGGGATGTGGATTTGGCAGAAAGTGCTCCTTCACACACCACTGGCAGTGCATCACTGACACCTGGAACATTGGCCCATATTTGTGATTATGTCTTGCGGATCCTAAAAAGGGACCCCCGCATTGCCAAAATTATGAAGGATGACGACTACTGGTTGGCCAGCATCCTCAAAACCACGCTATAAAGGCAAATTACAGAACATCATGCCACAGGAGAACCTAGAGCTAATATTGGTGAACAAACAAGCAACTCTGTAAACCGTTTGTTAGAGTTATTCCCAGCACACAGCAGCGGTGCAAGTTCTACCACGAGCTGTACTGGGCCAAATGGAAGAGGTGTTCGTGGTGCACACAACTGAAGTGGCATTGGAGACAGGGGTTTCATGACCATGTTGTGGACTGATTTCTCGAGTACCACTCACACGACTGGTAATACTGAATCGATTGCAACAAACCGGAGACAGCAGTTGTCAACTATGGTTCAAAATTACCTCTCCTCCCCTATCGATGTTCTCCCTCACAGGTCATTCCCCTTTGACTACTGGGCCTGTAAACTGGACACCTGGCCTGAATTGGCACAATATACCTTACAGAAGCTCTCTTGCCCTGCTGGTAGTGTGCTATCAGAAAGAGTCTACAGTGCTGCTGGATCAATCCTGACAGAAAGAAGGACCCGGCTGTCGACCCAAAATGTTGCTGATCTCACCTTCATTAAAATAAACCATGCCTGGGTTTCAAAGGATTTTGTACCACCTTCCCCTGATGACACATAGGTTGCCAGCAAAATGGCTCCTTCTCTTCCTCCGACTTCTCCAATTCCTCAATTTGCAGCTGCTGAACGTCCAGCCTACACCTCAACATATGCCAGTTTTTCCACCGCCCTAACTGGTTGTATCCCCCTTAGGGCTTGCGTCAGCACCTGGCGCACCGAGGCAAGTGCCGTGGCCTGAGCAGGTGGAGGGGCCCACTCGCCGTCAGAGACACCGGCGTACTATGAGAGGCCCTGTGCCAGAGCCAGCGCCCACGAGTGGGCCCCCTGGTTCCTCAGGGCCCCAGCACTTGCAATACTTATCTCTCCCTGTTCCTCCCTGTGACGTCTTCCACGTTTCCTGACAGTGACATTCAGGTCAGAGAGCGCTATGACGTCACGTCTGTGCACACTCTGTCTGAACAGTCACAGTGCAGAGAGCTGGAAGATGGCAACGCTGAGGAGTCAAGAGTAAAGCAGTGCCCAGCCAGGAAAGGTATTTATTTTTTTGTGTAAATCAAGTTTATTGAGGTATTTATAACACATCAATCATTAAGAACAGGAAGAGAAGAGAACATACCTCTTCTACTATCACATGCAAAAAAAAATTATATAGCAACTATAACTTTTCTCCAGAAAGTCTTACATATAAAACAAATGTTGGATGAGGCCTGAGGTGTTTGCTCATGTAGGCTATTAATATCAGTATTACTTTGTTTATAAATTTTAAAGAAAAGGTACCTAGACTAATACTTTAGGTCTACAAAAGAAAAGAAGATAGAGAAGAAACAAGGGGAAAAAAGGGAAAAGAAAAAAAAAAAAAAGAAAAGGGGGAGGGAGGGGGAGGATTTTAAGGAGTGGGGTAGGAGATGCGGCTCCATCCAATAGGTAAACTCATATGACCCATCATCTATGGGTCTATCAACCAAGAGTCCAATTCCGATGATTCTCTAAACATAACCAGGGGGTCCAAGTGTATATACCTTTCCTGTGGTACCATTCAGTTGTCCTATCAGCTGTTGCATTCTATATATGTCGTTGAGTTCCATCACCAAATCAGAATGGAGGGAACCTTTTCCTGTTTCCAAAATCTATCAATCACGTTCCTGGTAGAAGTGAGAATATGTCTAAGAAGACCTTTCTTAAATCTAGAAATCGAGGAGCTACACAAGGACAGCAAGGCCACCTCCAATGTGGGTGTAATTTTGGTTATAGATAGCTTGTTGCAGAGATCAAAGGATGCTAACCACAGTTTCTGTATGAGTGGGCAGTGCCACCAAATGTGTACAAATGAACCTCTATCTTTTAAGAATCTCCAACACGTATCCGTGTTGTTGGATAAATTAAGTTTAAATCTGATGGCCATCTGTACACCTCGACAAGATTTTGTAGCTCCTCTCCTGTGATGTCGAACAGAGCGATGACCTGAATGTGCATAAGAGAATCTTTGATCTTTCTTGAACTGATAAGGGTCTACCCAAATCAATCTCCATTTTGAAAAAAATGGTGGGAAATCTCTCAATGGGGTCTGCCCTTCTTGGAAGGTTTTGTATAATAAAGAGATAGTGTGATCTATAGAGTTTGTTGATAAACAAAGAGTCTCAAACGGAGATAATATTCTGTATGGATCGGATTGTTTGGCTAATTTAATAAAAAAAACTCTTTATTTGTTCATAAAAGAACCATGCACCTGTTGGCGGCTCTTGTCCCGAAAAATGTCCTGGAGAGACCTCATCCCTGTCTTTGAAACATAATCATGGACTATGGGGCATGAAGCTCTATTTTTATGCAAAATTAGGAGAAAAATGGAGTAATCAGGTGATATTTATAAAAACATATTTTATTAAACAAAAATATAACTGTACAAAAGACATGTAATAAAACAACTGTTGCAGGAAAAACCCACAGCCCCCAGAGTACAAAAAACCCCACAACTATCTCCAATACATTAGATATCAAAAACAGAATGTCAGAATGAAATACCACTGTATGGTGAAAAATTATAAAGGGTTGGTAAAGAGTACTAGTAGCAAACAATATGACGATAAACAGCAGAGTTTGAGGTAAGCCCACTAAAATATAGGGACTAAATATTATATCTAAAGTGCCAGTGCCTGTATAAATCCCCTGCTGCCTACTGCCAACCACTATCGATCAGTGCAATAATGTGCCTCAAAAAGAGGAAAAGCTGTACCAAAAACTTACCAGGAGTACAAGTGAGGAAAGAGACCCTGGGTCGGGTAAAGTGAAGCCCCGACGCGCGTTTCGCGTGCCTAACTGCACCGCTTTCTCAAGGGGAGTGTATACATAATAACGCTTGGAAGGACCTTTAAGAATCCATGTAGTCACATCATGTGACATGTGGTAACCAACGGTGGCAAGTATCGTGGCGCATGCGCGCAGCACTGCAGGTCCTGAGGACATGCAGAGACGGCGTCAAAGTCACTGATGCGCAAGTGCCAGGGAACGAAGTTCCGGCGTGCGCTTAGTCGACCCAAGAGACGCCCCCAGATGTTAGGAGCGGCGAGTAAATGCTGCGCATGCGCACTGCACCAGGTAGAAAATAAGAAACAGATCATTGGACCAGAAAAAATCGGCATACATCATACATGGATCGGACATATCAATTACAACAGGACAAAGAATTTATATATACACACAGTGGTAATCCCTGAATCAAATAATATACGACATATTTATGCAGGTAGTATATATATGAGATGTTGCCAGTCCAGATCCATTAGATGAATATGTATCGATATGAGATTTTGACAGTCATAGATAGTAGACAAAATGCAGGTCAGATCAAAAAAGTCCAACTAAATAAAAATAATAACAAATAAACAAGAGTTAATAAAACAATAGTTAAAAATTAAAGCAACCACAAAACCCATAAGAGTGTTCAGAGGACATAAAAGAAAGGAAAAGTCAATAATCAATAAACATAAATCAGGATGTAAAAAATAATAAGATTTTACAAGAAAGGTGAAAATGTAAGGTCCTCATTAAGACCTTTAGGAGTCATAGTGTCCAACACACGATCCATCTTGCTTCAACCTGAGCAAGTCTCTTTTTATAGTCACCACCTCTGATGCCAAGATGAATTGCATCAATGCCTCTAACTTTAAAAGTTGTAGGTTCACAATTATGGTGGTAGAAAATGGGCGGGATGGTTTTTAAATTAGACAGATCGGTCGCCGTCTTGGCAGCGCAAATGTCCCGCACATGCTCCCAAACCCCTTATCCTAAGCTCTCTTGATGTAAGTCCAATATAGATTTTGGAACACCCACAAGTGGCATAATAAATTACATTCGTCGTATTGCAACGAAATGCGATGACGAATCTAAAAAAGTTCTAGTTCCATCCGAGGATTGGAATGAGGAGCAGCGCAGGACATTTGCGCAGGCAAGACAGTGACCACATGGTGTTGAACCAACAATTGGGCCACGCGATCCAAAAGGGTTGGTAATTTTGGAACATAATGACTTCTTACAAGAATATCCCGTAGGTTTTTTGACCTTCTAGCTGTCTAGCAGGAGGCACAACAGAGGGAATGCCCAGACAGGGTTCAGCACTCAAAACAGGCCAGTGCTTCTTTATCACCGCTCTCATATCCTCCCAGCATGGTTGAATGTAGAATGAACCTAATAGGTCCCTTATTAGTAAAAGGGTTCATGGATTTTTTTATTATTATAGTTCAGAAGGCTATCCCGAGGGGTGGCTCTAGCCCTCCTGTAGCCCTGTCTAATGCTCTATGACAATACCACACCCAAAGCCACTGGGTCGGGTACACATAATGGATCAGGAAAATATGATCAAATGGATGATGCGACAGACGACTAAAAACAGGCCAGCTGCTTCAACCTCCTCCCTGCCCCAAGGGGGACTACAGGTGCTCAATAATGTGCCTCAAAAAGAGGAAAGGCTGCTACCAGAAACTTTCCAGGAGTACAAGTGGGGAAGAGACACTGGGTCGGGTAAAGTGAAGCCCCAATGCGCGTTTGCGTGCCTAACCGCACCGCTTCCTAAAGGCAAGTGTATACATAATGATGCTTGGAAAGGACCTTTAAGAATCCATGTAGTACATCATGTGACATGTGGTAACCAATGGTGGTAAGTATCGTGGCGCATGCGCGCAGCACCACAGGTCTGAGGACTTGCAGAGACAGCGTCAAAGTCGCTGATGCGCAAGCGCCAGGAACGAAGTTCCGGCGTGCGCTCAGTCGACCCAGAGACGCCCCCAGCATATTTGAGCGGCGATTAATGCTGCGCATGCGCACTGCACCAGGTAGAAAATAAGAAACAGATCATTGGACCAGAAAAAATCGGCATATATATACATGGTTCGGACATATCAATTACAACAGGACAAAATGATGTTTTATTTTTGTGGGGGGAGACGGTGCGGCAGCTCAAAGAGTTCATGGGGACGCTGAATCAGAATTCCTTTAACATTCGACTTACGTATTGTATGATCATTGTAGGATCAACTTTCTGGACATTCTCTTTGAAGTTGATGCATCTGGACGGATTCAAACAGATGTATATCGTAAGCCTACCTTGTTAACGTTCAGATTCATGCGTCCTCTGCTCACAATCCATTACCATCAGAGCCGTCCCGGTCGGACAGTTCTCGGGCGAGGCGGATTTGCTCATCCAACTCCAGGTTTGAGGCACAGGCTTCTGATTTGACCACACGCTTTCAAGCGCGAGGCTACTCAAATAGATGCATTAGATAGGGCTACAGGAGGGCTAGAGCCACCCCAGGATAGCCTTTGAACTATAATAATAAAAAAATCCATGAACCCTTTACTAATAGGGACCTATTAGGTTAATTTCTACATTCAAACATGCGTGGGAGGATATGAGAGCGGTGATAAAGAAGCACTGGCCTGTTTTGAGTGCTGAACCCTGTCTGGGTATTCCCTCTGATGTGCCTCCTGCTATGACAGCTAGAAGGTCAAAAAACCTACGGGATATTCTTGTAGAAGTCGAATGTCATTTTATTATGGCACTTGTGGCTGTTCCAAAATCTATATTGGACTTGCATCAAGAGAGCTTAGGATAGGGGGAGGAGCCTGAATGCCGAAAAGAGGGGGAAGAGGGAAACCCGAGCTCCCGGACATACTTATAAAAGGGGACTTAAAATATACCAGACCCCTTCTAAATAACATCCCCGAATCCGGAGCAGACCCTGAGCCTATACGGTTCACACAGATCCTGTCTTCTTTGTCAGACAGAAGAATAAAAAGGGTCTTTCCACATAAGAAGTTGCCCGGGGGGAAACTCTGGAGTGGCGGAGGGATATTAAAGTGAGGACAGCTCGTGAATAAGATCTCAAACTGCTAGCTGTGACCAGCAAAGAAGTCTTGCCAGACCAAAAACCCCTCTCCCAAGGTACCTGCTTCTAAACCCCCCCCGGCGAGATACACCGAGACCCCAGTGACACAGGAACGAGATCCGGCAGAACGAGAGGTGTATTCAGCCACAGCACGCAAAAATAGTCCCACGGATCTACAGCCAGCGTGACTCTGCAGGAAGGTAACAGGAGTGAAATGTGCTGAAGTGCTGCCATTCTCCCTAGTGGTTCTGAAACCAGGGGGGACCTGGTGACCGACGGCATACACCGGACTGCTGAGGCACTTGAATAACGGCCTGGAGCTGCACATCGGAGGGACAGCTGGGAGGTAGGAACGTAACAGTGAACTCACCTCTCTTTCATCCTTGCCCTCTGTCATTTTCTTGGATCGCTGCCCGGAGTCAGTGTGTGCTGTAAATTGGTCCTGCATTGCTTTGTGAAATGCTGGGGGAAGGGAGCTGTTTCTCTTGAAGCTACGAACCATGCCTGGACATTAATCTTAGTGGGCTGGACTTAACTCTTAGTGGGGCTGACGCTGCTTCTCTCACTTCTCATCCCTATACCTGACACTCTATTTGCTGAGGAAGGATGGAATAGACTATCAGAGGAATCGATATACTAATTCTGCTACTAGGCACTGTATATCTTGAATCTTTTTATACAGTTCCCTAGTGAATCCTTGAGCTTAATATATAGTGAATAAAGCTGAGAAAAGCCGACTGTAATTTTACTATCCAGGATGGGAATACAACAATAGTTTTTAACCAATATTTTACAACCTGATTCAATGATAATCTAAGAAAGTGCTTTGTTAGCTGGAGAAAATTTAATGATCATTTGCCTAATCTTACTTTATAGATAATTGCAAACATGGGGAAAATCAAACGTGAAAACGCAAAAGAGCGTACCTAAAACAACAAGATCCATCACTCAGGAGGATCTAGATAATTTCCTTAAAAAACAGGAGGCCCAAACCGACTCATTCAAATCTCCTAAACTTCAAGTATGAACCTGGGGAGGACTCAGACTCCGAACTTGAAAGTGACTCAGACATGGGGGGAAATACAAAAGATTCTTTGGTCACTCGATCATTATTAAATGTATATTGTCTAAAGCACTAGACCCAATAGGGAAAGAACTTGCAGAGATAAAGCAAGATTTGAATTTACAAGGCCACAGACTAGAGACACTCGAAAATTCACAAAATATTTTGACACAGCAATCAAATGCTGTATTAAGCAGCCTAAAGACACATGAAAACCAACTCCATGGGGTCTACACAATCCTGGAAGACATGAAAACCGGGAAAGGCGCAACCATATAAGAATTAAAGGTCTATCTGAGAAAGTGGCATTTGAAGCCTTAAGCAAAGCGGCCAAAGAAATTTTTGAAAGCCTACTATCTGATCCAGATTCTCAAGAAATTGAACTAGTGAGAGTTCATTAGAGCCCTCCGTCCTAAGCCTTCTCAGGGGGAACAACGAGAGACGTGATTTGTCGCTTCCTCGATTACCGAGTAAAAGGACTTAATTCTTCGCAGAGCCGGAGTCTCAAGAGTTTTCATATGATGATTCCAAAATTAAAATATTTCAAGATCTATCTGCTACCACACTCAAAAAAAGGAGAATTATGAAACCATTCACTGAGGCCTTACTGAAAAAAGGACACCGATTCCGTTGGCTATTTCCTTTCGGTATACAAATCATGCTGGAGATAAAAATATCCAGGCTAGAACTTCATCAGACATCAAAACAGCCTGCGAAACCCTGGAGATTACTCTAGAAAACCCCCTGATCTGGAATTTTTCACTCAGCCTCTCTGATTCGCCCCCTACCTGATCCACCTGAGTGGCAAGTGGCCCTGTCTCCGAAATCACAAAGAGTAAAGAGAAAATTGGCCAAAACTCCACCTTCTAAAGAAATTGAGGACGTTTCCTGAAAATTGGTGTTGATTATATGCTAAAATGTTTATCTGTCTCTCTTTAATTGACAAGATGAATAGAGGGAACCCAGCTTAAAGATAGTAAAACCAAGGAAATGGTGATGTATAGACATGAGTTGTTTTATATATCTCATGTTTGGGATCCCTCTGAGAGGCATTAAAGAGCTTAGCCTTTCAATTTGTTTGAGGTTTATATTGAAATAGGGCAATATTTAGTTATATGTTTTATTATAATATTGATGTTCTCCATAGCTAAAAACAGCACTAGTATGCGTATTATAGGTATGTTCGATGTTCGAAGTGAAGATTGTTCTTCACGGTATTTACTTGAAAATGTTATTAATGTTCTACCTCTTTTTTTTCTTTGCTACGATTCACCCCTTTCATATTTTCTCCCCCCACTCCCTGAACCCATATATTATTCCCATAGGCTCGAGGACTAAAGACCACTTCATCAGCAATACCATGGCGGACCAAATAAGGTGACACATTTATTTCATTTAATGCAATGGACTTAATTCTCCAAATACGAGACGCCATAATTAAGTTGTTTAAAAAAACAACAGCAGATACCTACTTATCCAAGAGACACACTTCAAGCCAGATAAGATTCCCTCTTTTTAAAAATCGGATTATGATAAGTGGTTCCATGCAACCACTACACAGTTTGGGTTTAAGGGGGGGTCAGTGGCCCATAGGAGGGGAGTGTCCTTCCAGCAGAGAGAGATTATGACGGATCCCCTAGGAGTTAATTTTTGTTAAGGGTTATTAGATGGGTGCCCTTTAAATTGGCATTTATACCCCCCAAAAAAATTTTAAAATGGTGATTGCAACTTAAAAAAAAATTGACACTTTGGGGGGTGTAAGTGGTAGGGGGGACCTCAATTTTGTTGGAACCTAGTTGGTACACCAAGCAAAAAAGCCCATCCCCAAAAGATTTATGTAGAATTAAAATACATTGAAAAGCAAATTTTATTGTTCCGGAGATCATAATCCATCTGCCGGGGGATATTTTTACTCCCCCCCTCATAGATCTTATCATATTAGTTAATATTTATCCCAGTAGATATTTTAACACAAAAAGGCAAATATTTCCGAATATTTTTTTGCCCCTTTGGCCGGTAAAGTTAAAAAATTAAATTTCCCAAAATGTATTCCAAACCAGAATTTGGGTCGGGAAAGAATGTGTATTTGAAAACTGAAGTTCAGGGCGCATGAAAAGAAACTTGCACAAAAATTTTTAGCAGAAACCCGGAAAAAATTTCCCGCAGATTTGGGGAAGCGCACAATCGGGCTAGAGGAGAACTTTAAACAACACCTTTTTAACAAAAAACGCAAAAAAAAATTATGACTTATAATAAAAAAGCGCTTAATTTGCAAAAAAGGGATCTGATCACAAACTTTAGAAACTTACAAAAAAAAAAGCAAAGCAGGGGGGATCTTAACCCAAAGGCAGCCAAAAATTAGCTTCGTGGAAACAAAAAATGTTGTCATGGGGACAAACCTTAAATTTTTATTTTTCAAAATTTGGGAAAGGGCAGGCCCCTTTTATCAATTAACAAAAAAAAAACAGGGGGTAAGCTCACAAAAACCGGCATTTGGGTTGGCTTTTTTTGGGTATTAAAACAAAGTTAATCTGGATCAGAGGGATGCGGGGGCCTTCTCAAAAAACATGAATATAAATCCTTTTAAACCCCAATAAAATTTTCCAGTCCAAAGTCTTCAAAAAAAGCAACTGACCAAGCCATTCACGATGGAGGAGCTCCCATTACCTGTTAAAAGTCCAAGGGAAAGGCCGGGCCCCGTGGGGTTTCAGCGATTTTTTTCAAACCTTTGTCTCTACTGCTTCCACACTTGCTAAATGTCGTAAAGCTCTCTAGATGGCAGCCTTGCCCAACAAATGCTTGAACAGGATATCTTTGTATACAAAGAAGGGAAAAACCCGAATTGTGTAGTAGCTATAACCATATCCCTTTCAATGTTGATTTAAAAAAATTTT